>VXAC01003946.1:1163611-1249075 GCA_013399225.1 Rhipidura dahli
CAAAAAGATTTAGTAAAAAAAAAGTATATCCTGGGCCTTTTTTTTTTTTTTTTTTTTTGGAAAAGCTAATTTAGATTTATAACACCGAGCTGGGAACATTTTATGGGACCTCTGACTTAAAACATTGGCAACACATCACTGCAGAGGTCTGCCTTTCCTTTTCAAAAAATTGTGGAAATATCAAGCTGGAACAGCCTGAGATGGTCAGCCAGCTGTCTGCTATTTGAATCCCATGAAAACTCAAATACAGCTGCAGGTTCTACTTTGTTCTGGTCAAATACAGCAGTCCTGGAATGTGCTCCTTTACATTGGGGCATGAATAGTGTCAAAATTAATGCTATTCTCTTAGCAGTATGGATTAAAAGCTGTTTGACAGTTCCCTAAAGGCATGAGTAAATCAGGAATTATTCAGGAGCAGATTTCTTTCTAAGGAGGTCCCACAAAGATCAATTATTGTCTCTTTTTTTTCTGCTGAATGTTTTAATCAGTGATTTTGGGAGAGAAACAAAAAGCTAAATCACAACTGAGAAACGTCAAGGTGGGAAAAAAAGCATGCACTAGTTTGAACAGAAGAAACCCAAGGGCACTTTAACCCAGCCAAATATGAAACTGAAAACCTGTAACTGCAGAACATAGGTCTGCAGGTCTGTTTACAGAACTCTATCTTGCAGTTATATTGAGATACACTGAAAAAGACCTGAGCATAATAAAATATGCCCACTGCTATTCAATAGCCCACGCTGCACCAGCAGGTCTGAACAAACCTTGATCAGAGGCTGTAGAAACAGGACAGGGTCCAGGAGGGGGAACAGAAAAAGGAGGAGGAGGAGGAGGATGCATCCATCATCCCTGCATCAAACATGATTATTGCCACAGTGGACTATCCATTACCTGTACCTTGGTCAAGCAGGACATTTGAGGAATATTCAGGGAAAAAAGCCAAAAGACAAAAACCTTGATAGGGAAAATATGCAAAATAATTAAATAATCCAGGAACTCCATCAGTTTTGCTTAAGCAGAAGGAAGAAATATGATCACAGTCTACAACTACTAATGTAAGCAACAGAAGTTTGAAGGTTCTTTGTTCTGCAAAGACTAGTGCAACAGCAGGCAGTGCCCAGGTGTTGAAAACAGAAAACTTCAGATGAGAAACATGGCATAAATCATTAAGTATGTGAGTTGTCCGAGTCTGCTCAGCTTGTTGTTTTTTACAGTACTGGACATTTTAAAATTAATTGTATATTTTCTAGAACAGATGCTCTTGCTCCAATTAATTTGAAGAAAGCTCATCATCTGCCATATGCAGACAGTTAGAGAGATGGTCACTAGCAGTTCCCCCCGGACTTCTAATTTATGGGAATAAACCCCAAATCATTACACATGCTTGATACATATTTGCTGCAGCACAGAGCTCTGTTGCCTGTATGTGAGAGCCGATATCATCATGCCCTAGTCCAAGAAGGGCTGGCTTGCTTGTTTGCTTGAACTGGGACACCTAAGTCGTGCTCAGAGCCCATTTTGGGCAGCAGTTCCATGAGAGCAGCATCCTTAGCGAGGGCACACAGGCCTCTTGTGCTCCCACTGCAGCTGCCTGGGAGGCAGCACAGGGCGGGCTGGCTGCGGCTGCTCGTGTCTGCCTGCCAGGGCCCAGGGAGACATCCCACGCCTCATGTGATCCCACCAGGATTTGCGGATAATAAAGGCTCACTTTGTAGCCAACTGCCTCGGTGTCCTCCCAAATGCAGGAATTAATTCTAGCACCATCCATGAGGCTTTTACCAAAGAGAACAAAAGGTCTTGGAAAAGCTCCTGAGCTAGATCAGTGCAAAAAACAACACATAAAGGTACAGGAAAGGATGAGGCAGGAAGATTTTTGTGGTTAAATCAGTTGGTAACATTGACATCCTGGAAGCACAGCATTGTTGGGGGATTTTTTGTGGTCCCTTTCTTTTTTAAGAATCCTGTGTCCTTGGTCAGAAGGAAATACCATCCCAGGGTGAGAATATGGGAAGCAGAAAATGGGTTTTATTCATACTGAGAATCCCACACCATGCCAGTACTAACAAACTGAAAAAAAATAAAAAGAAACAAGGAAGCTGGTATATGTGTAAGGCACCCTGTGAATGACACACTGCTAATAAAACTAATTCCCTCTCTGAACAACAGCGGATCTCACAAAAGCCTCTTGCCTTTGAACAGGAAAGCCTGAATGAACTAAGAAATTGTGCCTCTCATATAACCTTTGTGTGTGAATGAATCATAGTTCTGGTACAGAAAGTTAAAAAGAGGTCTTTTAAAAAAACTTACAGTGAGTTAACCATAAAATTTCCATGCAAATCATGCAATAAGTTGTTTTTTATTAATCTTAATGTTGAAAATTGACCGGTACTATTCCCTCCTGTTTTGGCCTCAATTTATTTCCTGTGTCAAGCCAAAAGCCTGCAGTTTGAGGGCTGCTTTAATGTATGCCCCGAGTGTGTTGACATTTGCATAACAGTAGCTTCCAGGGAGGCTCTTGTTTTCCACAAACTGCACAGCTTCCTTGCATAGTATAAAAATCTTGATTGGATTTATGTCCCATTAAAAATCCTGTCCCTTAGGCACCCAACCCTCTGGATAGCTCAGCAGACCTTCATTTTCATTCACAGCCCCATCGAGGTAAGCTCAGCGAGCAAAGGGTGTTTGGTGTAAGCACACACAAACCCAGGCTCTCGTGTGAGATTATCCATTCATTGCTCAGGCAGACGAAGGAAGGACGGGGGACAGAACCAGGGGGATGCTCCATCACAGATCCCTGCCACAGCTCTCAGCTGTGAACCTAGTCCCTCTTTGAGAAAGGAGGGGAACTCAACGCAGATGGTGACTTGCTTCATGATTTGACATTGTGAAAGGTCCAGTAATGCTCAAAATGATCTCTAATGTCATATTTGACTTGCACAGCATACAAAACTTGGGTATATTCATTGTGGGCAGAACAGGTTTTTCCCAAACATTAATATTCTTCACTCATTAGTTTTGGAAGTAAGTGATAACTGATGGATAGTGCTAATCTATTACTGAGAAATTCTTCTGCATTTCATATTGATTAAATTATAGTACATTCAGTTAATATAATAAATCTAAAATATATCAGTTATTAATATATCCATCTGAGAAAAATCATTAAATCATCATGGACACTCTTATCACAGGTCCAAAATAAAGACTTCACTGAAATCTAAAGAGAAATTATTTATCTACATAAGGAAAATTGCCAATGAAGTCTGAGCATGGTTCATTGCTTCTGTTAACTGAAGAGTTTAAGGCAGATAATTTGTTTCACAATTGGTGTATTAGGTTATTCAAGCTAAGCCACTGCTCAGTGTTGTACCATTTTTGTTCATAGACATCGGTAGAAAAAATGTTTAATCTCCTGAAGTCAACAGCAAAAATCTCGCTGAAATACCTGCAAATGAGGTACTGACTTCCCAAACCCATCTGCATTTTGGAACTGGAAAACTGTCATTTACATCAAACCCTCTCCCAGTGCAGAGGCACCAACAGCTGCACTCTAGGGCCACTTCTTGCATTTCCATGATCAAGACAACTTGCTTTTGTCCCACCAGCAGCTTCTGACAATCATCATCATCATCTTCTCCAGCATGGAGTGCCAAGGCCCATTTCCCCTCCCCAGGCCACAGACTGAGTGTGCTGGCCATGCTGTGCAGAAGCCACAGATGCAAGCTCTCTGGGAAGAAGGATCCCCTGTCACCCGGCTAGCTCCAACATGCCTCTCTCTGATGCACTGAGTGTGTACCACAAGCTGTTTGAAGTCTGCCTGCATGCCGACTTTGGCCATCTTCCCTCAGTCTTTTGGTTTATAATATGTGGTGCAATATCTTGAATCTTCTTTTGTGCCCGTTCCTCATTAGGCAAACCACATATTATCATAGCAAGCAACCCTCCCAGCCATCATTATTCCAGCCATTAGGTCTTTTTCAGCCTCTTCATTACTCAGTCACACAGATTTGCCTTATGACTGCATTTATTACTCTTAATTTGACACATAAAGACATGCAGTATGTGATGATGACTCAGTCATCATTATCCCCAAAATTATTGTCTTTAAATATATGGAGTCTTTCAGCATCCATATACAGTCCTCACTTTGCAATTCACTTCCTGCAATAATTTTCACATTCTTGTCTTTTCATTTCATATATATAAATTTCTTGTATTAAATCTGAGCAAAGTTAATAATCCTGAAAATGTTCAAAATCAAAAAGCATTATAGTTTTAAAGCAATAAAAATGTTAAATAACCCCTTTGAAAGTGTGTATTAATCTCCATTTGCATAGCCTCTGAACTTCAACATTTTCCTTTATTTTCATCAGAGCAAAATTGGCTCCTGACCATAAACCCTACAATAAGTTGAATATATAATGTACCTAAAGACTCCTGGCATTTAAACAAGTTGGGCTACCATATTTTTTTTTCTCAGAGTTTTTGCAGGTCTGTTTCTATGTCCATTCCCATCTTGTCTCACGTTAGTGCAGCAGCACCCAGAGGGAAGGAGGAGGTGGAGTGGAAATGCAGGTGCCTGTCAGGTCCCACACCCTGCTCAAACACAGAGTCCAGGGGCACCTGCCTCAAAACTTTTCAGGCCAAAAGGGCAGGAGAAGCAGAGTGAAGGAGCAGAGGCTCAGAGGAGCTGCAGCAGCTGAGCAGCCTGGTGGCATGGTCAGATTTAAGATGCCTTGTTCTTTTCTACTGCAGTGCAAACCAGGCTTGGTTTCACAAAGGTTCATGCTACGAAGCTCCTAGTTCAAGGCACAGTGGAAATTGTATCTTTGGCTTAGGCTGCTGGGGGTTTTGCTTCCTCATGGTCTTATCATTCTTGCTCTTCTTTTTCTGATCTAGTAAGAGCGAGTGTTCTCCCCTTTCCTTTCTCCTTGTCTGCTGTGCACTTCTTTCCCTCTAATTTAAAACTGCAAAATAAAGGAGTCTTTTCTGTTTAAATTGCAAGAAAGGCTTCTAAGCAATTTTTTGTACAAGGAAATCGGTTCTCGTTTTCATCTTCCTGTGACCTTCACCATGTTCCTGGACACCTGATTATGTCCTTTTTTCATGGTGTTCATTGGCATCCCTTGTGAGGCAACGTGGGGCATGGTCTGACCGTGTCCCTGAGCTGTGCCTGCCCTTGAAACCATGAGCTTCTCCTATCAGGTCTGTTGTCACCCTGTGCTGTCCTAGGGCTCAGCAGTCCTTCTCATTGCTGTTTTTAACAGCCCTGACTTCAGTGAGCTACAGTTGGAAAGAGATGGCCTGGTGCCCAGGAGCAGAGTAACAGCATTTAAGCAGGAGCTTAGCAAAGGTCCTACTGAGTGAGGTTACTCTTATGTTCTGCCTCAGACAGATGGAGAGCAGAAGGCTGAACATCTCTTGGGCTCATGCCTTCCCATCTACTCTCCATACTTAGAGCAGAATTGCTACCAGGAGCCTCTCAGTTTTTGGAAAACCTTTTCACTCTGCCTCTGTGAGTGTCCACCTTTCGGAGGTCTTCAGTCTGCTTTTAAAAATCACAACATTAATGTTTACATCTGTGTTAATGATGTCTTTTATTGTGCTCTCAGCCCTCATCCTTCATATCTTACCCTCCCTTACCATCTTCATTACCCACTGTCCCATACTGACTAGGCACTGTTGTGATTTTTGGGAGAGCAAACTTTTAAATGATGTGGGGCACTTTGTCTTTCCTCAATGACATTGCAAAGTGCCATGGTCACAGATATTTAGATATGAAAAGACTCCATTTATATTAAGGAAATTACACTACTGGGCTGTCCTTGCTTTTGCTCCTACTAATTTTAGTTCAGAGTCTCTTCCAATACAGTACAGATACACCTCTGCCAAATGAAAGGGTTCCACTTGGTGACTGGCACTTAGGGGAGGAAAGAGAAAAATGGCAGCCAACTTTGTCCTTCAGACAGCTTTAAAAGCTGACACAATGATTTCCATGTCTTTGTACTCCTGAAAACGACTATTTTAAACTAAAACTTAGCAATTTGAAGGGACAAATGAAGTATTTGCCTTGGGGTTCATTCTGGAAGTGGAGAAGAGGCATTTCACAGATATGTTTCTCAGCCCATAGTGCAATAGCACAGCCCAGGGAATGGGAATAAGTTTTGCAGAGAAGGTTATTCCCGGATGGATGTGCCCCTTTAGATGTGCCCGGCTCCTCTGGGATGGTGTGCTGGCCAGCTGGCACAGGCACTTTAAATGCTGGTACCTCCAAAACCACTTCTCCTGAAGAAAGGGGCTCTTTAGGTATAGACATTGTCACCACTGCTGCAAGGAAATCTTCTCTAATGATGTATCTAAACAGCCATCCAGAGCATGATCCATTCTCCTCATTTGATTTAGCCAATGCTCTTTATCTATGACTTTGTGTGCTTAAAGGAAAGCATTGATGTAAAAAAAAAAAAAAAAATCCATAATACTTCAAGAAACTCACAGCCCTTAAAATTAGATTTGCCTGAATAGGCAGCAGTCAGAAAAAACCTCCTTTGCCTCCTCTTTTGTCCTTGCATGGCCTCTTCCATCTTCTCCGCTCTTTTTGTCTGGGCCCTTCCTGAAGCTTTCTGAATCATGTGTTATTGCATTTGACATTTTGGGTCTTGGGCTGCGTCACTGATCACACAGAGAGGGACTCACCAGCCTGGCTTCCAGGCTAGGCTGCAGTTACCTGAGGTGACTGCTGTATCCTGAATCAAGCACTTCTCTATTTTTCCCTGTGTTTGAACTACAGTCCCAAACAAGAACCTTGAACACATCATTTATCATCATAAAACCAACAATACTCTTCAGCATCTCCTCTGAATTTGCATTTTGGCCCTATAGTTCACTTCTAGACGCTTTCAAGAAGTTCTTGCATATTTCTGTGGTGTGCAGGAGTGTTCCAAGATTTATGGTTTCTCAGTGGCATTTTCATACCATTATTGCTAAAAATTAGGTGTTGGCATTTCTACAGCAATAAAAACTTGGGTGAGTTTTTCTTGCACATGGAATGATTTCTTTCCCTTTCTCTTTTGAAATTCTGATTTACAGTAAATTGGGGATCACATCACAAGTTGGTCAGCCAGAAGCAAGCCTCTTTTTTTCCTTATTTCTAGCTCTGTTATAGCCACTATGGTCTTTATAAACAACCTGGGTACAGACATCTTTAATTTTTTGACAGCTCAGTGTATATCTCAAGCAACAAGGAGAATGCCATTTGTGGTTTTGGTTTTCATATTTATTTGGGGCTATATTGATTGGAAAATCTATGGTTAAAGTCTGTAGGGATTTCCTGTGGTCTGACATTGGAATGTCACCTTAGATTTCCTGAGAAATCTATACCATTTATTTAGTGGCTTGATGTTATTTATCCTGAAAAGAATTTAGTGCAAAGTGGCCTAAGAAGGAAGACAGTTGCCATGCTATCTGGCTTCAAGTTTGCGGTGTTACAGTCTAGGAATTGTGTATTTTCTATAATTTTCTTGAGAGTCTTTTGAACTCAGCATGGATTTTTTTTTCTGACATGAAATCTTGAAACTGAGCTTTCAAAAAATGCATCAGTCTAATGATATTCTTCAACATATAATGAGTGCTGCAATCACCACTGGCATCAGAAACATTGCTGCACTTATTTCAACATGTTAAGCATTGGGATTTTCGCTAACTGCCAGAATTAGACCTTTGTTAGTGTTGTGCATCTACAGGTGCGAAGGCTTCACAAAGAAGGGGGAATTGTCAGGCCACTGAATCAATCTGAGTCATACAGAAGAACAATCTTTCAGTGTCACCGACAAATTCAGCTGCTCACTCCATGAAGCTGAAATCCATGACATAGTTCATTTTTCAGCTGTTGAGCACATTCACATAATGTAGCTCATTCACTGTGTGTTGCCTACTTCACGTATGAATGTGCATTCACTTGAAAAGCCCATGAATACCCTTAGGTTTACAACGCAGATACTGTAGTGCGGTACATTCAGCTTGTCTGCATAGCTCTAGGACTCGTGTGGCAGCATGAATTAATCAGAAACAGAATGGCATCCAACTTGAAAAGATACCAAAATGCTTTTAAGAAGATTTAGTCAGTTTTAGTCACACAAAAAGAGAAAAAAAAAAGAAAATAAATAAGAATTATTATATGGGATCTCGATTGATAATTTCCTCCAAACCAAAGCTGGAGAAAAACTTTATTTTTTCCCATCTAGAAAATAAACAGACAAGAAATCCTAAAAAGCTGTGTAAACAAATGTATTACTATATTAGAAATGTTCTGGTAGCAGTAATTGTCTGAGTATATGGGTAAGGCAAGGCTGGCAGGTAGAATAAATACTTATTAAATATTATTTATTAAGTATACACTGGTATAAAGCCCGACATCTACCTACAAAAGGTTACCTTGATATTATTTTCTGTTTTTCTTCATCGCTAACTTTAACACATATTTATGTCTAAAGTGAAAATGTGCATGTCATCGGAAAGGAAATCTTGCCATTTTGAGGTTAAAATGCAAAAACACTGTAATACTATTACTGTTTTGCAACTAGATAGGCCTACTGTATTTCCTCAGATCTGTCTTCATGCCAAAATAATCCTTAATCGACATATTACGTGCTGCGAGGGCAGAGTTAGCACTTGGCTGTCTTCACAGTTGGTAGAGAGAAGAAGCCCTTGCATTTTCAGTTACTGAATCCTCTGCATTTATGGCAGTGGTCCAGAGCAGATCAGCTTCAGGTACAGAGAAATCACTCTGGTCTGGCCTCTGGCCAGCTCAAGGCCTGCTCTAAAGCCAAAAAACCCCAAAAACACTCTGTATGGCACGATAGATCTATAGACTTTACTATTTTCTCCACACCCCACTACTTCTTCGGTAGTCACAAAACCCCTCCTGACTGGCTCTTCTGCCTCCAGCCCCAAAAGAGAATGGCCAATGCAAATACACATCAACACCCCTGCCAGAAGGCTGAGAGAGACCCTGCTTTCCTTGTGAAGGGAGTAGGATGTGCTATCACAGCTTAACACAAGAGTTCTGGTAGAGCAGATCCTCACTCTTTGGACCAGAATATATATTTGTCAAAATTTGACAGCTTTTTAGTCAGTAGTGTATAATTTTACTTCTACAAACCATGATGTTGTTCTGATGTGGCCAAAAGGAGCAATGCACAGACCTGTGTAGAAATCCAAGACAAAAACAAATTGCAAAAACAAAGGCAACAACAACCAAAAAAATTAATTTAAAAATGGGGAAGACAAAGAAGCACAGTTAGGTACATTTCAGGACTTCTATTTTGTCATTCCCTTATGCTGTGTGGGTGGGAGATAAAGTATGTGCGACTCTGAGCATTCCAGTGGTAAAATGCACAAGGGTCTGCAAAGTTATTGCTCAGTAAGGGAGCTTCACATACCATCCCTATTCCCTGCAACATCCTGAAAGATCCTGAGGCATCTATTAATCCACAGGAGTAGTCACTTTAGGGCTTACAAAGAAACACCCACATTATCTGAAGAACAAAGGTAAAAGTTTGTTTTACTCGTGAGTATAAAAATATTTTGCAAATTCTAATATTTGGACACTTACTCCCTGTTTACTCCTTTCTCCCGCTTCTTTTCCTTTGAATTGTGCAACATCTGTCATGGCTCAGTATTGCTTCCTGCTGGACTGGTAGTTGGAGACTGTATGAGACACTTTGGGCATCTCAAATGTCACTAGAGACCTGTGTCAAGGCAACTCATTTGAGCACTAAGCAATTATCATGAAAAGGATCTGAAGACACTGCACTGTCTGTATGGTCAGATCTCCACTGCTCTCAGTGGGGTGCAGGCACTAACACTTTGCCACCTAAACTGAGGTGTTCAGAGATGCCCATGCCCAGCTGGAATCAGGATGGCAGGGTTTTGCTGGTCAGTTTCTCTCGAGGTGAAAAAAGGTATGGGAGCTTCTGAACAGAGACATAAACATGGGGATAAGCACATGGCTTATCTGAGAAGAGAAGGGGCACATTAAGGGTCATGCCTAGGGCAATCTGACTGACTCTGTGAAGAAATTCAGCTCTTTATCTGTGGGCTGGGGTATTTCTATCAGAACAGCAAACACATCTGACTCAGTGCAAGATTATAAAGACATCCTAAGTATGGAAAAACTCAAGAGTCAGTGACCTCTCCAGGCAAGTGGCGCGGAGGGCCAAGAACCCAAGTCCCACAAAGGGAATTGACTGGGGGATTCTGATGGTATCTGCTCAGCTGGAGGAGGAGGCGATGAGCAAGAGTCAGTGACACTGTGGATACTGTGCACAAACTTGGTGACTGTTCTTAATGCACCTTCAATAGGAAGGTCAACAAAAAACAAGGAGGTAGAGGGAGCCCCATCAGTTAAAGTGAGTGCTGCAACGAGGACAAGGAAAGCAAAATTCAGTGCTCAGGACAAAAACGACAGAGCACCTTGGCTAGAGCCCACCATCCAGAAAGAATGCGGATGTACAACTGCAGGGCCAGTGGCAAGGATCTTCAGGACTTTTTCGTATCTCAGGGATGGTGTTATTGGAATACAGAGTAGCAAGTAGGGCCTTTCATGACATATTTTCTAAAAGAATGGGAATGTAGTCTGTGCTATGGTGGATGATCATTCTGGTCTCAGTAACTCTGGTGGATAACTGTTATGATCTCTGACAGATAAGGTCTCTGCCTTAGAACAGATTTTAAAGGTAAGAATTAAAAATGTCGCAGGTTCATTAAAGGTATATTTTATGCGGTACCTTTTTGTGATGGGATTGATTTTTCAGACAAAGGAGATATATGTATTGATTCTATAAAGCTTATGGTACTTTGTTGCATTGGAAACCATTAGTACAAATTAGCATTGGGACAGGAAATGTAAGGGAAAAGAGAGCAGATGAACAGAAGACCAGGTTAGTGTGAAAAGAGAGCTGTTGCCTGGAGGGAGGTTATGACCAGAGTTTTTCATGTCTTCATCGTGGGGCTGATCTTATTTAATTTTTGCACAAACAACTTTGATGCAAAGTGAGAGTGTGATACTGAAATGTGCTAAAGACATTTAGTTACAAGGGTTTAAAAATCATGAGTGAAAAAATTAATGATTTTGCAGGCTCCCATAATAGAAATGAAATTACATGCAAAAGCTTGAAAGGCAGGAATAATGTACAACCAGACAAATAACAAGATTTTCTGCTATAAACCAGGGACACCATGCAAAAGGACAAGGGAAGAAGAGTATTGGTTATCATCTTGATTGTGATAGGTTACCAGTCTGATGAGGCTGTGAAAAGTGCAAATGTAATCCTTAAGCATTAGTTTGTTTAGCAGAAATGGAGAAGTATTAATACCAGTGCATTAGGCAGCAATGAGATATCATCTGTACGACTGTGTACAGTAGGAGATACCAGTCCAAGAAAAATGAATGTGAGCTGAAAGAGCATAAGGCTGTTGGGAATGTTATGTACAAAGAATATATTAAGACTACAGAATATATTAAGAATATACATATAAAGACTATAAGTGGAGTAGTTAGCACCACGTTTTTCTCTGTCTAAAGAAGACAAAGCTGGGGCACATACTACCTGTGCAGTAGCAAAGAATTGAGTCAGAGGGAGTAGAAAAATAATGTTGCTGCAATAACAGCAACAAATAAAATGGCAATAAACTGCCACAATAAAGTGGCAAGGAAAAGCATAGGACCTATGATGATTTTGGAGTTCCCTTTGACCTGTGCACTGCAGGTTGCATTTACTTTGGTCTATTGTGCCAGTGAATTGCCTATGTTCAGTGCCGTTGTGCTGCTTCTTCTGGTTCATAAGCAATCAAATCTGTTCTTTCACACTAGAAAAAGAAAAAAAAATAGACATCATGAAACTAAGTAAGAACAGCATCAGTTCTTACAGCATATAGTTCACTAAATATAGTTCACTAAAATGTCAGTTCTAAGGAATATATGGACAAAGGCATACAATTGCTCTCTGCTGAGAAGCCGAACAAGTGACTCCTGTAGGTGAGATGCTGTGAGCTGACGTGGGGTACCAGCCTAGAGATCCTGAGCAGATCTCAAAGGATCTTGA
Source organism: Rhipidura dahli (assembly GCA_013399225.1). Classification (NCBI taxonomy): domain Eukaryota; kingdom Metazoa; phylum Chordata; class Aves; order Passeriformes; family Rhipiduridae; genus Rhipidura; species Rhipidura dahli. The sequence continues at coordinate 1,175,713 of VXAC01003946.1, forward strand.
GTTTTGTTATCACCAGTGACCCAGTACAGCAATAAACAGACCTCCCCCCTTACAGAGCTGTGGAGAACAAATTTCAGCAGCTGATGTTGCCACAGAGCTTACAGGACTGGTCTCTGTTGACTGATGATAGGCCAGGACAGGCATGGCAAGGCAGGACAAGGCAGGCAAATCCAGCTCTCTCATGTTCTACCGTCCATGACAGATGATGCTTTCTGTATATGTATTCTGTATTCTACAGTCTGATATGTTTAAAACTAAGAATATATATATGGTTCTTACTTTAAAGCATCAGAAGAAATACTCTTTTATCTTAGTACATCTGTTGGGTAATCATGATCATCACAGATATGAGTAATATTATTCCTCTTAATATGTCAATAACTAGATATAGGAGGAATTATTGAATGAATTAACAGAACTGGAGGCTGTTGAGGTTTTGTGCAATCACCCTGAAAGAGGCAGGGGCTGCCTGTCAGCCCTCCTCCTTCCTCATATCAGCATTTCCCTGCATACCCTCATGAGTATTTTGATGTATTGCTTTTTTCCTCCATCCTGCACATGTAAAGCATATCCCAAAAACTTCCCAGAGGTTTTAGCTTCCAGGGCTAAAGATACCCAAACTCACTTGGGATCTCACTGGCACTGACAACTGCCAGGGAAGGAAACCAAAACTCTGTAACTCATGGGATCACAGTTTGTTCTGCATCCAAGGCTGTTCTTGACTACTGCTCCTCTTTGGGTCACATCCCAGGTGTGTTTGCACCTTCCTTTCATATTTACGTGCTACACACAGAATTGGTGCCTGGGGAGCAGTATTTGTGAGGAGTTCTCCTCTAATAGAACAAGACCATGCTGCTTCCTCCCCTGGGGAGAAGGGAAGGTGTGAGTTGCAGTACAAAGGCAGACAGTAAAAAATGGTGGGGGCATTTCTGCATGTTTGTAGTGTTTGCCTATCACTAAACAGTCAAAGAAATGCAGAATTGTAAGGTACGTGCAGCAGGTGGCCTGGGACAATAGCCACCCTACAATTTCCATGTTTTAGGAAACACACAAAAAGAAAACTATGAAAAGAACTCGGGATCATTGCAGAAGGAAAAAGTCCCAATTGTTTGCTAGATTGCATTTGTCAGCGCTTCCCAACACTGGCCTGATTCTGGACTTTCAGAATTGTTGGGAAAACTCCTGCTGACTTCACAAAACCCAGATTTTGTCTGGTGCTGAGTACAGCTGAACACTCACACTCCGATTGCTCATCCCATTCTGATACATCGCAGCTTCTCAGCATATGACACTGCATTTCCCCAGGCTTACTGGGCAGCTTTTGGTGTGCTGAAAAGAGCTAACCTGGCAAGTAAGCAAAATACTGAACCCCTGAACATGAAGTATAAGAATCAACCAGCTGGGGGAAAGTCAAGCTGAGTGGGAGGAAAGGGCAGGAAAAAGCATCTGGAATGTATTTAGAACTCTAAACACTTTAATGTATATAATCATGGCATGTAATACACATGGGACAAATCTTGTGCTGATCTTCCAGGGGAAGTTCCCACTTATATCACATGGCCTGTGCCTGTAAGGTCATGGAGGCTGTTGCCTTCCCAGAGACCCCAAGTTTTATATGTCTATACTATATACACATAAATATGTAGGATGATACTTCCCAGGGGAGGGCATCTAGAGATGGTGGGAAAGCTTGTGTATTTTGGTGACCCCAGGAGTTATGCCAGTGGGGGAGGTTGACTCTTGACAGGGCTACTCAAGCCTCACACAGGGAGGTAAATTACAGAAAGACAGGAAAGCAGGCTCTCCTTGAAACCAGCTGAAAAGTAGGGAGGGCAGAGAACTCCCTCACAGAGCAAGACTCAAGCAATTGTATGGGCAAGAACTTCTGTTAGAATTAAAAACACAGAATAAGAGATAATACGACACTTTTCTAGACAATGAACATCAGCACCTTCACCAAACCTGGCCCAAATCCTACTATTTTCTCCACCCATAATGCCAAATAAACATTCTGGAACACCTCTTCTTTTTTCATTCCTTCTGGCAATGCCCAATTTTTTTCTATGTACACTGGGTTTAAAATATCCACACACACACATTTATATTGGCTTTTAGTTTGTGTCAATTCTTCAGTTGTTAATTGCAACCAGAGCCATACTGTTATTTGATACACCATTGCATAGCTGTGGGTTTGCAACATTTTTGTTTTCAAACTCACTGCATCGTGAGCATGTGCAAAAATATGGAAGATGGATGGATGTGGGAAGTCACTAGGAAAGCTTGATTGATGTCCTTTGAGGATTTTCATATTCAAAAGTGAACAGATGAGTGCATCCTGCTGTCACGTCGGAGTCATTCAGGATGAATTTGCACCCTAAATTAAACTGCAAAGTGTTAAGACAAGAAAGCAATTTTGGGGTAAAAAGTGTTCTCGCTGTATTTTAGAATCACTTTATGAGTTCTGTATACCCTGACTATATAAATATACAAACATATGCACGAAAGAATATATAAAAATATAAAATATGTGCATACATATACTTGTGTGTATATATGTACATATGCATATATACAGTGTGAGGTCACGAGCAGCCCAGCAGCAGAGAGGAATTATCAGACATTCTGTGAACCCTCAGAGCTGACTCTCAGCGTGGCACCTGAGGCCAGGGACATGCTGCTGCATCACTGACTGCCCAGCGTGTGCCTTTGAGACCAGCAGGTGGGAAGCCAGTTAAATAAATTGCGTGGGAGTTTTCCTGCAGTCTTGCCGGGGAGCTCCGGGGAGAAGCCCTGACAAAAAAGAGCAGAATTGAAAAGTCAGCTGGTGGGGAGAAAAGCTCCCCAGTGTTTTGTATATTTCTGTGGAAGGGCAAGGATGTTGAAACGCAGGAAATCAGGGACAAAATGTGAGCAGGCTGCCAGGCTGAGCCTTTGAAAGGGCTGACCACGGCAGTCATACAGAGAGTTTCAGCCACGTGCTGGATCTGCCATGCCCCACATGGGATGTCCCTCAGGAAGGGCCTCAGGAGCAGGAGATGCCTTCTTCCAATGGTTACCCTGCCAACCCAGGGAAACTGGCATCCAGGACAGCTCCTGCAGCCAGGACCAGCCACAACTTTTGGCTCAAAGTCCAAGCCCCTGTTCTCTTTCACCCACAGAAGCAATTTGATACAAATGTGGGTAAATAAAGCATCTTTGGATTTGTTTTGGGATGCGCCAACTTACTACAGATTCAGATACTAGAACTGCCATTATCTCTCCTGCAGATGTCCTCTGGTGGGATGTGGCCAGTAGGGATGTGGGACAGATTGTCTCAGTAGGGTCTGCAGGATGTGGCTCCCTGTCATCATGCCCGTATCAGTATAAATTACTGTCATATCCTCAGGACAACGTGACAAATCCTTTACACTGGCTGAGTCATCCTGAAGCTCTCCAAGGATTCCAGATTCATTTTCAGTCTTCAATTTACAATCCATATTGTAACAGCATTGTTAAAAAAATTGTATGGAAGAACTCTGCATGTTTGTATAATTAATGACCCATGGGAATTCAATCCTATGGGGGTGCATAACTTCTAATATCATAGTGTTTCTGCGTTTAGTGAGATGGCTGTCACACTAAAGACAATTAAATTGAAGTGTGTGTTCAGTCAAGACTGGTAGTCAGCCATCTGGGCAGGTATCTCCTGGTGGTCCACACTTTCAGGGGAAATCCTGTAGTGCAAAGGGTCTATCTGCAAAGCCCAGCACTGTCTCAAAATACTTGTGCAACCTCAGCTACTTCAATCAGTCTGGCTCCATTAAAGCTCCATATTTCTACTGCCCAGGCTAATTTATCTCTCTGTGCACTTCACAATTATCTCCCACTGCAAGGACTTAATCAAACTTAGGAAATCAGGCCTTGCAGCAAAATGGAAGAAAATTTTGAATCTGAATTTTACAGGTGGGAAAATAAAAGTCATCTGTATCAAAAGTCAAGATTACTGCAGAGTCGCCTTACCAAACCACAGGCTATAATTCCTCTCTGCTTTTAAAACCAGAAATGGACACATTGGACAGAATGGACACAGGCACGTGAAACATGAGGAGGGACAGTTTGGACAGACATATATATGAACAGAAATATATAAACAAATCTGGACAGAAATACATAAACAAATATATTTCAAAAGGCAGACTTCTAGGTAAAGAGTATGAGGTTGCTAGTGCCACAATACCAAGAAGAAAAAAAGATGGAAAAACCAGCTTCCCAAACTTTGAGAAGAGCAACCAAACCAAATTTCTCACTAAAAAGCACAAGATACAGTAGTACTTTGGACTAAGACATGCAACACTTAAGCTTGGGCATGTGACCATATGTTGACGTGTTTGTGTATGTAAAGGTATGTGTGGTGTCTTCTCCATTCATAAAACATGAGCCATCTGCTTTATGTCTTGGAAAACAAGGGCAGATTCTCCTCTCCCAATGCCGTATAGCTGATGGAAGTGGCTTGGGAGATCCTTTGAATAACAAATAATGTCGACTGTGAGCTTGCTGATTCTAATGTGTGTTAAACACACGCAAAGACAAGCTCTGTGGATTCCTGTATGACTTTGCTTGCTTAGCTTCTGCACTCCCTCCATTGTGTCTGATTGCACTACAGTACAAAGCAAGCTCCTGTGGCATATAATAAATGTAGAAAGATGACATCCACTAACAGTTCCCACTCAGACAATGAGATAAAGAAAGAATTGAACCTTGTTTGCAAAAAAGAAAGGCACTATTAATAGAAACAGGGTATATATCAGGACGTGTTTACTTGACTGCTGATAATTTGTGGGTCTCTTGAGTGTGGCAAGCCCCTGCTGGGGCCAAGCATGCAGCATTTGCAAACCCGTGCACAGTGGTGTGCTACCTCCAAAAACAAGTCATGGATTAAATTCAGTTCACTGTTCCTACAAAGCCTAAATCTCCAATCAACCTTCCTCTTCCAGACAAGTCTGGGGCTTCACCATGCTCCTCATACAGACTCCATGGAGACTGTCCTACTTCCTTTTCTATTCCTTTGGTGGACATCCACTCATGCAGTTCCTCAGCCATGAGCATACAGCCACTCATACACTTGTCCTGTTTACAAGCCTCTTTTTTTTTTTGCCACTCCTTCCTGTTCAATGTTTTCAGCTGCCAGACATTCCTGTTTTTTGGCTCCTCAACTGCTTTCCAGGATTACTGCCCATCCTGCCACAACTCATAGTGCTATGGCATCATATCCTGAAGGAAGACTGGTGGGAGACTGTTTCCCATTTGAGTAATCCTTTTGTTCAAGCAGGAAGGATGATTGCCTTCTGACATCCTTAGAGGCTCTTCTCTGGTGACAAATCTAGAGTTTTATAGTGTTTGTTACAATGATGAATTTTCAAGCAGAGACCATCAAGTAATGTAAATCAATAGGGCTTTGCTGGCTTCAGAAGAGCAATGCTGATTCACTTCAACCAATGATGCATCCTTGTCTGTCTGCCACAACAGAACACTTCTCTCAGAAGCAAATTAAATACAGCAGGATTTTAGGTCGCTGGGTGACTCCTTGGATTCCATCTTTTATTTCTCTCCCTATTATTTTTGTCATTATCCTTGCATCCCCATAAGGTTTTCTGCCTGACAATGTGGTTATGATTTAGACTTGGTGAAAACTGATTTAGCTTTGACACATAACACATACCATATCTTTGACTTCTGCACTTCTATTAGTCAGGCAGAAAAATTAGCTTTGGAGCCGGTGTTTTCCAACTGCCTATCTCTGAGGAGTCTGGAGATAAGACTTCCTCTCCAGTTCCACCCACTGGGAAGTCATTAGCACAGCTCCCTTGCAGACATGAAGTCCCTATAACATGCTGTTCCCAGGCACATTCTCTTTCCCTGGCTTGCCTTAGTATCATGGAAATGTGATTTATTTTTTCCATTGGTACTTCATTCTTAAACAAGCTTGCAGTTTGCTGTGGTATGCTAGAATAACACATCCTAGTCCTGAGCATAATTGGATCCATATCAAGCCTGTGATTCTTTAAGCCTTTCTCAACATTTTACACCATACAGTGCCATCACTTCTCCCATCTGGTGACACGACTCTCAGAAATATCAAAGAGATGAGAGACCTATTTGTTCTTAAGCTGCTGTTTCCTTTTTTGAACACTGGCAAAAAAAAGTCCAGTCAAGTGCCAGAGTTAGTCTATTGTTAATTTTCAATTCCATTAAGGACATAAGAAAAAGATTTGTACTTGGCAGTTGTTGCCTGAAAGTCCTGGTTAAAATAACCACCCATAGGAGCCATTCAGGTAAGTGAAGGGCAGAAATTTGGCTGTCTAAAACTCTCCTTGTTTTCCCTCCTCCTCTCTGTCTGCTCTTTATTACTCCAGGTGTCCCCTGGCTCCTTCTGGTAAACGTGTTCCCATATTTCCCATCCCTGGTGAGGGTTTCAGCAGCACCTCTCAGGAAAGTCATCCTCACCTTCTCTGATTTCCTCACTGCAAGGGCCAGCTCAGTCTGAATATATCATCTTGGGTTAAGTGTTCAAAAAGGAGCTGGACTGAAAAAGTCCTCAAGGCTTAGTAAGAGCCTGAGTCATGTTTGCAGCCAGGGTGCAGACAGTGACCTGCTCCCTGACCCTGTGGGAGAAGTAAGGTTGAAGATTTTGGGGGTGTGCCAGGCAGGGGTCTGTGTAGACCAGCTTAAAATTAGAGCCCATCCAAATTTCAATGCTTAAATATGTTATTTACACATACCTACAGCTCCAGACAGATTAATAATTAATTGGCAGTAGACAGGCAATGATGATCCACAGAAAGCTTTGCAGAGATTTTTGTCCTAAAAAAAATTGAACCATTTTCCTCATCCCAGCAATGTTCCCCAGCCTGTAGAAGCAGTTGGGAAGAGACTGTCTTTAAGAACAGTGAAGGTCAAGAAAGACCAGGAGGCACCAGAGGAGTGATTCCCACAGGCAGCCTCTACATCTCCTGCAACATCTGACATACATAACTGTCAGCTCAAACCTGTGCTACAGCTCACGGGTTCCTGCTGCATTGCTCATGCTTGCTGCAGTGCATTCTCCCAGTCTCTTCTCTGCAGCAGGACAGGAATCACTGTGTCCTCTGAGCAAACTCCCCTTTTGTGGGAGTTCTGCAGGAATCTCACATCACCATGCAGGAATCCAAGAGGAATATTTACTTTGGTAACACTTAAACAGAAAACAAACAAAAAAACAAACAAACACATATACCCACAAAAAACCCAAGGGATCAAGAGCAGGAAAGACAAAGGGACTTTTACAGGGAATAAACAATTAGGATACCTCTTGCTTTAGACAAAGGGGTATAAACTATTTGGAGGCCTCTTGTCTCTTCCCTCTGCTGCCAGATGTAAGGCTCACTCATCTACTTTCATTTTAAACAAGACTTCCCTATCTGGCATGCAGCTGTGGAAGCACAGTGAATTTGAGGAGAGCTCCTAGCAGCAGCTTCCACACTTCTTTGTACAAACTGGATATGACACTACCAGTAGCCAGCCACATCCTGCTCAAATAAACACTGTTATTTGTTATGGAACTAAAGGGGACCAGCTCAGCAAGGGCTAGGGGACTTCTGGCTGGTGTGTGAAGTCAAATGGGCAGGTTTTACCCAGATCTGGGCAGAGACAGTGATAAATTTAAGGCAGAAAATGACCAAAAAAAAGTGTTCCACCTTCACTGCAGAAAGATGGAATTTGGGAAATCCCTCTCAAAAGCACAGTCATTCTTACCATCCACTTCACACTTGAAATAACCCTACAGTTCACTTCTGCTCTACGAGCTTTTCCATATTGTTCCCCATTTCCTCACAGAGAAACCGCCATGCCTGTGCCTGAAGTGGGAGCTCAGGCATTGGAGATGGCTGGGAGAAAGGTTTTTGTCATGAGGAAACAGCCTCAAGTTGTGCCAGGGGAGGTTCAGATTAGATATTAGGAAAAACTTTTTCATGGAAAGGGTTATAAAGCTTTGGAACTGACTGCCCATGGAAGTGGTGGAGTCATCATCCCTGGAAGTGTTCAAGAAACAGTTGTATGTGGGCTATGGCATTTAAAGCCATGGTTTAATGGTGAACATGGTGGTGGGGTGAGGTTGATGGTTGGACATGATGATCTTTTCCAGCCTTAATTATTCTATGATTGCCTGGAAGCTGCAGAGGCAGGACGGTCCCCATGCCCTTGCCAGTTGGTGTCTGGTGTGAATTTCCTGGAGCAGCCTTTGCCTAGCTCTATGTTATTTACAAGTTTCTTCTTTTGGCAAGGGAAGGTTTTGACAATATGCAGTAATACCATTATTTCCAGTCCTTACCTTCACTTAGAAATATCATAATCCCTTCCACACTCTCACCCATGGCTCAACTAGGCCATGTGATAAGATATTTTTAACTACAATCCTATGAAATCTCAAGGCTATTGTCCAAAGATTTAGCTCACCTCTGCTTTTCTGTGCAGTGGATATTGATGTGCCTGACAGGCAGTGTGTTTCATCACACAAGCAAGCTCTCTATAAATATTATTTTCAACAGGGGCAGGAGAGAGCATTCAGAGGGGAAGATGTTAGCAAACCAGGAAGCTGTGACATGTGGCTCTAACTCTTGTTCTGAATTTCAGTTTTCTGTGAATACTGGGAGGGCAGACTTCAATTCCGAGGCAGGAAAGCAAGTTAAAAATGTAAATTGGCAAAGAAGATTTGAGCAGCTCACATGAACCACAGAGCTCCTCAGACCATATTGTCAGCTGGGACTCCACTCTCCTTTCACATTCATGCCCCATAGAGCCACATTCCAACAAACTTATTTAATAGAAGCCCTCCTTTGTGACATACCTTTTTTTTTTGCCTAACAGAAATATTGCCTTATTATCTTCTGCTCTTTTTCCAAGAAAGAGTCCAAGCAACTTAGCATGTATATATACAGGGACATGTGTATATGCAGCCTGAGATGTTCATTTGGACAGGGAAAGAAAGTCTGCAGTGGGGAGGAGGTTCTGAGGTAGTGCTGTTTCTGTAGAGGAGGTAGTTCAGATGGCCATAAATATCCATAGTTACAGCAAACTATTTATATCTATTCTTAAAACAATTCATTTTTGTACATTTCTTTGCTACATTTTTTCCAGAACTGAGTTTTCTAGCTTCCATATGAGGATGTCAAGTGTAATTGCTCCACAAAAGTCAAGAAATGACAGGTACAGGTTCTCTCCTATCAGCCAAACCTGTCAGAAGACATTAGATTGTTTTCACATGAACTGTTCTTGACAATTTTACCTTCATTGTAACTTCCAGGTGCCCAACAAGATCTTTAGTAATTCTTCCAGTCAATTTTTAGGAATTGAGACCAAGCTGACTGGTTCCATCTTTTTCTTTTGGAAATTAAGTACAAAATTTTCCCATTCCTGTTTTTCTAGGGCCTCAGCCTTTTTTCAGAAGCTCTTAACTATGCCACCAACAGCTCCTGAACTGCTGGCAGTCTCTGAATACATTATGATGCATTTTATCAGACACCAGGAAATTGGAACTGCCTATCTTACATACACATTCACCGTCCCCTTGTTGTCATCCCTCCTATCTTCACAAAAGGCAAAAGGAGAGCCCAGGAAACTACAGGTCGACAGATATCATCTCAGTCCCTGGTAAGGTGATGGAACAAGTCACGCTGGACATCATTTCTAGGCACATGAAGGACAAGGGGGAAATTAGCAGGAGTTAGCATGAATTCACAAGGCAGGGCACACTTGGCAACTAGACAGCCATCTATGATGAAATAACCATCTTGTAGGAGAGGGGAGAACAGCGAGTATTTTCTTCCTTGACTTCAGTAAGGCTCTAGGAATTGTGTCTGATAACCTCCTCATAGACAAGCTGTTGAGTATGGGCTGGGTAATTAACTCTGGGTTGCCCTGCTTGAGCAGTGGGGTTGGACCAGATGACCTCAGTCGTGCTGTAATTATATTAATAAGTTTTTGTATTAATTCACAGCAAAGAACTCAAGATTTAGCAATGAGCACCTTGGACTTGGGCTCCTGACAAACAGCACACTTCAAAGGACACTCAGGTGAGTCATATGATTCTCAAAGTGAGGACAGCCAACCATTTTCACCTTTCATATTTTCCTAAGAGTGCTCATAGTGCTTGACTGCAAGGGAACAGAACGCCCTGCATTGGATGTAGTGGAGCCCATCAGGCAGGTGGCTCTTGTCGGGTAGAGGTTTCTCCTCCACTGCAGAAGGTGCTGTAATGCCTACAAATTGTTCTTTTGATTTGGCCTTGGATATCTCTACTGACAAAATCTGGTGAACCTGAAATTTTCTCAGTCTAGTCTACAGCTGGAGGGATGCGCTCAGTTCCTTTACTCTTGCCCTTTTTTCCAGCAAATTCCATGAGCTCAGGAAGGGAAACTAGCAGCAGTTATCTGCCATTAGCTTTATAGGCCTCTTTGCTGTCCTTCCAAGTGTTTTTTCCCAAAGTATTTCCTGCACAGAGTCTGATAAATGATAAACCGTTTATTGCTCATCTCCCAGGAGATTCTCTTAAAATACTCCAACAGTGTTAAGCAGAGTGTCAGATTCTGTTATTATAACAGTTGTCTCATGACTTGAAAACATTTGCATTATTTAGGAAAGAATCCAGAAATATCAACAAACAAAGCTCATACAGCATATTTTACAAGCTCGTTAATTGTACAGGCATCAAGGATTCCATTGTACTTTGGAAGGCTAGAGAGTTTCCTGGGACTTTTTTCATGCCTGGATCAGGGCAAGAGTGGGGCATGAATCTGAGGCCAGGTGTAGAAATAACCATAACCTAATTCAGCTCCGAAAATCCTACAAATTTAATGTTTAAACACAGAAATGAAGGAAGACAGTAATAGTCCAGTCCCACCCAGTTTGTGTCTTTCAGCTTCAGGGCCACGCAGCAGGTGGAACTGGTGGGTACAGCTCCAGGCTGTTGAAATGCACAGTCTCATGCTCTCAATTGCTCTCATTTGCAACTGCACACAGTAACAACGTCCAGCTGCATGCAAAAATGGACCAGGATGTAAATACACACGGAAGAGTTTAACACAGATATCTAATTTTAAATGATGCCTGCTTGGCAATAAGGCCATCTTTGCACGAAGGCAAGGAGAGGATCCACTGACTGGAAGCAGTGCTCAAATTCCCAGCACAAGCTTGTCTCCTTCATTTGTTTTATTTCAGTAGCCAAGGGTATAGCCAGGAGCTTCAACAGACAGGAGATCACCAAGTTTTCACTGAGACATCTCTTTAAAAGTGATTTTCCAAAAATATGAGGGCGAGAAACATTAAGTGGAGCAGGAGATTCTTGTAAAATTGCAGTCAACCTCTACCCCTCTAGAAACATTCAAAACTTGCAAGTGCCCTGGTCAGATTTTTACTGCAAAAGCTTTTCTCTCTTACTTCTCCTTTCCTGCCTAAATATCCTTAGGCTCTTGAGTGACTGAAACCCACAAAGAAAGACAGATGGCCTTTTGATAATATCTAATGGAATGTGTAATCTGGAATTCCCTCCCATGCTGAACTCTGTGACCCAGAATGAATATGTGCAAATTTCAGAATTCTAGTTGAATAATTAAATGGAAATATAATACAGTAATTGAGCTGTTCCATTGCAAACTTACACAGAAAGCAACTAGTATTGGAGTAAAATTGAGCATTTTACATGGGCAATGAGTTCAGAACAGAATATATCAAAAATATATTCAAATTTTTAAGACAAAACTACATGTAAGGTAGTCTCCTTTCCAAAATAGTTAACTAATTGCATAGATTAGCAGGGTCATTGCGATACTCAAATGCATTATGGTCTATTCTTTCAAATGCAATTAGGAGCATTCAATTTAAGAACCAGTCTAAATGGGCTCATTTTACTCCATTATTTCAATCTAGCTAAGAGTAAATCAGTGAATAAATGAACATTTCACCATCATCTGATTGTTATGGGATTAACAGGAAGCTGATATTACCAAGCAGTTCTATACAGACTGTCACTCCACTGTAATAAACCATGTTTTGATTAAGTTGCTAGAGTGCTTCTGCACTATTTGGTATTTCTGCATGTTGTTAAGTGCTTCTGAAAAGTGACAGTGACCAAAGAGGTTATTGTATATGGCCCAGACAAAGTCTATAATGCTCTGGCTTTTCCACACAGTTGTTGTTTTCTTCAAGCTCCTCTTCACAGTGTTTCTCTTCTGCATGACAAATGAGGCTTACTGGCTGTGTTTGCAAGCCTTACAAGCCCTTCAGTCCTCAAAATATGACTAGGAGAAATTAATGACAACAAAAGCTTAGAGCCCCAAACACTGACTTCCTGAGCTAGAAAAATGATTGTTCTGTCTGCTGGGAACAAAAACTATTTTCCCTTTAGGTAGCTCAGCTCATGGAGGGAGACAAGAAACAATTACCCAGTGCATTCCATGGGTGTAAGCATCTGACAGTGTGCTGTAGGCAGGCTCCCACCCGTCACATACATTACTGTAAGGATTCGAGTACAGTTACCAGAATTTTTATGAGGGTCTTAATACTGTCAAAGTGTTTGTCACTTCAGCAAAGAGGCCTCTTGCACAGAAGTCAATGAAGTTAACAAGAATTAGAGGAGCAGAGACCATTATTTGGGTTTCCATACCACATTTTGCCTCAACTTCCTCACAAAATTTACCGCCACTTATGAGGCATTTCTATCATTTTGATTGAAAATTATAGAAAAGGTTATGTAAAAAGGCAAAAGGAAGCCTCTAGACACTACAAGATGAACTGCTTAAAAATCTTTCAGTCCACAGCTGATGGACAACGAGATACAATAAAAAGATTACTGTTAACAGCTGCCTCAAGTTTCAGTCAGAGGTGGCCATACTTACCCCTTAAACAGACCACGAGATAGCCAGAACATTTTTACAAGATTATTCTGTGTCTGCAATATTAGCAAGGCAAAGGACAAATGGACTTAAACTTTCTGGACGGAGCCATATCAGACCAGTGTAGTAAATGTAAACCCCTCCAACATGATGTCAAAACCACCAATAAATAAAGATCCTTTCGTATGTGTGTCTCAGTACAAAAACTTTTGTCACGTAATGTGCCTGAGAACCATGTCAATGAAAACAACCAATCCCTGTAGCCCAGGCTGAAGTCACTTGCACAAGAACAGCACTGTCTAGTCTAGCAGTGTTTCACAAAATAGCCATCCCATCTTTGACCCCTCCATCTTTACCAGTACTTTTAAAACTATATCAAAAATCAGGTCCAGAAACTACTATTTCTGACTGAATATTAAAAGTCATAAATCCAAGTAGAATATTTGTTGTATTGGTTTGAAGACAAACCAGTGGGAGATCACAAGTCAGGACAGAAATTAATAGAAAAAATTAAAAATAAGCAAAATAATATAAGGAAAAAGCACTGACAAAGTCAAATACAACCTGACACCCTATTAGGGTGGTAACAGCAGTCCAAATGAAGTGGTCCAGTTGAAGCGATCATCCAATGGAAGGTCTGGTCTCCAGCTGAAGGTCCATGGTGGCTCTTGTCCTCTGGTCACCCAGCAGACAGGGCTGAGGCCAGGTAGTTCTAAGGGCAGCTTATATCCAGGTGGGAATGCCCAGCTCCCCCCTCCTGGGTGGAGCATCTCACAATAGGATGAGATAAGTCCATGAGTCATGTGGTGGTTTCTTGATGGCCCATTGTCTGTTATCAGGGGTGGGTCATTAGCAGGTGATAACAGCTAATGGCCCACAGCTGGTGGTAATAGAATACTTAAATACATCTATTGTAACCCAGGACACTTGTTTTGCAACACATCAAAATCTGTATAATCCTTCCTCAGGACTTTACTGACAGGATTATTTATGATTTACCCTGAAGTATGGTTGGATGTAGAAGGGCATCACACCACAGCTGCTGATCTGAACAGAGACCAGCCACCTGCACTGCATTTTCTGCAGATCTGCATTCCAGGGTGAGCAGCTGGGCTAGGACCAGGAAGTCTGTGGACTGGCAAGGAAAACTGAATTACTGATCTCCTTCAGACTCAGGAGGGAGACAGGCATCGAGCAGAGGAGCTCTTTCTAATGGTGGGCCAATATGGACACAGAGGCACAACTTAGGAGGCCTTGGGAACTTCAGAAGAAAAATCCCCAGAGTTCTCACGGGGTTTAGGCATCTTCAAGGCTTACTGATGTCCAGCTCCAACACTGAAGGCCAAGTCACTCTCACTCCCACGCCATGGAGACAAGTTATTGGACTGTGTCCAGAACTGCCCAGCCTTGCAGACACAATATGTGAAAGTTGATCAGAACAGTATCACAGAAGTCCTGACAAATAATGTAGACAGGTCCTAGAGGAAGATGTTATCCACATGGGCTGGTCCAAGCTTCAGACAATGTCTGAAAATCCTTCACCTCTGTCTTCTTCAACAAGATGACTATTTCATGTATTAGTTCACCTCCTGCATGACTGTGTTGTTTCACTTTAGGATACAGGGACATGGAGTTGTCAGTTCTTTATCCAAGTTTCTGTGCTGTACAATGGGGAGAAAATGGAGAGAGCTCTTTCAACAACATAACAAAGTGTTCTAAAAGTGGATACTTTCAGAAGAGAAACTATTTTGAGGAAAGGTTTGCAAATTCTAGTTTAGAAAGCACATAGAATATTTCTGTTGACAGTGGAAAGATCAATAGATAGCACCATAATATAAAACAGAAATGAAATAATAAAAAATAATGTAAAATACTGAAATAATAGAAATAAGAATATGCTGATAGGTAAATATTGCTTTTACATATGGAGTAGAGTACTAGTTCTCCCAGATCATAACCTAATTCTTGCCTTTTTGAAACAACATAAAGAAATAGATCATAACAGTCTAGAAACAGCTACTATCTTTAAAGATACAGGAAGGAGAATGCTAATTCAGAGGTCAAACCTTTGGGGCTTATATTAACAAAAATTAGCAAAAGTAAATGATGCCATGACTGAAACATACTGGGGAGATTTGCTGTAGCCAAAATGACCAAGTATGCTGCCTTGCCTGCTCAGTTCTGCATAATTAACTATCTTATTAACTAGACAATTGATTCACTGCTTTATTGATTGATTGTTGCATTCATTCTCTCTTTCTGCTTTTTGTTTTGCTGCCAACTTTATCTGTTTAATTGCACAACTTTCTCCCTAAGTGATTCATTCCCTAATCAACTCTCTCATTCACTGCTGCGCCTGTTTCTCACCCAGTTCACTGCTCAGCTAAATCCCAAGCCTTCACCTGCCTGATCTTCTCGGCATTTGTGACAAGTTGTGGGGCCCCTTGGGGTTCAGACAATGGGTTCTCTTTGATGCTTTGGACATTAGGAGATTTTATATTTATTCTACATGTGCCTGAAGAAAAAGTGCCTTGTACATCAACAGTGATCAGGTTTTGGTGTTCTGGTAGAGGACTGGAGCTATGAAAAGTCATGGTAAAGGGTCTGTGAAAAGCCAGTATTTCTTTGTTAATGTGGATGCCTCTTTTAGACAGCACACTTGTCTACGTGACAACTGACTGCTATCATACTGCCCGAGGTAAAACTGCTTTTCAAATCTTAATTACGGAAGACAGGCAAATCTGCTTATTGCAAATCTTGGGAAGGATTTGCAACTTTGACCTCCTGACTAGCCTGGCCAGCTGACCAGCCAAAAAGGGCAGCAAAAGCCACTTAAAAGTTGAATCAGGTTCCTTAGGAACTTGTCCCTTTCAAGTATTGAATACCTCCATGCAGAGAGGATCCAACAGTGCTCTGTGAAGCAGGTTTCCATGCTTGACTATCCTTTTAGGAAGATTTTTTCCTCTGTCTCCAGCCAGGATTTCCTCTGGTGCATCTCATTAGTTTCCTGTCCATGCTTTGCTATGCACCTCTCAGTGAAGGTGTGTTCCATATTCTCCATAGCTCCCCTTCCAGCTGCAGATTGCAGCAGTTACATCCTGCTCCTGTACACCACAGGCTCCAGCAAAATGACAATGTGACAGCAAAATGAGAACCTGCCAGCTGCAGAGAGCAATGGAAGGAAGAAATGGCTGGATAACCCCAACCTGGGGCTAAACTGATAAAACAGCCCAAGGTACTGACTGATACCACACACGGGGAAAGGGATGTGTTGGGAACTCTTCCTGGAGGAAGAATGTCAGAGGACAGTAGGAATAGAGAAGATTCCCAGACTTAAAGAATTTACTGACAAAGACCAGAACTATTAGAATCACCAAACCCAGGGATGGTGGGGAAAGAGTAAACAGGAGTGGGATGTTTATTTTGGAGGGGAGGAGGAGGAAGGGTAAACCAAATGGTATGATTGGGAAGCTCATAGGCATCCACAAAGCAGCCTTGCCCAGAGGATGGCAACCACCTTTTTTCTCTGTCCATATTACATCCACAACTTGCCTCTGTGTTCAAGGGGACCTAGAAGGTTTCTTTGAACTTCAACAACAGGAAGCCCCAGAGGGAAAGGAGGATCAACCAAGCCTCTCCAACACACACTTCTTGAGATGCAGGACTTTTTCCTTTCCCCTTTACTGTGTGTTATTACCAACACCAAATCCTTCCAGCTGCCCCTACTCCATTCCACCATATCTTCAGTCCTTCAGTTTTACTTGATTTTCCAGCTATCACCCCATATTTCTCCTCTTCTTGCTAGGTAAATTCCATGACAGCACAAGCTATAACATGTGATCCTTTTCCATCCTCTTGTCTACAGTAGTTAATACTCCCTGTTAGCTTCGTTTCTTAAGAAAGTGAGTTTTAGACAGTCACATCACGTGTCTGCCAATTTTCCCTAACACTTCTTGAACCAATTTGGCTTTTCAACTGAATGTACAGCAGCTGAAGACAACTGAGTTCCTATAGCTTCTGAGAACACTCACAGCTGGGCAAAAGAGGGACCCAACTCAGTGCTCCCACTGGCAGAACAGCAGACCAAATTCACACATTATTTATCACCTGGCAGCAGCTGGAAGCCCAAGCCACAGGAACACCACTCCTGGCTGGTGGCAGTGTTTGCATGTGCTTACCAAGCAGAAGCACCACAGGAGACATGAGGGACAGCTGGAATACTGCAGAGGGATAGCTTAAATGAGATAGGACACAAATCTGTTGGAAATTCTGCTCAGGGAAATACATGCCTTTTAAACCCATGAGGAGCTGCCCAAAATAAAAATCACATGAAAGATTTCCACTCAGGGTTTAACAAATCACCAGCTGGAACCATTTCCTTGAAATCAGATTTGTGATTAAAATCAAACTTAGGCAGTTTCAAATTTGTAATAGAGATTTTTTTATTTAATTAAAAATTAAATATAAAATAATTTAAAACAGCTCTATTGCTAATTAGTTTTTTTTCTCTTAATATGAGAAAACAGCTACAGGCAATAGCACATTTTGTGAAATATGCATCCCTTTACCTGGAGAGCATGGCCTCTGAGTTTAGTGAAATTTCATTTGGAATTAAAGTTAAACGTGAATTTATTTGTAAAACTGAGATTGTTTTATATTGAAACAACTTTTAGTGGCAAAAGCTTAACAAGAATACAGTTTCATTGTAAAGTACCAGGAAACAAAACCTGCTTACACTGGTTTCAATGAACCTATGATGCCTTGAAGTGGCTACCTGAAAACAGAGGCTACACAAGGTTAAGATAATAAAAGTGAGTATTTATTTGAAGGGCCTTCAAAGGTACACCTTGGGCAGTCAGAAGCTGCCAAGGCAAGGTGTCCACCCAAGATGGACCACTGCTCACGGGATTTTAACACTTTTGTAAGTTTGGTCCATTTGCATATCAGGGTTAATTCTACAATTATAATTTCAGATAGTGATGTAATTACCCCAAGTCTTCTCCCCCTGTCAGAGGCTTTAGTTCACATATTTTGGGGCCTGGGACAACAAGGTGTTCTTGAGTTTGGGCCCAGAGAGGGTTTGTTATGTCTAACCAGCATGAGAGGACAGTAGATAACAGGCTGTATGAAGTTGCAGATTTACATACTAATCAGTACAGGATTTGAAAAATATAAAAGTCAAAACCTAAGGCATCACCTAATGAATGCAGATAATTTTATTTGAAAAAGGCAGCCAAGATTCAGGCCAAGCCAGTCCTACACTCATATCTAAGCATCCTAAGGAAGGAGTTTCAAAAGAATCACAGTGATTTTAGTGCTCCAGCCCCAGCCACAGATACCAGAGTAGCCCCAGCTGTGTTGGCCTTAATTCCTCAGCTTTCTGCAGTGAAGGAGGTGCAGCACACTTACCCTTCCTGCAAGCACTTGCCTTCCAGCATTTTGCACAAATGCATGGCTTTCTCATGGCAAGAATGTCAGTGAAACCCTGACAGAAACCCATGCTCTCTCTCTTTCCACAGCACAAGTAAATGTTTCAAATGGGAGATTTCTGAGAGAAGGAAAGTTCTCTGAGAAATGTGAAATTTTAGGAGGTGTTAGGAAATAAACTGCAAAGGCAACCACAGGTCTGACACATTTGAAGTTTAAGATGATACAGTGTGAACATTTATAAACATTTCAAATTACAAATGGCTCAATCAGTAAATCAAATTTAAGCCTTTTACTTATCTTTCTTTGTCTGTTTTGCTGCATTCACACCTTAACCTTCCAGGCTCTTCTGAGTTCTCTGCCAGCATCTCCCTGCCTACCCTCAGCAAAACACTCCACACCATCTCCCTCAGTCTCTCTCTGGGCATGCTGCTTCATTTTAAGCAACTTCAACTTTGGAAATTCAGTAAAATATGTCTTTTGGAAACGTAGAAAACCACATATATGCAACAGCATTTGTGTAGTGTCTGTGACACTTTTCACTGCCACCTCTGTTCTCCAGGTACACATGGGTTTGCCTCTGAGTATGTGTTGTGTCCAAAAATATTAACATTGATACAATTCTCACAAATTGCAAGACTAAGGAAGTTCAGTGTTGAAATCAATCAGCAAACACCATGAAACCCATGAACAAAGCCTGAGAAACAACACAACCAATCTTGTATTCTGCACAGTAATGACTGAGCCTCAGTCTTCCTTTTTGTAGTCTTCACTGTCATATGAGGAACATTTTCAAATCCTAGAAAGGGAACTAAGGTCCAGCCACTGCTGCATGATTTCCTCACCAACAGTCCCCCTGTGCATGAGAAGAGCATCCACCCGCAGACCTGGCACAGGAGGACCTTCCCAGCCTAGCAGGTCACAGCACTCTTGAATGCATGGGCCTCAGCCAGAGGGTATGTGGAAAATAAAAGTGACTCCCAGGTTTTGGTTGTGAGTAGCAAAAGAAGTGAGTATCCAGTCATTTTAAAGACATTTCTCTCTTGCTTATCTGTGCCTTTTGTGAAAACAGATCAGCCAGTGGACAAGATGTTTACAAGCAACCCTTGCTCAGTCTGTGCAGCTTTTGTGGAAAAACTGAGCAAATACATATGTAACTAATCTTCTGTCTTCCATGGGATTGGCTGATTACTGAACAAGTGTGGGGGGAAAAAAGAAAATATAATTTCAGGGCCAAGCAGTTTTATTTGCTATAAGTTGTTTTCCAAACAGAAAAGGTATTGTTCCTCTAAAATTAAGGACAGATTGAATGTTGTGTGAGGTCTAAACTGGGATGCATATTTGATCATTTGAGGTTAGGGAAAAAGAGCAGTGGGCCTTCTCTGATTAAGGTGCACCAGGCTTTTTCTTTTATTCTTTTTTTTTTTTTAATCTACAGCTCTTCACAAAGCGTGATTGTGTTCGAAACGAGATGTTTTCATAAGCAAGCTTTTGTGTACAGCAGAGCTTCAGCTGTATTTCAGAAATTAAGAGTCATCCATCTGAGATTCACTTTAATGACTAATTTCCCTACCATAGAGTTTAAAGTACAAAGAACAGCCACTGACTGGCAGAGCCAAGCTTTCAGTTGCCATGCAACACTCCTGTCGCAGGTTTCCCTTCATCTTCTAGTGCTTTTACTCTGGCTCTGTTCTCCATGGATGAAAGTTACGCAATGCTTTCTAGATACTTAACAGCAGATGTATTAAATTTCTAATCTGATATAAACCAGACTGCAATTTTCTACTGAAAAAGTCACATCAATGAATTTAATAATGTTTTAAATTATAGTATTTGATAGCAGAGTATCTAGTTTTCAAATTCAGATTACGTGGATTTTCCTACTCTGTGAATCAGCGACAACTCCCTTTTGTCTGTGTCTTCTTTTAAGTGTCTGTGGGGTTTAGACAATATTTTGTGGGGGGAAAGAACCCGTCCAAAGCTTTGCAGAGCCACCTGTCCACATGCTAGCTGGTGGCAAACATAGAGGACTTGGGGAGGCAGAGGTGGACACTGTGGTTCCTGTGATGATAGCTAGCTGCTAGTCACCTCATCCCCTTTGTGCTGACCAGACTGGAGACACAGGCTGAAACCCCTCCATCTGTGTTTCCATTGTAATCAGGATCAAGGGGTTTTGTTATCAACTTCAATCAGATTTGAAGCGAAGAAGTAGGCATAAATGACTCTATATTTTCCAATGAGACTCTGAGTCAGAGTTGTCTACGCTGCTGCCTGTTCAGAGAATATCTTCCTATTTTGCAAAAGAGCAATTTGGTAATATCAGTGGACTGTAACCAAAATTTAGAGCAATCTAGACATACTAATGGAACTACGCATGCATGCAGGGCTCCAGAGTAGCTCTGAATTGGCATGGGCAGCCATTTCTAAGCAGAATGGGCACCAGGCATCCAGAAAACAGTGCTGTTACATACATAAAGATGATTTCCCTTTCTCTTTCCTACATGGATGAATGCACAAGTTCTCTTGTGGTGTTTCTGAAATCTGCTTTGAAAACGTAAGAGCCTAATTCTATAAATTAGCGGAGCAGTTTGAATTTCACATAGGCTAAAACTGGTTGTAAATTTTGTCTTTTTGCCATGATGATGAATATTCATAACTTTTGTTCTACTGATGCCTTAGGTTTTAACTTTTATATTTTTAAATCCTGTACTGCCTAGTGGGTAACTCTGAAGTTATGTGTGGCCTGTTAGCTGCTGTTCTCTCATGCTGGTTAGACATAACAAACCCTCTCTAGGTTTGCTCTTCAAGGACACTTTGATTGTCCCAGGCTCCAAAATGTGTAAACACAAAGCCTTCAAAGAGAAGGGGCAAACTTGGGGTAATTACATCATTAACTGAAGTTATAATTGGAGAATTAACCCTGATATGCAAATGGACCAAACTTATAAAAGTGTGAAGGGACTCGGAGTCCATCTTGAGTGTAGTCTTTTGACTGACCAAGGTGTACCTTTGAAGGCCCTTCAAAAAAATAGCTACTTTATTGTCTTATTTTTGTCTAGCCTCTGTTTTCAGGTAGCTACATCAAGGCATCACCACTATGTGAGTAATAGAATTATATACCAGTGGTTTTTACAATAAAATGAATTTTTGAAAATAGACTACTTACAGTATCTAAATTATGTTCAAAAATGGGCTAGAAAAATGCTGCCTGTCTACTTATTTTCTTCAGTTTTTGATCTGAGATTTATAACAAGTATTACCATGTGATGCATTTGTATGGATTCAATGACTCTTTCAATACAAACGTTAGGCTTTGTAAGGTATAAAGCTTAATAGGTGAAAGCCTTTTCTAAAGGCGATAGTGCTTTAATATGGTTGTCATTTTGTGAAGTGGTTTTTGCTTTTTCCCACTGAAAGCTTTACTCTGCTGCAGAGAAAAGTGCAGATGAGTCAAGAAAACAGGATAATTTTCATTGCATTCAGAGTCTTTGAGTGAAAGATAATATGTTCCCTGGTTCTGAGAATCCTCATGTAAATCTTCTCCTGTGTAGACTTTCATGAGTTGTTCTGGTTTTTAACAAGCAGCTTCTCATCCTTCTCCCTGATGTTTACTGGCACAGGCTAGGTCAGTCCCAAAGATTTTGAGGGGGGCTTCTTATGACCATCAGTCTCACACATTTTTCCTGCTTGTCCTTAGGTTCCTGTGGTGCAGAAATGCATGGGGGTCAGAAAAGAGCCCTGCTCATCCTTGGCATCCCTGTACATCTAGCCCTGGCTTCAGACCTGGCCTTTGCTTATTAAGAGCCAAGCAGACTACTGTCAAAGCAGTCCAAATCAAGCTGGTTTTCTTAGCATTTCGTGTCCTTTCTTTTTTTCTCACAGCTATTACTAGGGATTTTGGCATCATTTTTGTCATAGCAAGGATTCTTGTCTTAAAAGACAGTGATCTTCATCCAAGATGTAGGAGAGTTTTTGTTGATATGCCATTGATGTCCTGCCTAATTGTTCAGCAGCTCCATGAATTACACAACCTTTACATAAGTTTGGGGAATCCTAGAATCAGTGAATGGCTTGGGTTGGAAGGCACCTTAAAGATCATCTATTTCCAACCCTCCTGCCATGGACAGGGACACCTTTCACTAGACCAGATTGCCTGAAGCCCCATCCAGCCTGACACTGAACACTTCCAGGGATGGGGCATCCACAATTTCTCTGGGCAATCAGTTCCAGTGCCTCACCACTCTCACAGTAAAGAACTTCTTGATTTCTAATTTAAACCTAATTTATAAAAAGTCCCTTTCCAAACTTCTTTCAGGTCCCCTTTAGTTATTGAAAAGCTGCTTTAAGGTCTTCAGGTAGCCTTCTTTTCTCCAGGCTGAACAACCCCAGCTCCATTAGCCTGTCTGCATAGGAGAGGTGCTCCAGCCCCCTGATAGTCTTTGTGACCCTCCTCTTCACTTGTTCCAACAGATCCATGTCCTTCTTGTGTTGGGGACCCCAGAGCGTGATGCAGCACTCCAGGTGGGGTCTCATGAGAGAGGAGAAGGGCAGAATTGCATCCTTCAACCTGCTGGTCTCAGTAGCAAGTTCAGTGACTCCAACCGTCACACACTGCTTTTCATGCAGGCCAAGATACGTTTGGCTTCCTGGACTGCAAGCTCACATTGCCATGTTGAGCTGCTCATCAACCAAGAGCCCCAGCGCTCTCTCTCTTCAGGGCTGCTCTTGATCTGGATTCCCCAGCCTGTGTTTGTGCTTGGGACTGCCCCAGCCCAGGTGCAGGACCTTGCACTTGGCCTTTTGGAACTTCATGAAGTTCCCACAGACCCACGTCCCAAGCCTGTCAAGCTCCCTCTGGATGGCATTCCTTACCTCCAGTGTATCAACTGCACCATACAGCTGGGTGTTGTCAACAAACCTGCACTTGTACAATCAGTGTTCAGACAATGGGGTCTGTAAGTATGAATATAAAATTTTCAGAAAACCTGCCTCCAGTTTGGGAGACAAAACCGAACAGTTAAGTGCATTTGATAAGACAGGCTGATTATTTTAGACAGGAGAGAGTGTAATACATAGACTGTTCCTAAGGATCATTTAATTTGACAAGGATCACTTATCTGCAGATATTTTTTCTTGCTCTGAATAAAACCACTACCTAAAATCTTTGCTTTATGCAGTCTCCCAAACTCAGGATGCACTTTCTCAACAGACAGCCTACTAGGTAGCTCTTATGACTCTCCATCGCTCTGAGGGTCTTACTGGGGGTGTTAATCCAACATCTCACAAAACAGAGCTTTTCACTTCTGCCATTTCCACCATTTGTTTAGCCAGACTTGGGAAAGAGAGGAATACCTCTGCACAAAGCAGATCTGCAGCCCTCCTGCACTAAGAGAATAATCAGGGCAGATGTTTCCAACGCAGCATTCACTCCTATCACAGACCTGGTGCGCGGTCCCCTTCAGGAACGGGAGGGGATGCACACATTGCACTCATGTCCTGTTGCAGATGGGCCCTGGCCTGCCATGCTCTGTGGTGTCAGCAGAGCCTGAGAGCAGACTGCCAGCTTTGCACAGAGCTACTGGGTTCAGAAGTACGCACCTGCCAATGTTTGCTGTTTCCAGGATGCTAATCTTGACTTGAGAGCTGGCTGCATTCCAGCAATGCACAACATCTTTCCTTTCTGTGTAACAACGGGATGAACCATTCAGCTTTACTGTGCAGAATGTGCTGCTGCACACAGTTATGTCTCTGTGAGTCGCCCCACAACACCATGCCCCCCTCAAAACCAGCAGCAAAATAAAGCCAACCACAGAAGGTGGATACGCCAAAAATACGTGCCCCAGCCTGGCAGCCGCAGCGTGCTTCCCATTTGTCTGTGATGCAGAAGCTGTGTTGCAGCAGGCTGCGTGAGGGAGGTTTGGGCATCAGCATCCGTGGGCATGGAAACATCCACCTGTGCACATGCCCATGTGATCAAGGACAGATGATGTTGGTGGGCACTCTTGCTCATAGTCTTACAACTCCTTCCTCTGGCATACAAATAAAACACCATTTTAAAATCCTGTGGTTTAGCCTTCTTTATGACCCTTCTTTCTAGGGGAACCTTAGCAAGAAATAAAACTTCTTGCTCTCTGCTTAACCTCTACCTAAGACTGGTAAACAGTCGTTAACATTTACACTGAAAATCCTAGAAAGGAGAATCCCCTAAGTGTAATTTTAAATAATTATGTCAATTAAAAAAATTATAGTAAGAAATCAGTCCATAGATGTCTCTTACAATGGTGAAACAAACATTTAACATTGGTTAATCTCCTATCAGTCAGGGGAGAATTGATTCAGAATGGACAAGAAAGTCCATATTTACAGTGAATGAGAAACCAATTACATGAAGAGAATTAAATATGTAGCTTGTGAGACACACTAGTGTACATGATGAAGGATAAAACAGGAAAGATATTAGAGTATAATGAAGAAAAATATACAGTGCTTGACAGTACAGAGACACGTGGAAATGACATGGTTTTGTAAATGAAAATGTGTAAATTAGGAAATTATTTCTTTAGTTTTCAGTTACAAGAGTAGATGCACAGGTACAAACTATTGTGGATAACTTGCTGGAATGTTATCAAAAGTATCCCGAAACCATAGGAGGTTGAAAAATGTATTTCCTTGAAATCTTGTTCAAAGCACCAGTTTTCAAATTTGTTCCAATTAATAGCAAAAGCTGAGAAGAAACCAAGAGTGAAGCAGCTAGAATTCTGTTGTTATAAATGCAGAGCAGCAAGATTTACTTGGGCACCAAGTTAACACTTCAGTTAAGCCATGGTAATGGTGATAATCCTTTTACACAGACTTTTAAAATTTTTGCAGGTGATGTTTTTATATGGACTATCTTAATGGTGGCACTGTAACTGAGACACCATAAATATTTTAATAACATATTTAATACTGGCAGTAATAAGGAAGAGAATAAATTTTTACTGTTCAAGAAGGGCTAATGGTACAAGAAGCCCAGGTCTAAAGAGACTTTGCTTTTATTTAAGGATAAGCACTTCTCTTTTTCAGTGACTGCTCTTAACTTGTTCATTTTCACCTATAAACATCAAGTTCCAAAATACCCTACATGACAGTCAAACTATTGTTTCCGTAAGTTGCATAAATAAATGCAGCAATTTATTGTTAAAATTATACATACATATAGCTTAGTGTAAGAGTAACATTTAGAAGGATGGCAGCAAGCCAACCCATATCAAAGACAGAAGAGGAATTGGTCATGGGACCGTGGAACTGGAACAGAGTGGGTTGATTTGCATGTGCAGTGACATGTCCCTTTTTGCAGAGGTGCTACTGTCCACCATCCCAGCAATGCTGCACTGCACTGGGCAAAACAGTACCAGCAGTTTTGTGGCAGACTGCAGAAATCTCATAAATCCACAAATATGACTGGGATATTTTTTCCCCTGGTATGTATTTTCTTCTAGAGATAAGACATTAAGCTCCAGATAGAATATTGCCTTTTAATACCAGGCTAAACTTTCAAAACTTGCTGCACAAAAGAACTTGACAGCAGAGAGCTTTTACCTTGCTAAATTGAGTCTCTGAAGGTCCTGCTTGCCAGACACAGCTATAGTAGTGATTTGCTGGTCAAGTTGACATTATTTCTGTGGGTCCAAATATGAATTGTACATCGGTGGATAGACATTGTTATTTCGAAGTAGGAAGTCACAAGGACTATTTATTATTATTGATTTCTTATTTAAAATGTATCAAAAGCAAAGTCTTGGCTATCTCATGTTTTAGACTGAAAAAGTCTTTTCCAAAAATAGGATCAGATCCTTCACTGCATTTAATCATGGTGACAGCCAGGCTGCCCTGGTTTGGGTCATAGATACTGTGTTGGTTTTTTTGACTTTTCTGGTGTCAGAATTGAAAAATGAGACTTCTGCCTGGGGTGGTCAAAATGGTGAAGCAGCAAGTGTCTCTGCAGCATCAGCAAGATCCATTGAAGATTTTTCATTGTGACCTTAATGTGAGAACAGCTCCTCCCACTTCAGGAAAATGTGCGCAGAATCAGAGAATGTTTTAGGTTGAAAGAGACCTTTAAGATCATGAACCATAAACCCAGCACGGCCAAGTCTACCAATAAACCATGTCCCTAAGTGAGACATCTGCACATCATGTAAACACCTTCAGGGATCGGGTCTCAACAATTTACTCTCCTGGGCAGCCTGTCCCAGCAGTTAACCACCCTTCCCATGAAGGAATTTTTCCTCATATCCAACCTAAACTTCCCCTGGCACAACTTGAAGTCATTTCTTGTCATCCCATCCTATTGTTGCTTGTGAGCAGAAGCTGACCCCTACCTCACCACAACCTCCTGCCAGGCAGTTGCGTGAAGGTCGGGGACCCTGCAGGACAGGAGTGGCTGCTTATGACACTCACTCTTTTCCCAAAAATGAATAAAGTCCTGAGGCAGGCCCAGCAGTGGGAACAGCCTTTGGAGGAGTTGAGGCACAGGAGCTGAGCCCAGCCCTCCCGTGCAATGTGGCCATCTAGCAAAAAGTGCTGCATTGGCACATTCTCGTACAGCAACTGATACTGCTTATCAGCACAATGTGGGCTTGACTGTTTCTGCCACAGGAGTAGCCAAGGATCCTAATTTCCTGGATGTCAAGGCCTGTTTCAGACAAAGACAATTTGAACCCAACCATTCATCCTGGGACAGTAATGTGTTCTCCACAGGGGTTGTGTTCATGCTGACTGTTCCAGAAGTGTACAAAAAGCCAGTGTACTCTCAGTAAATAGCACAGTGGGCAGAAACCACATCAGCCTTTTGTTAATGCTGTGGGTCTAAAGCCAGTTGGATTGTTTTATAGGTGTCAATCACCTATAAAAGTGAATCACTCTAAGAATTTTTAAATGTGCTCAACTTTCTGTAAGATCACTTGCAAGAAAAGAAACCCAAACTGGGTCTCCTAAGGAGGTCAGCTGGCCTAGCCCTCTGCACGGAGCTTCCTCAGAGGCTTTCCCATACATTTTGCCTGTCTTGGCATCCCCCTGGCCCTTGGTGAATTTGGATGTCCTGTGATTTCTGAGAATTACATTTGGTTTTATTGAAAAAGCATTTTGTGAGGGTGGGGTGGACACGGACTGCATAAGAACTGCTGGTTGGATAATTCTGTGTGCTTAGGTCACATCTGCACCAGTGTTTATCCTGAATAGAGGAGGTGAGAAATTGGACAGGGGAGATGGAGCTGTTGGAGTTGTGAGGCCACCTGGACGATCCGATGGGCATGGACATGAAAGTGTGGGTGGTGTTATTTTGCTTGGTAAACAGCTTTTAGGACTGTAGCAAAGCATCCGTGAATAGAACAAGTTTCAAGCCCCTCTGTCCTCTGAGGCCTAGTGTATTTAAAAACCCACTTGCATAGGGGTTCAGAGTGGAAAAAATTTTGAAAACTGCCAGCCTAAACCCATGGCAAAGAATGCCCCTCTCTGCCACTTTGTTTTTTCAGGTGTTTTTCCTGTCTGACCGAAAGCAAATTTTTTTCACCCTACTTAGATCCTAAAAATAGCAGACTAAGACATTTAAAAGAAGATGCTCTGATTAGTACTCAGTGGCATGGTCTGATGATAAGCAGCCTCAAGGGTTTTTTGCAATGCAATCCAGACTCACCTTTGCTCCCCACATACGTGTGAAGAATAATAAATTTCCAGCAGCTGCAGGTCTTGTCCACCATGGCCTTACCAGCATGCAAGGAGGCAACCAACCCAGGGCTGCAGCTTCTTCGTGGCCTCCCTGTGAGTGACCCTGAGCAGCTCCTGCCTGGCCTTCACTGGCTTTGAGTTGATGCCATAGGAAGGCAGTCACAAGCTCTTTGGGCTGCAGCTTTTCTCCAAACACTGCCCAGCAGTGATTTTTATCTAGTCCTCCAGAAGTTTTTGCTGACAACAAATGGGCCAAAATGCCCTCATCTGCAAGTATATCACATTGGAAAAACATGTGGGGGCAAAGGAAGAGATGAAGAAAGAGGTAAGTGCACACCCTTCCAGAACCCCAGCCCTCCTTGTCAGCACTGCATCTCTGCTAGTCCAGGTGAGTTCAGGAATATATCTGACAGGTTTCCCAGATGTTTAAGCATGTCTGCTCAGACAAGTTGCTTGATGCAAAAGTGCAGAGCGCAAAAACTGTTCCCATTGCCCTACATCTCTCTGGAGTCAGTCATTCTTGGGCTTTCAGCTTTTGTCACCAGCTGATTGCATTGGGAAAGACGTAGACGTTCACTGACAGAATATTGGCAACAGCTCAAGGGGGGTGTGGGCTGAGGTGTTGGTGTGATTTATTTGCACCAATAGCTGGGGAGGGGGTCTCAAAGGCATTGAAATCAGAACATTAAAGCTCTTGCTTATCCATTCTTGGACTTAGCTCCCCCAAGGCAGAGACATCTGATCTGCTGATGTACAGCTACTGAGCTGCCATAATTTCAGTCCACAGATAAGTTTAGCCGGTTTATTTTTTTCCAATCATCTCTCCAGAGTAGTGATGCTCCCCTGCAGGAATTTTCCTTCTTCCTCAAACTTCACAATTGCTAGTTTCTAAGTTAAAAAGTTTTCTTGACAAAATTATTGCGGAGAATCAACCAATTGGTTGTCTGACCTCCTATACCTAATCTTTTACCAGTTCTTGAGTTACCTAAGTGTAAATTAGCTTTAGTACCTCTGCACTCTATGACTGTACCAGCCATTTGCCCTGACCAACTAGTTCGGGAGCACTTGATCTGCGTAAGAAGCTCAAAACTGAATTGATTTTTGGAAATGGTGGTTTTCAGAACAAGCTGCTTCTCTTCCCTTTGCAATGAAGTCAAGTAGTATTTTGCTCCAAATGGTGGAGCAGCCCTCTCAGATTAGGTGCTGCAGTTCATAGGTTGAGTACTTCTCTCGTTCCTGTTTAGACTTATTTATAACAAATATAAGAGGCTGCATCAGTTTATTTCTAAATCCCCCCCAAAATCTGCAGTACTAATTA
Organism: Rhipidura dahli; assembly: GCA_013399225.1. Classification (NCBI taxonomy): domain Eukaryota; kingdom Metazoa; phylum Chordata; class Aves; order Passeriformes; family Rhipiduridae; genus Rhipidura; species Rhipidura dahli. The sequence continues at coordinate 1,205,068 of VXAC01003946.1, forward strand.
GAGGACAGTTATCCCAGCTGGTAACCTTTTATCTTTGCTGGATACTTCCATTTACCAGCAAGGCAAAAAAATAGATTACTGCCGTCACTACCATTACAGCAATCAAATGTTGCAGACTGCCAAACACAATTCCTCCCCCCTGCCCCCAATAAAAATCTTTTCTCTTAGTTGGACTAAATCTTTCCAAAGCACATTTTCTTTCTGATGTGAATAAGTGGTTTGAAAGAGAAACATACACATGCCTATGTGACGTCTTTTTTAACATCAGACTTCTGGGCTCCAAGGAAACCAAGCATGCACACAATATACAGAATAACAGAGGAAAAGGTGGGGTGTTTTTATTGCACTACAGCAATACTCTTTTATCTATTCTGGGCTGTTGGATACCATTTTGAGATGCCTACTGGTGGCAATATCTTCACTTTGGTCTAATGCTAGAAAAATCATTATACTGCTTTCTGAGGTGCATCACAGGAGGCATCTCCTGTTTGCCACAGGCCATCACAGGAGGAGGTTCAGAGAGGAAAAGCAGTGTGGACCTTACGACTTTAGGAAGAATGGTGAGCACTGTAGAAGTCAGTATCCCCACCTCAAACAAAGAAAACTGTGCCGCTTAAACACTCAGAAAAAAACGAAATTATAAATCCTGTTTCCAAAATGCTTCCTGGGCAGGCCTGCTGCCATGTCACAGTCCCAGGACCACCTGGCAGAGGGGATCCCAGGACACAAGGCTCACAGCACAGATGGTCAGGAGGTCCCCTCCTCCCCAGTTCCCAGTGGAAGACCCCCCTCTGCAGAGTCACATCAGTTGCATTCAGTAAGTGCACTGTGAGTGCATTTTATTTGAGCAAGAACAATACGAAGGCTGTGTCTGGGCACAGAGTAGTACAGTATTCACATCTGAGAAAGCTTTTCTGTTGTTGTTGTTGTTGTTTTGCTCTATTTTCTGACCGGGGTGAAGAACAATTCTGAACTCCTTGAGGATGCTTTCAGAGCCAAAGTTGTTTTCCCTCTGGTTCCACCCATATATAAATGGAGGAGTTTTTTAACCAAGCAATGAGCACAGGCAGGTCAGCTGCTCAAAACTCCTCCTGCCAGAAGGCAGCTGCCCAGGCTCAAACAAAAGCCTCCTTGCAACTAACACTCTGAGTGATAGAGAAGAACAGAATGAGAATGTAAAACAGGGCTTTTAAAATGAGGAGCCACACTTGAGCTTGGCCCTACAGTACCACTGCTAAAGGACAGAAATTCGTTAATGTGCTGTGCAGATATCTACCCAGAGGTTACCTTTAACCATGATCTTAAAGGAAAAAGCTGTGGTGGAAATGAAGAGAGGGGAAAAGCAACACATCTAGAATGTGCAGCATCAGTTCTAAGTATGCCAGGGTAAAGAGAGACAAAAAAGGCCTCGTTAGCTTGTCCAAAAGAGTGAAGGGAAATAAAAAGGACATTTACAATTATCAAGCAAAAACAGACCATGTGAGGATTCTGAAATGCAAAATATTAGTTTATATATTGGGTTTGCTTTCATCAAAAAAAAAGAGATAAAGTCTTGGCATAAATTATTTACTATGAGTAAATGAATATACAAATAATGTACAATCATTTATTCTTTCACTCAAAATAATGAATAAAAAGAATGATGAAGAGAAGAACAGTCTGATTTAGTCTGATTTCCCATATAACACAGTCTGTTTATCCAGGCCATTAGCTTGTGGACTGAGGTGTCCTACTCCTATGTGTCTCCCAATGCACATCTGGAAAAAGCCCTTTTCCTTTCTTGGGACCTGGTAGCTGGAAGCAGACTAGGCAAAGCTTTTTCTACATTTTCCCAAGAAATCCAGTCCAGAGAGTGCTGGCTTTGTGAATCACATCGTTTTCTGAATCCAAATAACTGTTTGTACAACCCCTGTAATTCAGTACTGGTTCAAAAGGTTGGTTCAAAAGCAGGATGGGGTTCTCTAGTCTCAAAAAGCTTTCAGAAGCTCCCTAGGACTCTTCCCCATGTTCAAAAAAGGATGGCAGGAGCTGGGCCAGAGAACATCTTCCTCTACCACACACTCCTATTTCAGAAATAAACAAACTTGTGTAATCCCAAAGAACAACAAATCTCTGCAAGGCTCCAGTCCTTTGACACCAATCAATACCAGAATGAACATGGCACTCAGACACTGCTGGTGTGTTTTGCTGTGTTTGGCACCTTGCATTTCTAACTACCTTTCTCCTTGATTTTAGCTACTTTCACACTAACAGACTTTTAAGAGGCTACAATTCTGAAAAGAGGTGCATGCCAATTTACTTTCATAACACGGTGAGGTACAAAGGATGAACAGTAATTTATTTAACACAGGCAGTAATGTCTGTCTGAGGCTTACTTTTTAAAATTGCTTATTGTAGGCAAAATGTTAATTAATTGGGTCTTTCAAGGAAACTGGCAGGCCTCGAGGAAGCCTTCATATTTGTCTGACACTAGAAGCCAACATTTGTCATCAGCAACAATCACAAATACAATTTTATAGTGGAGTTTCTTGCGTGTATTAAGTGGACTGTGTTTAATCCCTTGATGACATTAGTCACTATCCCTTATATAATGAATCACAAACATATCATTGTAGAGTCAGCCTCCCTGAACACAGACTCTGGCTGTGAAGAACACGTCCTTTCATATAAAGGGACACTCACTGCTCTGATGAGTGTGATGGGGAAGACAGAAGAGTTTTGCCCTCTGTTTTACTATCTTGCCTGTAGAAGAGTTTTACCAAGACAATTGGCAGTCCCCAAGAGCTTCTTCCCTTAAAACCTACTGGAAAAAGCTTTGTTTAAAAGCAGATTGTGCCCATAACCTGTTACACACTTCCCCTCCACCTCACAACTGTTCTGCTGGTGGCAGATGGCAAAGAGGAACTAAAGGTGCAAAGCACTGCTGCAGAACTAATAGCCACTAAATCATAGAATGGCTTGCTTTGGAAGGGATCTTACACATCCTCTAGCTTCAGGCCCCCTGCCTGGGCAGAAACACCTTCCCCTAGACCAGTTTGCTGCCAACCTGCCCTTGAACACTTCCAGGAACAGGGCATCCACAGCTTTTCTAAGAAAACTCTTTCAGTGTCTCACCAAAACCAACACAAGCAAGCTCTGTTGGCATTGGCATGGCATTTAAGATGCTACTTTGGAGGAGCTCAGGAGGGCTCTTTCATATTTCTTAGTGGCCCACCTGTGTCAGCAAGGTCATTTCACATGTGCCAGTCTCCCTGGAGTCCTGCAGGACTGTGGCTATAAGTAACTTCCTCATGGCTCCTCAAAAGTTTGGGGTTTAAGAGCTTCAGCTTTTCCCCTTGAAGTGTCCCCCACTGACTTTATCCTTGTCTGTGAAAAAATGGAAGAAAATAAACTTCAAAGAAACAGGCACATCCACTGTCTGACTACCAGCAGCACAACAGCCTCAATCTCACAAATATATATGAATATAGACAACTCCCACATCCTTGCCCAGTGCTCATTACCTTCCTGACTCACCAGAACAACTCAGAAATAATTTAGGGATTCAATAAACTCATTAAGTATTTCCATTCACAATTTAGGATGCTATAATCTGGTCCTGATTATTTGCATAAATTAAATCCTTCTGACTCATATCTTACCTGTTTCTTTCAACCCGGGTCTTTACTTAGGGGATTTACATTACTTTCTAATTGTACATACTTAAATTTTCTTATTCAAGACAGATTTTTGTTAAAGTACCACAATAATTTTAAGAATACTATTAATGGCTTGCCCTTTCTCATTATTTGGTCAATCTCTCTTTCTTTTCTATTTCTATGACAATTTTAAAGCAGGATAAAAAGTGCTTTCATTGCCTTTAGTTAAAGCTATTGCTGCTGTTGCATTTGTACTGTTGTGCACCTCTAGCAGCTCTGTGCAAGGCACCTTCAAGCGAACATGATCTCCACTCTGAAAGGTTCAAACCTGGGGGCAGACAAAGAAATAAACTGAAGTTTAAATGAGGGAGACAAAAATACAGTCAATAACACACAAAGCAATTTGTTGCTCTGCAGCTGGAGGCTGTTTCTGAAAAAGTGTCAAAATTTCTCCATATCCAACAAAACTCTCAAACACAGGATGTAGTTTAGTGTGGATCTGGACTTTCATTGAATAAGAATGAACTTGGACTCATGAGTATCCTATTTGCTGAGTTGGGGGTTCGTACCATTCAGACCGAAGTCAGTGGGAGAACTTAAAAGAATTGTGCAGGACACAGTACCAGGGACTTCAGATACAGAATATTCAAGTCATGAAACTTGAGATTTGAGGTTCTCATGAGACAGGTGAACACTCAATCTTAAAAAAAAATGGACCAATGAACTGTCTTGTGATCATGGATAAAAGTAGAATACCTGGTATCTAAGTCAAGTAGGAACATGACTGCAGCAGGCTTATGTGTCCTGAGCTAACAGTGTGGATATTGTCTATAACACTTGAAAACCAAAAAGTAAGCCAGCTAGGTGTATTTTTTCAAAGTTCTTGGGATTTTTAAGTTGCTGTCAAGATTTGGAAGGTTTGAATCAAGAAGAGAGCTTATCTACGATGGATTGTGCAGGAGGATGAAGTGGGCATTGGCATGCCAGATGCACCTTGGAAGATGGAGCTCTTCATCAGTCCTGGGGACAGCCACTGCCAGGCCACAGCACGATGGGCCCTCTCACTCTGTTTTCTCAGCCACATTCCAGGTTATAAATGCCCAGTGGTCTATAGGACAGAAAGCAAAAGAATTACCCCAGGCAAATCAGGCTGAAGGCCACAGGGGCTTTTTCCTTGTCTCTTTCAGCTCTTGGGAGAGGCTGTGCTCCGAACCTGCCCGGAGTCAGAGACCCCTTCTTTTTTGTGCTGTACCCTTTGAGACAGCTCACGGGTCCATCACACGGCCCCAAAACCTTTCCAGCTCTTGGCTGAATGAGACTATTTCATGTTTTCTGAAATCCTGGCCATGCCTCTTTGTCTCCTCTGCTCTACCTACCCTGGGTCCTTGGGAGACCTAGATACACAGTTCCAAGAGATCCCATATATCCCACATATCTCTATGGCCTTTCCAGTCCTGAGGAGGGGATTATTTCACACATCTTGCAGACTACACTCCTGTTTACATACTTGGGTAGGATAGTCACCCTTTAGCAGTATTATATTGTCACCTGATGTCCAGCTGTTATCTCCAGCAGACCCAAAGCTTTTCCTCTTGGGCTGTTAACCTCTATCATCTGCTCACTTGAATCTTCACTGCTGAAATCCTGATGATAAGTCATACATGCAGCATCCTGTCTTATCTGATTTTATTTCCTCATTCTATTAAAATATAAGCATGTATAATATTTGAGCCTTAAAGAAATAATTCCATGTTTTCTTGCACAATCTTTCTTTTTATGTTTTCATCCTTCTGAATTTGAATTCAGAGGTATAAGTTTGGTCTATAAAAAGCCATTCCTGTCATAAAGAACAAACATAGCCCCCATAAAGGGAATAGAAAAGAGGTACTGGATTTATCATTTACTTTTCAGTTTGAATTATTTTTCACATGTCAAAGAAACAGCAAATTAGCATAAGGATGGGCTGGTACAATGAACCCAGAAAGCAAAACCATGTTTTGCTACCAGAACTACATGATGTGTTTTGTCTTCTCTCACCATTTTTCATGCTGAATTTTTCCCCTTGCACTCAGGGTGGAACCAAGTTATTAAATGGAGCCTTACTTACATAAGAAGCACATGACAGAGCATTTTAGCAGCTCCTGTAAGGTCGTTAAAAGGGGTGAGTCTCTATATGAGCAAAACAATCTGACTGGAAGACCAAATAGAAAGACAAAGATGAGATTTCAGATGCTTCCTCCTGCGTGTGCTGATAATGTGTTTATTTTTTGAAATGGGGGTTACCAGCAGTGTCAGCCACACACAAGACTGAGGGCAGATCAGTTCCAGTGAAAGAGATCAGCATAGTTTTTCTGAGGTTGGTGTGTTCAACCAAAAATAAAATGAAAAAAGCAACAACAATTTGAAGTGTGTCATGAATATCTTTTGTAGTCTCCAGCCCTTAAGCAAATAATTGAAAAGCAACTCTAGTTATGAGTCATGATATTTCTTTAACAATGAGAATTTAATCTTGATGCCTGTATTGGCATTATTTAGTTAGATATTGCAGACTCCTTATCTACATCTTTTTTGCAAAGTTATGGAGATGCACCAAGGGAGTTTAAATTCCTGTGTGATCCATCCATAAACCCACTTAAGGTACACTGCATAAGCTATTCTAACAAAAGGAGTTTTCAGGTGCAGTATCAAGTCATTAGTGCAGTGTTGCTTTCCATACAGATTTTTAGCTAAAGCTGCGAGAGTGAAGCTCAGTAAAGCTGAGTGACTTACTCTTGATTAGATTGTACCTTGAAATCCATGGCTCAGCTGGTTGTAATTTTTTTTTCCAGCACCAGTTGCAGTAACATGAAGGTGCTTTGAGGCAGAACATGGAAACTTTCAAAGGATCTGCAGATTATGACTCAAGAAAGATGAAAAAGTACCTGTACATCTGACCCTTGGACAGCCCTTGGCAGTTCAGGGTGAGCTGGTTCACAGTAGGAGAATAGTAAGGACTCCAAGTCAGTCTTCATTGTAAACAATTAGGTAGTCAAAGAGCTGAAATGTGTTTGAAAAAAATAAGGAACAGTTTTGTTGCTGGTGAAGGACACTTTAGTAATTGTGACATCTCTTATGAATCTATGGTTGTTGTCTCTTGCCTACACTGCCCAGCATTTGGTAGCCAGATAACTAGCCAAGAAGTTCACACTGTTTATCACAGACAAACTCTTTGGCAGAGAGAAGTCCATGCTGGGCTAGAACAGAATAGAATGGAATGGAATATTTCAGCTGGAAGGGACTTACGATGAGCATTTAGTCCAACTGCCTGACCAGGTAAGGGCTGAACAAGATTAAAGCATGTTGTCAAGGGCATTGTCCAGATGTTTGTTATGGTTGCACCATAACAGTCCCAAATCAGCCATTTGTTTATCACAGCACCTGTGAGGCCCCCAGTAACGAGGACTTCAAAACACCAGCACTTGGTGAGAGCATATCTGTTGAGAGTTCACGTCATTGGTGCTTTTAGGAACTTAACACTTTGCTGCTGACAACAGTATGGCTCCACGTACCCTACTATACAGTAATCTCCTCGGAAGTACCCCCAGGATTACATTTGCCCACAGCTTTACTAATTTCTCTGTGACTGAGAAAGAAAAAAATTGCGTGGTGGTATTTTTGATCAAGCTAGGTTATAGGCACAAAGGCTGAAGCTCTTGCAACTTTATGCAGTAGTTGATGCTCAGACAGTCCTTGTGTGCTCTGCCAGGGCAGGATAAGGTTTCTTTTTTCAGCTTGTAGGTACAGGTGTCACCTGTAGGGATGGTGACTGCCTGAAAGACCAGCTGGTCTTGCACTGAGGTACAAAAGCACTTAAGGAAGAAGAGTGCCATGTGTGTAAAATCAGATAGAGTCAGCTGCCCACACAGTGTAAGAAAACTTCTATAATGTCCTGGAAAGCCAGTTTCTCTTGCAACCTCTCACAGGGAGACTGGGATTGGATGAGGACCCCCTCATCCAAACCTACAGCATCTATCACCTCTATCCCCTATGCCATTTCCAGGAGCAACCGTGAAAAGTCAGTCCGTCTGTTACAGCTCACCTCATTCCCTCTGTTTTCTAGGAAAAATAAAACTACAGACTAATGGCAGCTCCATAGCTCAGGAGAAATAAGACTCACATACTGCTATGCAGCCGATAAACTGAGTTGACAGCACTACAGGTTTGGAATCAGGGAGCCACTCACAGCAGGGTGGTGATCTTTCGATGTAAAGCACCATGCGCATTCATGTATGGTCTTTAAAAGAGGGCTTTTTGGTGCCTCTTATAACTTTTGTAGATGGTAGGTCCTTTTATGAATAGGCAGCAGACTGGTTGTAAAAGGCCCTACCCACATGTGTTTTGGGCCACCTTTATTTCAGCTTTTATACACCCAGGAGAATGTGCTGGTCTATGCCTGTTTGGTGATCCTCAGCTCCTCCTGTCAGCTCCTCTTATCACCTAACTGTAGTGTAATCAGTTGTCACGTAGTTATGTGTTTATGGCATATACATTATACCTCCTTGGAGATAAGAAATGATTACTGACATGCACACCTTCATTAACTCACTGACAGAGGAGTAATAGCGAATACAACTGTCAAGGTAAAATGACAGAATATATCAGCATTAGGGCGATCAAACAACGCAGGCAAATACTGTCTATAAACATAAACCTGTTACAACAGCAGTACTTTATGACTTTTGGCAGCCACAAAGTCATCAATAAGATCCTAAAAGCTCCAGTGACATGTGAACTCACTCTCAATAGATACATTGTCAGAGCAATTTAATTTGCTTTGTGGTGGTGTCACTCTCTGTTGGAGAGGGACCTTTCTCACCCTCAGAGTTCATTAATGGCAGTGTCAAAAACAGTCTTATTGCCATGACAACATGGAAGAAAGTTGAATGGAGACCACTGGATAGCAGAAAGCAGATATTGCACGTGGCTGTACCTGGCAGGCAGGTTCATACCAAGCAAAATGCTGCTCTTTCCAAAATATATTAAGGTGAGTTCCATGTGCACAAGCAGCTTCTGAAGCTTGGAATATATCTTTCTGGGCAGATATTTTTTTAACAGACACTAATTTCTTAATCATTTTTGTACCAGAAAACTAAGAAAAACTACTCAATGATTTATGTCTAAAATCTGCTCAGTTTTGTCACTTATAGATGGAAGTACCTTTTGGACAATTTTCATCCATGTCGTGTTTTGTTTCACAGCAACGATGACCTTATTTAATCGTTGGGCAGTGGTTACAGCTGCTCTTTTACTCTGCAGTATAGTCACACAATCAACATTTGATCGAGTATTAATGGTAAACACAACTCTGGGTTAATGATTTTTACGGTCTAATTATTTTTTCTGCGGCAATGAGATTCCCTTCTATCACTTTGTAATTTTCTCTCTGCGAGACTCAATGACTGAAAAAGTGGGTAAGCCCAGATGTTTGGCATCCCAGGTCAGAGCAGTAAAACCCAGATACATACTGAATTATCCAAATAAGAATTGAACTAATTCCAATTAACTGCATTTCCTTTGTCTAAGCCATTGATTTCCCTTATTCTTAAGTACCCAAACTCAGTTCTCCAGATCATCTGCTGTTTTATATGTTGCTATCGTACTCTCACTTTTCCTTGTTTCAAAAGCAGATGATCTCAATCTTTTAAAACACAGTTTCTGCTGAATATTTTAACACACTCCCAATCATTCCCACCACTCTGAGCTGAAGCTGACATAGATCTGCTTCATGGATTGTCTCTTGAGACTGTGAGCACCCAGTCCTGCCCTTGGTGTTCCCCACAGAGTCACACTGCTGACCACATAAAAGCACTGCCTTCTTTGTCCATGCCTTCACTGCCCATGAGCCTGTTTCATTCTTTGGACTGTGACTGTACACATCTGTCCACCACCACATCCAAGTCCCCTTCCTAACCTGACACAGGCAGAATGGTGTAAGGTTAATGAGCAAACCATGTTTCCCTGTCCAATTAATAGTATTTTGCATTTGTTGACACTGAGCTCCACCTGTCATTTTGCTCCCTATTGTTCCATTCTCTGGAGCTCCAAACAACCTTCCCCTCTCATGACAGGCTCCAAGAATATTATTCAAGAGAGCAGTACCTGAGTACTCTACACTCTAAGTATTTTGCTTTGTTGAAAATGGATTCATCTGATTCTTTATTTTCTATTTCTTGGCTTTTGCTCCCAGACAATACCAAGCAATCCCATTTGCTTCTCCAAACAGAAACAAGACATGTTTTTAGACCTTCTAAGGAATCTTTTAACTCAATTTTTGAAAATTAAAATCCGTTGATTTTTAAGATTTTACACTGCTTTGCACTTTTACATTGCATTACTCACAGATTCAAAGATTCTAATAGATTAGTGAGACACAATTTACCATTGCAAAAGTTGGTGAATCGCCTTTTTCCATTAATAACTTCCTTTTAATAACTTTTTTTAATCTTGACTCTTTTAGAGGTATGAGACATGATTTAAAAAGCTATTATTATACTTTTCAGCAGCAGAAGCCTGAGAGTACTAGGAAAAGAAGAAGCAATTCCAGGTCAGCCTTTGATATGTCAGCAAGATACTATTCCGGTGCTCTTAGCTGGGTTCATCTACTGACTGCATGTGGATTATCAAATTCTTAGAATATTAAACTGGAATGCAACCCAGTTCTGCTAATTTAGCAACACAAGTTTTAATTCCTCACACAGGTACAACACTTTTTTAACATAAAATGCAACATGAGAAGCAAGAGGAGAAATAGGGAACTGAAGAGAAGCATCATCATTGGAAGCAGGGTCATGAGAAGGCTCCCAGAACCCAGAGATCAGACTGAACATTGCAGATACATTCACATCCACCATCTTCCTTCTCAGGTGTAAATTCTCCCCTCATGTTTCACCATTCTTACTTCATCATTCTCTTCACCAAAGAAAAGGGAAACAGCTATGTAAGATACAGCACCTTGTCTTGTTGGAGACAGACATCCCATTCATCCCACCTTTGCTGTGCAAATGTCCTGCAGCACACCTTGGGTCATGGTGTCTCAGACTGGAGACCCACCAAGGTGTGCGATGGGGGTCTGAACTTAAGGGCTTATCTTAATATCTCCCACAATCTTAACATCTCCCAACTTCTCATCCATGCAAGTCCCAAGAATGACCAGCCTCCTCCTGCTGACCTGTTGTTTAAGCACCTGTAAGGGACAGGTGGTCCCTGCCAACCACAGGCATTCATTCCGTGACAATATTCTGCCTTTCAAACTCAGGCATATGATTTTCACTAAATATTAATCAAACAGGCTAGTGAGGTCCTGACAACACAATGAATTATTTACCAAGCTTTTCAGCCACATTTACTCACTGTGGAGATGATGCCAAGTGAGCTGTATGTCAAGTGCTCTGGTTCAAAGGGCTAAGGAATCAAGGACTTGCTCAGTGTGTCTGCAGAGCAGAGCAGGCGAGGGGGCTGTGGCCAAGGGATGGTTCCACCCCATGCAAAAACCATCTCCTGGGCTGCTGCCAAACCAGTGTGGTCAGCAGATTGAGGGAGACAGTTCTCCCCAACTACTCTGCTCTCATGAGACCTGTGGTGCAGTGCTGCATCCAGCTATTGGGCGCCCAGCATGGGAAGGATGTGGATCTGTTGGAATGAGCCCACAGGAGGGTCACAAAGATGATCAGGTGTCTGGAGAACATCTCCTATGAAGGCTGGCTGAGAGGACTAGGGTTGTTCAACCTGGGGAAGAGAAGGCTTCAGGGAGACCTTATAGCACCTTTCAGTTTCTCAAGGAGGCTGACAAGAGAGCTGGAGAGGGACCTTTGAAAGAGCATGTAGTGATAGGGCAAGGGGTGATGGCTTCAAATTGAAAGAAGGCAGATTTAGATTAGATATAAGGAAGACATTCTTTACTGTGAGGGTGGTGAGTCACTGGAACAGGTAGCCCAGGTAGCTGTAAATGCCCCTGAAAGTGTTCAAGGCCAGACTGGATGGGGCTGTGCAATTTTTATCATACAACCATTTATTTTTTTCCTGAAAAATACCCATCTTATTCAATACAGGTTATGTAGTAGATTTATTTTATTTATATTTATATATATTTAATTTCTATTTATAGATTACTAAGTTGGAGATTGTAGGAGTGAACAGAGGAATTGCAAGGGCTCTAAAAGGAGACCAAATGGGTATTTTTTGACAGAGCAAATTTGAATGAGTTTTACATTGTTTCCAATTAAATCCTTGTTTGAGGGTTTCTACTAGTTGCTTGCAGTGGTCAGGAAGGCAATTTTTTTCTCTTGTTAATGTATAACTTGACTTATTATTATTTTTCCTCCTTCCTTGAAAGCAGAAGGCCTAGTCTAGCCTCAGAAATAGGATGGCAGGTAGAGTATATTGGCACTACTGAAAACCTCTAGCAATCTGGTTTCTACATCTTGATGACTGGTTCAGGCTTGGGCAGATACACTGGGTTTGCATGGCCAAGCTTTGGTACTGAGGGGCAGGGGGGGCAACAGAGCAGCTGCCAGAAGCTTCCCCCATGTCCAGCAGAGCCAGCCCCTGGCAGCTCCAAAGATGAACATGCCACTGGTCAAGGCTGGGTCAATTAGAAGTGGTGATACTGCCTCTGTGATAACATATTAAAGAANTGACACACGTTGTAGTGGAGGACTGTTGCCCATGGGATGGACTCATATTGGAGAAGTTCAGGGAGAACTGTCTCCTGTGGGAGCAACTCCTCGCTGCAGCAGGGGAAGGACTCCTCTCCCTGAGCAGTGGGAGAAACTGTGTGTGATGAACTGACCAAAAACCCCATTCCCTGTCTCCCTGTGCTGCTGGGGGAGTAGAGCAGGGAAGGAGGGAGGGGTAGGGGTAAATGTATTTTTAAGGTTTTATTTTGTTTCTCAATATCCTGCTCTGACTTTGCTAGCAAGCAATTCAATTAATACCCCTAACTTGAGTCTGCTTTGCCCCGATAGGTTTTGGTGAGTGACCTCTCCCAGTTCTCATCTCCACTCATGCACCCTTGGTTACATTTTCTTTCTTCTGTCCAGCTGCAGAGGTGAGTGATAAAGAGGCTTTGGAGGGTTCCTGGCATTTAGCCAGCTTCAACCCACTATGACAGGTCACCAAATCCAGGGATAGAAAGGAATTTCCTTCCAAGTTAAAGTGATGGCACCACTGGAAGAGAGGGTCATCATTTTTCTCTGTAACACTGACACAGCCCAATCCCCAGCACCCTCTGGGCTTTTACTCCTTACAAACCAGCTCCTGCTCTAACAGGACAAGTCATTGGCTCTAGCCCTCAATCTTTCCTTGCTCTTTTCTCAGACCTTTCATTGAAGTTCTCATACTTCCACTTTTGTATTAAAGGTAAGGTTTACTTGCAACGGGCAAAGAAGTTGTTTTATGGCTTTGTGGTATCTACTCTGTGGGGAACAAGGATTCTGCAAATCTTTGTGGATTAAACATTGATTGGATGAGGGTTTTTGATGTCAGGGCACTAGACTGATGATTTAGGCAGTCCTAATGGTCTGTGCTGGAGACATCTTGCAGAATAGCACAGTCATAATCCCCCTGCTTGTGGATGATGAGAATGAGGGGTTGCACCATGATAAACACAGGGAGGAAATTGCACAATTAGCTCAGGGCTAATTTTCCCCAAACTATTCAGTGGAATTCTTTCTAAAAGGTATATGCCTGTAGAAACTTGTTAAGGAGAACAGACAGAGATTTCTCACCCCTGAATTAAGAAAAAGTAGCTTAGTCATGGACCAAATTTTCTTCCTACAAGGGCACCATAGCAGTGTTGCAATTATGTTCATTCATGCCACTGCCAAATGCACTGGTGATCACTGGCTAGTTCCTCATGATCCCTTGCTGGAATCCTCAGCCTATACATAGAACCCATTCCTTCTAGGAGCAGTGGCTGGACTTTATGTGGGATCCTTTATGGCACCCTGGATGACACCAGATGTCTGCTGAGGCAGTTACAGGTCCGTGCACTCCACATTCACACTGGGATAAGTTACACACTATTGGCCTGAGTCCCACCCCTGGCTGCTATCAAGTCCAGCTTTACTGAAAACCCTTTCCTTAAAATGCATCATGAAGACAGCTTGTTCTTTAACTAAATTGGGTGTTTCATTGCCCACTAGCTACAGCACAGAGATGATATAAAAAGAAGAAACAAGGTAGTTAATAGGTACTCTGTCCCCCCCATTTTTCTGGATGTGGAGCACCAGGATATTTCTGTCTCCTTCGTCAGCAAGGATCCATATGGATGCACCAGTTGCTTCAAAAATAATTGTCAGCTTTCACCAGCATTCAGATGGGCCCTATTTCTGGCCCCATGCACGTAGCAAACAGAAGGTGCCATCTAGTGTCTCCCAGCAGTATCCAAAACTGAAATGAGAAAGTGCTCATTGTATATTTAATGCCTATTTACTCATTAATTGACAAAAAACTGGTCGTCAAAATGCACAAATATTTAATTTCAGGGAGGTTTAAATCAAGAGAGCACTCATGTTTTCTCTCTCCCTTTTTCTCTCTTCACTGTTTTCATCCAAGGTCTGAGACTGAACTCAGTTCAAGACTAGGGTCTTAAGGAATTGGATCCATTGGTTGCATTTCATTAAACAATTAGAAGTCATTCTAAGCAAAAATGTTTCATTTTTTGAACAAGCCAGGGCTTGAAATATAGTTTTGCATATTACTAATAAACTTTTGTTCCACAGGGCTTAGTCCCATTTAAAGTGGAAAGCAATTTACTCATTTGATATCCCACAAAAAGAAAAGAGAGAGTCTCAAAACTAGTAAAATGGACAGCAGAGCTGTATCTATTAATGGACTTAAATCCAGCTGAAGTGCTTCTGTGGGTGCCTTTGACAAAAAATCAGAGCTCTGAAAATCCACTCTGCACCCGACTGCACCTTGTAGGTGCATTTGCAGCAACACGTCCACCAACATCTCAAAGGCCAAGTGGCCCAGAGGGGCTGTCTGTATTCTTCTCAGCCCTCATGCCTCAAAAAGCTGGTGGGCTACAGATCCAGTGCCACTGTTTGCCCCAGGATCCCTCAGAGGGGCAGAGCAGTGCTTCGGTCATGCCACAAGTGGGGATGGGCTGAGACTGCGTTGCTTTTGTCTCCAAGTATCTCGGAGGACAGAGTGACACCCTCCAGACTGGCATTTTCATAGCAGGAAATTGAGAAGGAGTGCTGCAAACCCTGGGGCACGTGGGAGAGCTGGGCACTGGTAGCCAAAACTTGAGGATGGTGCTGGAGGATGCCTTCCAGCAGAGGTGCCCAGATCTGGCATGGCCAGGTCCATACTGCCTAAAGGTCAGCCTGAACCAATCCTTCTCAGTCCCTGTTTTGGAGAGCACTGGTTTCTTGGGAATGACCTATGAAGCTGGTATTTGAGAAAGTAGAGCCTTCTATCTGCATCAATAAGTGCCTCTGCTGTACCCAGTTATAAAGGACCAACTTGAAGCACCTGGAAATTTTCTCACAAAATAGAAAGAAAAATCTGGCAGCTGTCACCAGCTTTACTTCTGGTTCCACTACAAGGGACCCTTGCATCTTCTTCAACAAAACCAGTAGAAGACATTTCATCACATCGGTGAAACTCTTTGCAAGAGCAGCCATACATATTAGCCATCCCTAATTAACTGGCAAGTTAATTGCTACCTGCTGGGCTGAGATGAGGCCACAGAGGATGGGCCCCCAGCTGAACTCTCAGGAGCTCACATTGCCTCTCACTCTTGCAGAGCTTAAGTAAAACAATAACTGCATGTAACAGCAATCAAATGAAAATGAAAGAAATCTTCCACAGATTTATTTCTGCCTTTCCTCCTTGCAGGATTAACTCTATTGTAAAATGTCTGCCTGTTTTATGTTTTTTGCATAGGCTATCTTCTTCAAGTAATCAAGGATTTTTCTGTGAGAACAAATCCCATAAATTATTCTGCTTTTCTTTTTCCCACAACTGTTAATATTTTACTTAAAAGAAAACCTGAAATACTGAATGAGGTTACATAATTGTTACAACTCTTTTCCAGAAGTAAACCGTATATAGGGTATTTTGCAACACATTTTATTCTGCAAATCTTTTCTTTGATTACTGGGATATCTGTGTATGTAAATAGATCCTGCTTGTTTTGCATGCCTGATTCATTCTACAATGCCACCATCCAGTGTTCATGATGCTTCACTATCATTGAAAGGATTATAAACCCCTAGATATTGAACTGGAACATCAGAAAAAGGGCAAGTTAAAATAAAGCTTTGGAAAACAATGTACCAAGAAGCACATTAAAAGGAGAGATGAGTTTGCACACTGCTGTGAGTCAAGTTCACTTGCCTTATTCATAAGCCATAGCAGGACTCCTGTGGGCTTAAAGCATTCAGATGCCTTCTTTTGGGAAGCAAAGATCATGCATATGTAAGATTTCCAGAAGGCTCTTTCTATATCTTTGAGCCAAATCCCCTGGAATCACAAGAAAACATGCACCATACCTTCCTAAACTGATCATATTCCTGCTTGGAGCCACTTAGATTTGCATTTTGTATGGAAAACTGTCCCCGAATGGTTATAAGCTTTCTTCTAATTTCCCGAATAATTGATGTATAGCCAAAATTCACAGGCTTTTTTTTAATCAGTAATGTTCCTTAATGTAAATAGCTCTTCTCTTTTCCTTTGCATTCATGGAGATCAAACCTGGAGTCTTAGAACACTAAAGCTGGAAAAAAAATCAAGAAATCATGTAAGCCATTTCCATGCCCCGAGGTGGGATCATCACTATACATCCATATCATCCCTGAAAGTTGCCAGCAACTGAAGGTCTCCAGCACTGGTCAATAAAATACATATTTAGGCAATCTGCTTCAAACACTATTGGAGACATTTTTAGTAAATTTCTAATCTGCATCTTCCTTTCCTGAAAAATTAAGTTTGTTTCTTTTTGTCCCATCTGCTACTGACATGGAAATCTGCATGGAAAACTTCCTTTTTACATGCAGCCTTTGAAGACTCCTTTTTTATAGAGTAAATCATAAAAATTAGTTTATTCTATTCTCCTAAATCACATATTTGAGACATCTAATTGGACAGCCATTATGGGCTGTTTCCAGCTGACCCACATAAATATGAGCTGTGGTGCCCAAGAACAGACACAATACCAGAACCACGACCTTGCCATGCTGAGAAGTTTGAAATATTTCAGTCTTTTTCATATATGTACTCACATAAAGTTTAAATTTTTGAATCATGACTCTGTTAGCTCCTGTATCATTTTCTAAAGAGCTTCTGTATGGCAATTATTCCCTATCTCACTTGGAAAGCCACTGCAAGTTGAACTGCATCCTATTTTCTACCTTATTTCTGAGAAAACAAAACATATGCATTTAGGCAGCCGCTTTATCTGTTTACCTGATACTTTTTCTTATTTCCTTCAATTTTCTTAGAACTCATTTGCCTCTGTATCTGATTTAGTTGAAGAGCTGCAAAAGAATTAATTTCTTTCAAGTTGTGTGAAAATCAATGACTGGATAAAGGGAAAAGACGGAAATTACAGCTCCTGCAGAGGCTCAGGCTGCACTGTGTGAGCTCACTGGGCATTTATTTTGCCTGGTCTTCCAGCTGGTCCCTCAGCCTTGGCTAGTTCAGGGCTGGACTCATGTTCTGCTGCCCCCTGCCCAGCGCAGAGACAGAGAACATGGGGAAGAACCAGCATCAGTGCAAAGCAGAGATGAGAAATAATATGTGATGCTGGGAACTGGCACCTTACAGGTAGGCCAGAAGGGATGAGGGGAAGGTTATGCTGACAGAATGTGCAGGGCAGATATGGGTATGGTAAACAAGCCACAGTCCCATGGATTGCCTGTTTTTTAAATTGTTTCTCCAATCACCAGCATGGCAGTTTCTCTCAGGTTTCAGTAAGTGGCAAATTTAATAAGCATATTCCATCTCTTCATCCAAGACTTCAGTAAATGACAGGCAAAACTCAGCAAGGACAGATGGTGCTGAACCCTCAGCTCTGCCCCTTCCCCGCAGGCACTGCAACAAGAACAACCCTCTCCAGATATGATTTTCAAACAAGTTTTGTTCTTGTTCTCTCTCAGACTGTTCAAGAAGATTAAACAAGCAAAGCTTTCTCAGTTTCTTATTATGAAAGATGAGATACTGGTCTCAATAGAAGTTTCCACTCGCTTTTTGTAGAGCGTGAGCCAGTCAACTCCCAAAGCCTGTGATGATGATTCTGTCATTCCCTTTCACATGAAAAAATAGCAAGAATATGACTTTTTAAAGACTTCAAGACAAACATTATCAATTTAACAATCTCTCACAATTGATACCTTGAGGACAACTGGCAAAATAAACTATTTAATTTAATTATCAAGACATGAAAATATTTTTTTTTCTTCTAAGAAATGCTGATAGACCTCTCAAGCTGTTTTCAAAGCAAGACACATTCCTCTAGTGCATTCATGGAACATGTTTCACACCTGCTTTTCATAATTTAGTATTCTTTCTGCTCAGCATAACAGAATTCACTCAAAGCATTCACTTACACTCTTTAAAAACAGCAACTCTTAAAGCAGACACATAAAACCAGGAAGGGCATGTGCTGTTGCTGGCTTCCACTCTAGGACAAACTTTAATTCCTCTTCACTTGCAGATAAATGCTTGTCCTTTTGTTCAAATAAAAATTCCTCTTCCCAAGACTCCAGGAGAAGGTTTGGAGGTTTCCACATGATCCTGTGCCCAAATTCAAGGTGTTCTATTTTCACAGTAGAGAGGGACAGTGGCATACTATGGAGCTCAGATCCATGAAGAAGAGGAGCTGAAGACCTCCCAGGATCCACCAGCAAGCAGATCTTGAATCTGGAAAATACATTATGGCTCTGAAGCATGATAACCCATGATAGCCATGGATGGAAGATTTTTCACATAAAATCTGTGTGCTAAGTCAGATATTCAAGCCTAGGAAAGGATGCAGAGAACAAGTTTGCCCCCAAGGTTCTGTTGAATGAAGTGAATTTCTAGAGGAGTCCTGGTAGCTTCTGGCATCTCACTTTTCTGTAGCGGACTGTTTTCTCTTTTTGTCTTACTAATAATTTCACTCAATGGACAGGAAGAGGCAGTCCTACTGACACAACATAGTCAATCTTTTGAAGAAAGTTTTTCTGGTTTTCTTTCTTGTCTTGTTTCTTATTTCTCATGTTCTTTGCATAATTGGAGAAAATTGTACTCAGAAATTTGGACTCAGAAGTTTACCTGCTTTTTTTTCCCCAGTGAAATACACAGTAATTCATTATCCATGACATATCATTATTCACTGTAGATAAACACAAAGTCAAGAACAATAAAACTTCTTAGGAGGAATACTCTCTGGGATGCAAAGGCATTTTAAGCATCAAGTATCTGGCTTTCATACTTTGAACAATTTAAAAAGCAAGAACATCACGATTCATCTGTATGATGAGAAGTATTTGTAAACACCAAAGACTTCTTGAGGAACTATAGAGCTCCCTCCTGTTTACTGAACAGCTTGCCTCCTAATATACTAGACAGCCAATGCCTTCAAGCCAAACCTTAGATGCTCTCCTCTATTGCACTGATTGCTCTATCTGCATACTCAAATGAGGATTTAGAAATTCTTTGCATTACCTTTTTTGAAAAGCCTATATCTGATTTGAACTTAATATTCAAAAATTCAGAATAATACAAGGAAACACATGAGAAAAGAAAATATTTTTATTTCAGGCAAGCTATGAATTACTATCCATCCATCTTACTATCCATTCATCTAACAGGATGTTTCCCTCTCATCTCATCAACCAAACACTTCAAATTAAATCTTCAGCACAAGATTTTCGAAAAGGAGTGGAACATAATTTTTAGAAGTGAGTATCTTATCTTCAAGGATGTTGATCCTTCAAATGGTTCTATCTGTATTTAGTGCCTTGATAAAGTATACACTGGGAACATAAACTGCATAAAATAAATTAGATCAATGCCTGTGTACTCTGTGACAAAACCATTGTGAGCTGTACATCAAAGAACCTGGACTCTTCTGAGTTCAGTGAAGAGAAGAACAGAGGTTTTTACTGAATACAATACATCAGTCAACAATACCACTACAGCCCTCTTCATCTAATTTAATTTATTCCTGATACTATTTTCAGTTAATGAGATGGCATCTTTAAAATTGCAATCACTGAGTTGCAGAATCCTGGATATAAAACTATAAGCTGTAGCATGTAGGAATTGGCTACGTTGCACTTTTAATGCTTTGAAAACATGTAAAGGAAGCATAGGCCTTATAGACACACCAACTTTGCACACCTTCTGTCTCAATCACAAACTTGGAGCAGTTCAGACTCAATAGCATGGAACAATCACACCACTACAAAATGCTTTCCATGAGGAGAGGAAAATAAATCCCATCAGTTAAAGGAATGTTCATATCACTGCAAATATCCCTTATTGTGGCTCATGCAAATATGGGTTAGGCAAATACTACCCATTATTAGATTTATGGAAATAAATGATTTGTTAATATAAGTTGTGTAGTTTCTTCAGGAAAGAGGAGATAAAACATTGCTGTGTGTATCAGTGGGGCTCAGAGATCCAAAGTGCTGAAGGACAAAAACTTCTCAAATAAACTGTGGTGGAAACAGATGGGAGGAAGGATGTGTTTGTTAGCATGGGGAGTTAGGTGGCTCTTGGTCACCAGCACAGGTGAGACCAACACAGGACAGAAGTGTTTGCAACTATTCAAGAGTCAGCCCTAGAAAAAAACAGGGATTTCAGGGAGATAGACTTCAATAAGCACAGAGAATTCACAGGTAAAACCTCACAGGTCTCACATATAAAGAGAAAAAGGGATCTTGGAAACTTTGTCTAGGTAGAGAAGCTAGTCTGCAAGTTACACTTTTCCCAGCGCAGAGGGAGGGCAGGAGCTGCAATGAGAAATCAGTTTAGCTATCTTATGGTCTTTCCAGTAATATCAAATAAGGGAAATAAGCACACACCCATAGGAAAAAGGTCAGACTGATTGGGGAGTATACAAAATAATAGCATAAGCAAATAAGGGAAAAGTCAGAATTTTATTCCCAGAGGAATAATTAAAAAAAAAAAAAAAAGAGGAGATGCAAGCAGATAAATCCATAAATCCATCTAGAGATGGATAGAGATAGAGATATAAAATACCAAGAAGATGACCAAGAAAAATGTGGATCTGTTGCTTTGTTGAAAAGACAACCTATTGGCAGATGACACCAGGGGAGACTAAATAGCTTTCTGTGTTTGTCTTCACACAATACAACAAATCAATTAGCTAGTGAACCAAACAGGGTGACAAATCACTGTTCAGAATAGAGAAAAGATTGATTGGAAAGCATTTAAGTAAGAAAAGTGTTTTTTTCAAATCAGCCAGGCCTCATTAATATTATCCTAGTGGATTAAACCACTTGATGTGAGTTATCTTGGAGCACAGTTGGAAAACAGACAAGTTACTGTAAAGCTTGAAAGGGAGACCCAGCTTTAAAAAGAGACAAAAGCAAGAGTAAACACAGAAGAATAGCTAGTTGTCTTCAGTTCCCCCAAGCCACAGAAACAGACAACCCAGTATCTTTAAGCATCCATAAAACAAGGAAATAAGTAACAGTCAATGTGGATTTGTCAAGGACGAACATTAGGCTAAAATAGTTTCCTCTTGTGAGTAGAGGAGAAAGAGCAGATGCCACATAGCTGAACTTGGAAAACAGAATTCTCATGGATGAACTACAGTTTAAATTACTGCAGCAGAAGAGCAAAAGTAATGTTTCTGCAGGGTTATCTTAGAAATAGAACTATCTATTACCACCTGATGGAAAAAAGCATGCTATCAAATCTGAAATTAAAAAATATATAAATAAAAGAAGAAAATAAGCTTTTAAACAGGGCTAGAATTCAAAGTATTTGCTAAACTGAAGAAACCTTTTCTAAAATAGCCTATAATTCAGCTAAGAAAAGTACAGAAGTCTACCCTTAAGTGTGAATAATGAGTCGCAAGACTGGACCGGACAGCAGGTCTGCAAAGATCTGGCATTTCAGTGGATCATAAGCAGAACAGAAGTCAATGATGTCATGCTGTTGACAAAACTTATATATTCTACTGGGTCATAACATTGGAAGAATAACCCATAAAAAAATAACAAATTATTCACCTGGCCTATCCACACTGGTTAGTTCTGAGAAAGTACAGAGGACAACAATCAGAATGATCAAAGATCTAGAAAACATGACCTACGAGGTAAGAGGTTGTTCAGTCTGGAAAGAAGACAACCTCAGCTCAAGAAAATCCCAAACTGGAGACAGGGCTGCCTAAAGGGAATACAGGAATGAATGGGCTGCATCTGTAACAAAGAAGATACAGATTAGATATTAGAAAAAGCCTTCTATCACTGAGGATACAGAAGGATGGAAGAAGCTTTAGCAGGAATGTGAAATATCCAGCTTTTGAGATACTGAAGACTAGGTGGTATTACTGCTTGTAAAGGAACGTTGCTGATAGGGGAGTTTCTGCTTTTTGGCATGGGAATACATTATATGACTTCTCAGAGCCTCTCCCAACCATATAATTTTATGATTCAGTGTTTCCAAGATGATGCAGTTAATCTAACAAGCTAATTAGCATGCCTTTACACATCTCAGTTCTAGTCTCAGAGTTGCATCAGACTATCTAGGAAAACAGCTCCAGTAGATTGACTTTGCAGCCACAATGTTAGGAATGGCCTTTAATGAAAGCTGACTGTGCAGAACCAGTCTGTGTCAACTCAATAGGCAAATGGAAAGATTATAGACTCCTGTGCTGAGGCAGCAACCTGGAGCTAAATCCCATCCATCTTCAGGGCTGTGCAAGCCCTGATGGCTGACTTTGGTCCCACGGTATTTGGTCCCCAGACCTGCTCTCTGAGCTGGGCTTGACTACTCAGTAAGGATCCAGGCAGCTGCTGGCTGGGGTTCCACTCAGGGACACTCTCTAGCTGGGCTATTTTAAAGCCAAACAAACTGCTACTCACTTTCTTTTTTTAATGTGCATGATCTGACAACTTACAGTCTCATCCTGTTACTGACTGCACACATTAGTCATGAAAAATAAAGCTAAGTCATAAAACCGTGGCCCAAATACGTCTTAATTTTCTTTTATACTTTGATTTTCTTTATAAAAGCTGCCAAGTTACAGGTACAGAAGCATGTTTTTGGTTTTAATTTTTACTGACTCGATTAGGTGTGCTTTAATTTAGAAGTTGTTTGTGTGCAATTTTTAAGCAAGTCAGAGCTGATTTCTAGGAAAGGCAACACAAATTCCCTTTGCCATAAAAAAAATAATTATACTGTGTATGTTTTATTTGCCACTAGGTGGGAGTGGAACATAATCTTCCAGTTAATCTTTACGTAGCATCAATAGAGAAAGTGAAAGGCAAAGTATATTCTCTTGGCTGGTCACTAAAGAAAGATTATTCTGTCGATAGAGAATGACTTCAGTGATTCATAGGTGTCTACAGCTACAAGCCATGGGAACAATACTGAATTTTTATTTAAGCCTTCAATAAAGTTTTGATAATTCATAAGAAAACATTTTGACTCCTACTCAGAATAAAAATTTTTAACTTCCTTTTCAGTCAGCATTTAAAAGTAGATGATTTCCTTCTTTTTCTGAAACTTACACACCCATCTGATGCATTTTCAAGGAAGTGCCTTGACTACTTACTATTGCTCAGCCTTATCACCTATTGCTACTGCTGCATCTCTTGTTAGTATTGAGAACACTGCATATCTATATAAATAGTCTTCAGATACATTTCAAAACTTGTATACACCTAGAAATGATGCTCTTTTTTATCACATAAGGTGCACTTGTGGGTTTTTTCATGACATTTATTTGCAATTATTTTTGAAAGCCTCTATGTTGTAAACAAAAAGGGTGTGTCTTACAATAAAATATCCTACCCAATAATCCTTCTGCATGTGTCTGTACCTCACTTGAAACAGGTACCCTTTTCTTAAAGCACAATATCTCAGTCTCTTATTGGTAATCAGCAATTGCCATATTAAACTACAACTGGATCATCAAAGAAAGAATGAACCACAATCACAGGTTGCAGTCTTTTCTTCCTTCTTTAGAAAGCTTAACATTAAAAAAAAAAAAAATTGAAAGATATTTTTTACTATTTCTTGGAAAAGTACAAAGTTAAAGCATATGTTAGGAGGAATACACTGGGGGTTTCCAACATCATGGTGGTGAAGATAGAAAGACTTTGCATCACCTCTCTTGGTGCAAGAGTTTTCAGTGAAATTAGTAAGGAGCTGATTTGAACAAACAAGAGGAAGCAACTTTTCATACAACATGCAGTGAAACCACAGAACACTGCACTAATGTTTGCAATGAAGTAAAAATAAACTTAATTAATTGATTGATAACTACTCAAATTATGGAAGGACAAATCAGTCATGTTTTTGAGTCTTCTTTTTTTTAATGTTCATCAGTATTAAAAGCACTGGCTAAGACGGAAAAAGAAGGATCTGTATATGGATGTATATGTATCTGTAGCAGCTGTATATGGAACTAGTACACAGTGAAGGAGTGTATTTTCCCCTTGGCTTTAAGAGCATCTCAGTTCTTCCTTGAGCCTTGAAAGTCCAGCCCTGCTTTTGGGACAGCTCTGCAATGGCATGAAAGAGGCATGGTGCCCCTTTAGGAAATGTCATCAGTGCTTTCCTTCCAGACTGACCAAGGCTGCTGGGCAGGACAGGCTGGTATCTCACTAGGCTTCAACCTTTAGGGACAGCTGCAGGCAGGCAAAAGCATATCTGGTAAAAAAGGCAAAAGCATATTTGTGGACTCCCTCTGCCATTCTTCAGGGTACAGCTGGCTCTCTCTGGGTCACCGTGCCCAGGTTCTGCCATGTGCCCAGACACTCTGCCAACAAGGTACACACAGCTACGTTGGGTTTCCACCAGGCAGCTTTTCTTGCTGGATACACACAAAAGACAGCTGTGGTTTAAGGAGTTACCAGGCATTAGTATGCTCCCCGTGCTGATAAGATCCCTAAGGGAGCCTTTGCTAGCCCAGCAGGCACCAGGCAGGTGGGGAAGGGTCAGTCCTGCTGCTCCATGCTGTGACCTAGCACCTCCTCACCATAGTTCTTTAGCATTTTATACTGTCCATGTTGCTCCATTTTGCCTCCTAAATTGTTCTCAACAGCCCCACCTCAGGCTGCAATTGTGCCTTCCTTATGTGCCATGATTTTACTCACAGCTTGGCCACACCAATGGGTGCCTGAGCTGGGGCTGTGCAGCTGGGAAGAACCTGAGATGGATTCTGGACATTGGAGCCCCGCTCAGCACAAGGTAAAACAATGCAGTGGTTCCACCATGTGCCATCTCCAGGCAGTTCTAACATAAATTTAGCCTCCCTGGGACACTAGTGGGTACTTCTGCAGTCAAAAATAGGAGGGATGACGCACACGCTGCTGCTCATCCCCTCCCTGACTGCACACCCATGACAGCCGACCTGGGACAAGGGAATATAAAGCTGCGCTGCCAGGTCCAAGTAAAAAGTGGAGTCTCTTTGTGAGACAAAATTTTTTGTTTGTGATAAGAGGAACTTCTCTTTATGAGAAGGAAATGCTTCTGTGACCTTTTCCTCGTGTTTTTGCTTTCATGTGGCTGTACAGTCGCACAAAATTTGGCACCACAGAATTGCCTGCAGCACAAATCAGTTTCTTTTGTGACCAGGAATCACTAGCAGGATGTCATGGAAACAGCTTGAGCTCTTAAAATGAGGATCTTATTTACATTAGAAAATTGTTTACACTGAGTCCAGGATAGAGTGAAGTGAAGCTACTAAAATACCTTCTCAGAGCTCTGATGACATCCAGTTCCCTACATAATGACCTAACTATTAATAATTTGAGAAAAAAAGGCATCTAATTTTAATGAAATCAGAAGAAAAGTTTCAAAGCATGGCCTCAAGACATACATTGGGTACACTTGAGAGCCAGTGCCTCAGCAGTCAGTCCACATGACCTTGGACCCTTGACCCACAGGCACACTGGGGCCTTCCACACCATTTCTCCCCATCTCCTCAACTCATGCAGGATTCCCTGCTCTCTTTTCTTCCCCACTCCCCTCACATTCTTTTTCCAAGGAAGGATCCAGCATCCCCTCCCCTGCTTGACATTTTAGCCTAATTTTTGTACTTTCTGCTTGCAGCAGTGAGCTAATGGGGAAAGGGACACTTCCATAATTAGCAATTTTTTAGGAGTGGGAGTGGATGCTTCTGGGACATTGTGACTTCAGTGCAGCGGAGTTCAAAATTATAATCAGGGTGACTGACAGAGACATGGCGTGCTTGGGGACTGTGGAGGACAGTTAGTAGGACAGAGAATGCAGTGTATGCTGGCACCATCCCAGAGGAAGCTTCTCAGCCAAGGATGTGTTTCATTAGGGTGGTATCAAAAAGACAGGGCTTGTCAGTGTGAAACAGGAATACGCACAGTTGTGAAGAAAAGGCAATTTTTTCCAGAAATGCTTTAAATGCTCATGCTAGTTTATAATTTTCTTTTCTTTTCCTAGTCCAGAGCTGTTTCAACACAGATAAGGCTAATTCTCCCCTGACCCATATTTCTACACCTTTACCCCTATTTCAGCTCCCCGCTCTAACTTGGAAATCAGTCTTGGTTTGAGCACTAGATGGTCCTTCAGAGACTCTTTTCCAGCTGAAATTATTCTGTGATTTGATATTTTAAATAGCTAGAAAGCACTGTTGTAGCCAACGAGTTTGCTTTTAGCATTCATTTTTCCCTTGCAGTGCCTCCATACAAATGACAAATGCAATGCCAAGCAGTCAGAAAGCACGCTTCAGGTGTTTCACCATAGGCTTTGACAGCCCAGATCACTCCCTAGCAGTTATCCCAGCTGGGTCTGTCTAATAGGGGCAAAGGGCAGGATCAGGGGCTGTCATCTCCAAAGGGATGATGGCTGCCTCTCATTTGACCTATCTTCCTTTTATAACAGCTGAGAGTAACCTGAACTGCGTTTCAGCTCAGACACTCACTCTTAGCTGCTTCAAACAAACAGCAGGCAAAGAAAAAAGGAATCTTACAAAACAGCTAGAACACTCTATTTACCACTACGATTTTTATGCAGTGAGACATAATTAACTTTTAATACTATTCACAATTTTTGAAATTTACTCAGTTTGGTCAGTAATTCCAGTTTTGCACTCAGAGGAAATGCCTCTGGTGATTCAACTACTCTTAAAGGAAGAATGAAAAGTATTTTCAATATCCTAATGCCAGCCAACAAAGCACTGATATACATTAGTTTGGAAATTATGGGGTGAGGTGCACAATAATTCTCATGAAGAATAAGCAGGAATTCCAATTAAAAGGAAAATTGCAAAATACATCCAATCAAATGATGCAAATGACAGGAAAATAGAACCATATATTTTATCTGAGATAGTGACTGCAACAGCTAGAGTGACAGAACAATTTTTCACATATTGAAATAGCTCTGGAGAGAAAATCTTCACAGCTTTATTTAAAAAGTATGCAGACCAGAGGTGGTCCTGGTGATTAGCTGTTTTGAGAATTTCAGTTATGACAATAAGCAGAGATAAAATATAAGGAGCACCTTAAATTATTATTTTATCCATGAAATAAGTGTACTCAAGAACTAAATTACAATAAGCAAACAGATTCACATGCACTTTTCATGCACATTTCATTTTTATGTTACTGAAGAGGATTTTACAACACAGCAAAAGAAAACGTTCTTTGCAATGAAGTAGAACAAGGTAAAACTGAGGGGAAATGGTTGATCTTGAAGGCTGTTAGAAGGACCTGCTAACTTCAACACAAGTTCATATTACCTTTTAAGCACTGATGAGGGTAATTCAACAGTATTCAATTTCAGAGTGGAAAAAAAAGCACAACTAATCCTACAACGAATTCACCTCTCCTGTGACCTCAATGGGACTCCTGGCCTACGGGTTTAAAAACAGCAAGGAGCACAACACACTAGCTGAGTATCAGTTTAACTTCAGGAAAAACACTTAACGTTGTGGTTAGTTGACCTTGTCTGGACACCAGGAGCCCATGTACCACTCTATCACTCTTCCTCGTCACCCGGACAGAGGAGAGAACAAAAGACTCATGGGTCAAGATAAGGACAGGGACAGATCACTCTCCAATTACTGTCATAGACTTGGGAAAGTTTATTTCATTTATTACCAGTCAAATCAGAGTGGGATAATGAGAAATAAAACCAAATCTGAAAGTCTCTTTGCCCCATCTCTCCCTTCTTTATGGGCTCAACTTCACTCACAGTTTCCTCTACCTTCTCCATCCAGGAGCTCAGGGGGACAGGGACTGGGGATTGTGGTTAATTCATCACATGTTGCCTCTGCTGTTCCTTCCTCCTCAGAGAAAGGACTCCTCATGCTTATCCCCTGCTCCAGCATGGGGTCCCTCCTACAGAAGATGGTCCTTCATGGACTTCTCCAACTGAGTCCTTCCCATGGGCTGCAGTTCTGCACCAATTGCTCCAGCATCAGTCTCCTCCATGGGGTGCAGTCCTTCAGGAACAGGCTGCTCCAGCCTGGGTGGCCCCCAGGGTCACAAGTCCTGGCAGAAAACTTGCTCCAGAGTGGGCTCATCTTTCCACGGAGCCACAAGTCCTGCCAGGAGCCTGCTCCAGTGTGAGCTTCCCATGTGGGGGTCACTGCCTCCTTTGGGTACCCACTTGCTCCAGCATGGGATCTTCCACAAGCTGTAGGTGGATGTCTGTGGACCTTCATGGCTGCAGGAGCACAGCTGCCTCACCATGGTCTTCACAACAAGCTGCAGGGGAATCTCTGCTCTGGCGCCTGAAGCACCTCCTGGCCCTGTTTACTCTTCTGTGGGATCTGCATGAACAGAATAAATTGCAAAGGTGAAGACAACTCCCCCTGAACAAGTCCTACCTGCTGTCAGAGAGATCTTTGTTTTGGTGAGCTGTTTGATACAAGAAGGAGGTTGGTACCTCATGAAACATCCTCTCAGTAGCTTCTTATTACTCACAGAATTTAAGTGCCTGTGGAGATGGCAGTGTTTTTTCCACTACACAAGAAGCCTCTTTTCCCCCTTTTCATTTCTTAGGTGAAGGAAAACATCTTAGTGACTCAAAGTCTATAATTTCATGCAGATTTATGAAACGGGTAAGGACAGAATTGATTTATTAATGGTCTCTTGTCCTCTTGTCCTTTGCCCAGACACCAGTAGGCACCAAATTCATTTGCTGCCATGATATGCTTCTTCCAGGAGACTGACTTCGTTGGAAGAAGGGGAGGACACTTGCTAAAAGTTCTTAGCATGCAACCACAATCACTGCATCTCAGTCCATTGAGAATACAGAAGAGCCTGGTTAGCAGGACATCTTTCTCCCTTTCTAGGAAGTTACACCACAAGCTACTGTCCTGCAGGGACAGTTCTTTAGCATTTAATCTAGTTATTTCAGTAAAGCTAACTTTACCAGACCACTTCACACACTGATGTCCAAACAGGCTTCTGTGCAACATTTCCTAGAGAGACAAGCACCTGCAATGGGCTCTCTGTGCTCTGTGTGGAGTCTATGCATTGATTCCTGAAGCACTCCACTTGCAGGATCCATTGATTCCTGCAATCCCTCTGCAGGATTTCTGAAATTCCTAGCACAGACACAGAGGTATGTGACTTCAGTTGGCAACTTCTCCAAGTGCCCAGACAAAGGTTCTGTCAAATCCCTCACACCCAGTCCACCAAATCTTCAAAAACATTGGTAGCACCAGCAAGCAGGGAGGAAAGCAGCCCTCCTTCTCCCAGCTCCCACGCAATGTTACAGAAGATCTAGACCCATCCTAAGTGGCATAATTGCACTGGAAATCCCATCATCCTGGGCTTTGACAATAGAAAGAAGAGAGGAACATCCTGGAATAATCCCAGAGCGAAGTGAACTGAACTGCCCTTGGGTGGCAGCTACAGCTCTTCTTTAAATAGACAGGAAGCCTGCAGTAACTAAACACCAAAGAGATGCCTTATGGGGAGACGTGCCATGGTAAGCACAGAAAGGGATTAAAGAGGAAGGAAAACAACACGGGCGCTGCAGGACACCAATACGTGAGGGTTCTTGAATACATTCAGGGTAGGGCAGCAAAGCTGGTGAAAAGGCTGGAAGCCATGTCCTGTGAGGAGCAGCAGAGGACTTTGGGCTTGTCTAGTTTGGAGAAAAGGAGGTTGAGGAGTGTTATTTGCACCTTTCTTTGGAAGGGAAGTGGAGAGAGAGATGCTAATCTCTTCTCCCTGGCATCCAGCAAAAGGATGTGTGGGAATGATTCAAAACTGTGTCAGAAAAGGATTAGACTGGGTATTAGGAAGCACTTTTCTATAGAGAGAGTGGTCAAACCCTGGAAGAGGATTCCTAGACAGGTGTTTGATGCTCCAAGCCTGTCAGAGTTTATGAGGTGTTTGGACATATCCTTAATAAAACACTTTAACTTCTGGTCAGCCCTGAAGTGTCAGGTAGTTGGAGTAGATGATTAACACAAGTCCCTTCCAACTAAAAACAGTTCTATTCTTTTTCTACCATTACAGCTGCCTGCATTGGTTTGTACTTTGATTTTTCAGATAGCATTTTGATAGTTAAGACAACTAATTGTCTATTTGTAAAGAATCAGCCATCTCCAGTTCATTGATATTAAATTTGTATTCATGTAAATGTGTGGGTTTAAGTACACTGTTTACCTAACTACTGCTTGTTGTCCACTTGGAAGAAATAAGAAGGGGTAGTCATGCTTAAAGTTTTTTCAAGTATAATGGAGCAGCAAGCAAAAACACAAGCCAGCAAAACCATGCCAGATAAAACTATCACAGAATCACAGAATATCAACTTTGGAAGAGACCTTCAAGATCATCTAGTCCAACCATCAGCCTAGCACCACCATTAAGGAATGCTGCTGAATAGAGAGACTTACACATTATATTTGGTAAAAAAACCTGATACTTCATTTAGCAAATAAATCAATCATCAGACAATGCAAATAAAGTGAATCTGGCAGGTAATGTTCATATTTTCATCCCAGGAGTTTTAAAGACTTGCCACACCATCAGTTACCCACCACTGCCACCCTCCAAGAGACCCCCCACATATTTCATGCTGTTTAATCTCAAACCAGCACATGCAATGGTAATTGCTCAATGCAGTTTTCACATGTGGCATGGATATGTGCACAGACTACAGTACCTTACTGTAGTGATTTCCATTTCTGCAAATTCATTGTTTGGGGCTCATTCTGTAGAAAAAGAAAACCAGTGTAAAAACCAAAAAAATCTCTGGCATCAGAGAGGTTTCCTTAGAAATTCTGGCTAAGCTCAAAAGCAGTCCTTCCTGTAAAGAATCTTTTTCATCAGGGAATCATTAAGAGAGAAAATTATTTACCCACATTTGTTCATAATTTAGAAGCCAAATTAAGCAACCCCATGATCCGTCTCACTTTTTAAAGACCCTTTTATTGATTCATCCCCAAACTTATTTTTGCTGTTCCTCTCTTCTGGGAGGCTCAGTTAAGTAAGGAAGTGGACCTTACCTAAGCATCCTGAGTATCCACTCAGCCCAGTGCTCCTGGGCCATCTTCCTCTGCTCCATTACCAGTGTCTCTGCTGTGCAGCCTGACTGACACTTTCCATGATGTGTGAGTGGTCTGATTCAGGTGTGGGTCCACTTGTCTGGTACAAGGCCACCTCACTGAAGGCTCCTTTTCACAGTCTTGATGTTGCATCTTTCTCCTCCTAGGAGGAAAAGTGTTCCTTCCCATCATTAAGCCCCCCTAACCCTAACCTGTGCTTGCAGCACTACCTGTGCACTGTACAGCTTTCCCCACAGATAACATAACATGGGCCCTCTCTAGGCAAAGGCACTTTCAGGATGATAAAGGATTTCTCCATGTGAGTTTCCAACCCCGAAGGAGGCCAGTTGGCATCAGGCCTGCCATGCACTACAAAAAAGTAAGTAGACTGCTGACAATCACAGGCATGTGAGGAAACTGGTGTCATTGCTGGAGGGAAGAGCAGGCCAGCTGTATGGACTCTGAGTGGCTTTGGCATGGAAATGAATCTTACACAGCCTGAGATCTCTAAAAACAGAGATGTACCAAGCCATAGCATGGAAGCTGCTCCTGCAATAAAGGCAGCATGTGCAAGAGAGGCAATGCTGACAGCCCTCAGAGCCTGATAATCTGAATCCAGATGGGTGGTAGTCCCAGAGGCTGTGCACATTTCTTAGAATCAGCTAACCCCCAAGATAATCACAGCCAAGCATTTCCTTGCCTAAAATACCAAGCTGTTCTCTTAGTCAAAGCAACCACACCTTGCCTGAAAAGTGTCTGCAAAGCTACTTCCTGCTATCACACAAATTAGACTGTGTTTTACCTGAGAAATTGAATTATGACCTGCCATGGGACTCTTCTAGTCCTTGGTGTAGCAGGCAAGTATCTCTTCAGTGCACTCTCACACTTTTCTAGATCTAACCACTGAAAAACTTCTTGAAACATACACTTCACAAGCAGGTGCTTTCATCAGACAAATCACTTGCAGTGCAGCGGGTAAGTCACTTCTGAGACATGTGGAAACACTCCTCAGTATAACTAAGGCAGGGCTGCTGGTTGCCTGGACAATGCTACATACCATGTGGGACACTGCTGCATCAGCCTGCTGATTTCTTCCCTAACACTGAAGACAAGCAGAGGTCTACTGCACTTCACAATGTGTTTTGGGGAAAGAGGGTTTCCTTCTGAGAAAGAACTTTGGGACACCCTCCAGTTGATATATTCTGTCACTGACAGGCAACCAACTCATCATGTTAACAGTTTTCCCATTAGGATCAAAATTTGCCATACTGGGTCCAGCTTAAAATCCTTTTAACCTGGCACCCTCTCTACAATGGAAAGAACATCCAGAAATTTCATGGGAAATCAGAAGGCTGGAAGGAACTTTCAAGCTTCTGTTTTTAATAGTCCTAATGCCTCCAGTTTAATATCTCAGATGTTTTGTCATCTTCATTCACAGATAATCCAGATGGGAATGTGGAAGATGCTAAATACTAAAAGATGATGTGACCAGGGATAGGACATGTGTCTTACTGCATTTGGAGCAAAGCATACGGGCAAGAAGGCAAAAATGAGGACCTGCATATTCCCAGACAGAACCCTAATGCAAGTTTTGACCTGCCACTTCCATCATCAAATTTTCCCAGGGGTACTTCGTTACTATTTTTTTGTTCTGGATCTTTGTTCGTACTTTCCAAAACAGAACTGTATTCTCCCAAGGAAACACATTTATTTATGACTGTGCTGCCAAATGAGACCAAATATAGCAAGAGTCACGAAGATGGTTCTCTTCCTGTCCCTATTTCCAAACAACCTACTTTCCAGGCTAGGCATGGCTTGCCTAGGAAGACTTCTACAATTTTAACACAGCCAGGACCTGGAACTTGGGCTACAGCAGACAAAAACAGTAGCTGAAATATGCCCAGCATCCAAATAACAAGCACAAAAACCACAGAGATAAAACATCACACAGCCACTTTTTCCATAGATTTTCTCTTTATATTGTACTATATGCCTCAGGGGAAAAATCTGGGGTAGAGTTTTTTGCTGGTCCAGTGTGCCATTGATTTCCTTTGAGAATTTTTAAGAACAACAGAATGTGTTTGTCCCTGTATTTTATGAAGTATTTGTATCAGAAAAAAAAAAAAAAAAGGTGATCTGGGGAAAATAGAAAACAAGGACAAACCCTGAATGAGATTTTTCTACAACCTTATCCTGCTTTCCTGAAAATCTTCTTTATTCTATATCCTTATATTAATCTTAAAAAAACCCAACACATTTATCAATTTTTCCCCAACCATTTTATTAGACCACTGCCATGGCTGGACTTTGGAACAACAGAAATGCTGTGAGGAAACAAAAAATCAATTGGACCTTATTTACCAAAATTATTAGGATTTAAATACCCTGTCCCACAGAAAGTTTTCATTAGATAAATGCGATCTTCCCTGAAAGATCTTAATTTATCTATAATGAGATTCTGTCAATATCAAGCAAATATTGCTCTGTGAAGGCTAATCAGAAGTGTGGCGATTTCTAAACCTTCTGTTTAGACAACTGTTACTGTTTGGCAGTATTTATTACCTGCAATAGAGCTCATTTCAAAGAGATAAACCATCCATCAATAGGACATGCCCCTTCAGCAGTTGTTTTATCAACTGCTTCAACTATCATTCTTTTTCATTAACTGTTTCATCAAACATCTGTCTGTCTTCCATCTTTTTACAAAAAACTGCCACAGCAAGCTACCATTGACATGTCACCCCTTGCAATGATGATAATGTGTGAGTTTTTTCAGTTTGCATTATACTTTTCAATCTCCCCCACAGAAAGAAGGAAAGCAAAGGATAGTATGCTTTACTGAGCCATACAATAAAACCCCAGTCCAACATGAATTTTCATGCATCCAGCCCTTCAACACACCAGTTAAAAAAGAATAAAGTCCTTTTACTATTTACATTTATTTACATATGACATTAAAATATGTAGATGTTAGAACCATAAAACAAGAGAATACTACTAAAAGGGTACTCCTGTTGCTGTAGAAACTGAGCTTGATTTTTTTCTGCTACACCAGTGAGAAGCAATTGAATGCAAATCAACATCTTGGCACCTCGACATTTTAGGATAATTAAGGTGTAAGGCACAATAAAGAGAAATTTGAAATACTTTTGTTAAAAAAGTACATTAGAAAAGGTTTTCAGATAGAGCTGGAGGTGGGGGGGAAGTTGTTATAAAGGACAGAAACAAACATTAGAATCACAGAATCAATAAAGGTTTGAAAGGACCTCCAAAGATCATCGAGACCAACTTTTGACTGAAAACCACCTTGTCAAATAAACCACAGCACTAAGTGCCATGTCCAGCTGTTTCTTGAACACTTTCAGGGATGGTCACTCCACCATCTGCCTGGGAAGGCAAATCCAATGCTTGACCACCCTTTCAGTGAAGAAAATCTGTCTGATGTCTGCTTCCCAGATCCTTCCTCCGACCCTTTTTTATCCAGCCATCACATGGGCCAACCTCCAGTCCTCTGGGACTGCCCCAGTTACCCCGGGCTGATGATAAATGATTGACAGTGGCTTGGTGAGCTCTTCCAGCAGCTCCCTCAGTCCCCCTGCCTGGATCCCATCAGCCCCATGGAGCTGTGAGTGTCTCAGTGGCACAGCAGGGCTCCAGCTGCTTCCTCCTGGGCTGCAGGAGCTCTGCTCTGCTCCCTGCCCCTGGCTGCCAGCTCAGGGGCTGCTTGTCCTGAGGAAAACCAGCCCTTCTGTTAAAGACTGAGGCAAAGAAGCTATTAAGTAACTCAGCCTTTTCCTCAGCCTTGGTTACAATGTTCCCCTTAGCACCCAATAAAGGATGGAGATTTTCCTTGGCCCGATTAGAACACATTTCTTTCCAAATAGCATACCTGATCTAACAATATATTGCTCATATTTTTATGTACAATCACAGAATCATAGAATGTTAAGGGGTTGAAATGGACTTTAAATATGACCCAGTCCCAGCCTCCCCTGCCATAGGCAGGGACATCTCCCACTAGACCAGGCTGCTCAAGGTCTTATCCAGCCCACCTTTCAACATAGCAAGGGCTGGGGCATTCAAAACCTTCCTGGGCAGCCTGCTGCAGTGTCTCACCATCCTCAGAGTAAAAGAATTCTTTCTAGTAGCTAACCTAAATTTCCCCTCTTTCAATTTGCACCCATTACCCCTTGTCCTATCACTGCAGCTCCTGACAAAGGACTCTTTGGCTCTTGGGCTTCCTTGCAGGCTCCCTTCAGCTACTGGAATGCTGCTATGAGGTCTCCACACAACCTTCTCTTCTCCAGGCTGAACAGCCCCCACTTCTTCAGCCTGTCTTCAACAGGGGAGATGCTCCAGTCCTCTTATCCACTTTGGGGCCCTTCTCTAGACTTGCTCCACAGTTCCATGTCCTTCCTGTGTTGGTGGTTCTGGGGCTGGATGCAGTGCTCCAGGTGGAGTCTCAAAGAGCAGAGGAGAGGGAGAGAATCACCCCCTGAGACCCCCTGGCCACACTGCTTTGGATGCAGCCCAGGGTTTACTTGGCTTTCTGGGCTGTCAGCTCACACTGCCAGTTTATGTGAGTTTTTCATCAACCACCAACCCCCAGCCTTTCTCCACAGGACTGCTCTCAATCACCTCTCCACCTTATCTTTGGTGTAGAAAAGAATCACAGGCTCCAAATAAATAAACTCAGTGAGAGCACAAAGAACAGAGATACCTGAATTACAGATTGCTTATGTAAGATTTATTTGATGAAAGACAGCTAGAGAAATGTAATGTTAGAAAGCTGGAAGAGACAAAAAGAAAAACAAAGGACTTCCTAGACTTGTAAGATAAGTTTGGTATTCAGGGCAATTAAAACTAAATTAAACTAGATTAAACTGAAACTCTTTGGAGCTCAATATGTCTTGCAGACTGTTCTCAGTCTCCATCCCTATTTAAAAAAAAAATCAAATCTTCTTTTAATTAAACAATTTGACCTTCATTCTTCTTAGGGAACAACTTTCAGTTTCTACAGGATAATGAAAAACAAGTGAGTGGAACCAATGCCACTTTGTGTCTAACAGACCCCAGGAGCTACAGTCAAGAATGCAATTTAATAGCTGGAAGATGTCACAGTTATTTGAGATGACATAACTACGTAACTTATAAATAAGAGGGCAATTAAAGCATGATATAAACTCAGCTGGTACCCCAACTACTGTTTAAATTTTATTGAACTTTACAACCTGGACTAAAACTTGTCATGTTTGTATCAAACACTTTTAGTTTGGTTTCCTGCAGAGCTATTCGGCATTTCCAAGAATGGAACTGAAGGACAGTATTTTCATTTTCTCACATCAACAAATTTTTACAAGCTTTTCTTTGAGACATGTCTGGTTGAAAGGCCTTGAAATTTGAACTGAGGAATTTTTTAACGACATAAAATGTCCCTGGAAAAATTAACTTGAAGTTAGCACACTCTCAAAATATTGCTCAATCACCCCCCCAAAAAAAACACAGTTCATACACGTGGAATAGAGAATTGTTAAAAACTTTTCCAAGAAAATTTCAGCAAGAAAATGTTGATTAGAGTGAGAATGCTGCAGGCCATGGTAGAGCTGGAATTTTATTCTGCAGGACCATATTTGAGCAGGCTTTGCCCAGGTTAACAGCTGGAACCGAACTGTAGCACCTGAGAAGTACAGAAAGACAGGTTCAAATACTAAGTCACTGGAAAGCCAGGCCAGAAGGAAGACCATACATTTCCAATATTCTGTCTTAATCCTATATGACAGATTTTTCATCACCCTTTATTTTTTTTAATTATAGTGTTGGAAAATATTTAAATTTACAAAGCTAAGCATTTAGAATTTGGAAAATACCTAAGTTTCCTGTGCAAAAGACTTTTTTTGGAAATCTTTTTCCATTACTGCAATTACTTACATATGTGACCTCATATCCTCATATGATCAGGGAAGTTCAAGGAAAAATTTCCAAAAATATAGCCAAAGGGGTTTTTTCCCCTTAATTTAGCCCATTTGTAAAGATATGCAATACTTCATATAACTCTCAACAGTGTAATTTGTGTTTGTAGAATCTATCATGGTAATTGCTGATTATCGCTTCTAGCTTTTCCTGTTAAATTCATCCTCCCAGACTCCTAATTCTAGGTTAGAGCCTTTCCTGTGATAAGCACATTCAGTTTTAATCAAAGGGAATGGAAATGCCGCATGCACAACTTGTAATCTGCACTTGAGCTTGCTACTTTGCTCTGATCACAGGAGGTGATGTTTGCATAGCAATGAGCATCTCCCCACTCTGGGAAGTCATGCTTCTGTTGAGCAGCCCTAAAGTACATTGGTGGGTTTGCCACACTATTCATTTACCAAATCAAACCTAGTTTTCTACCTGTCTTGTCTCCATATGTCCTCCCTTTTACTTACCAAAGGTTATGACTGACTGAATTTAATGTCTTTTCTTTCCATATGAATTATCTGACAGTTCCTTTACAACAAGTCACATTTTCATGTTTTTCTTAGCCTCTTACTAACCCTGGCCCTATTAAACATGCAATTAACCTTTTCTTTAATCTGAAGATCTGAAAGTGTTTTTTCAGAAGGTGTGTTGAAAAAGGTTAACAGTAGGTAAGCTTTTATAAAGGTGTCACAAATGCAGTATATTGTATGCAAAAAATGATTTATGAGTTAACCCATAGAATAAATGGAATTTGACATTGACCTCATGTTTGGGCACATCAATCTTTGTAATTTGGAAACACACTTTGTTATAATTATGTGCTTCCAGACTATGCTTCCTTCCAATGGATTTGCCAATTATAAGCCAAATAATGTGCCAAATCAATTGATGCTCTGTCTAATGCACAAACAATTGGAAATATGATTCCTGATGACAGGGTCATTTTTTTTCTACCAATAGAGCAAAATGAATTGTTGAATTGTGACTACTTAGCCATCTCTTTTCTAACACATAGGGAACCTGGAAGGAGAAAATAAGCTATGCAACATTAAGGCAGAACCAGTTCTGGAAGGAGCAGGAACCTTGAATTCTGACAAGATGACCTAGATATAGCAGTATTGCATTTCCAAAGTGGTTTCCATGATTTTACATTATTTCTGAATAATACCTGATGAAATGTCACACCAGCTGAGAGCAAAGAGGCTTTTACCATCTTAATACAGCAGGCAGTTTTCAATTTTTTCAGTCAGAACAGCAAAGCTTTTTGTGGGAGCTCAGCAGGTATTCCACAGCATCTTGTTCATTGCTTCAGAAAAAATATGACTTTACTATCATTCTGTGTGCTCATAAAACATGTTATACAATAAAAAAGGTTATTGAGTAACTAATAGAAAGTTCTGAAAACTGTTGTGAATCTGCCTATTTCCTTGCAGCTTGGCAACAGGCTTGAAGTGCAGGGGCTTGCCAAAGAAATAAATATGTAACCAGACCTGCCAACATTCACTC
Source organism: Rhipidura dahli (assembly GCA_013399225.1). Classification (NCBI taxonomy): domain Eukaryota; kingdom Metazoa; phylum Chordata; class Aves; order Passeriformes; family Rhipiduridae; genus Rhipidura; species Rhipidura dahli. Next base: position 1,243,891 of record VXAC01003946.1, read on the forward strand.
ATTCAAAATTACATTCTTTCATACTGAATTCATTTTGATGTTGTCAAGTTTTTCCCTTTAGGGGTAAAGGACATTTACCATGAATATTATGAGACATTGACAAAAATCTCACTGCTGTTTACTCCCTGCGGACACTGAACTTGTGAGTGAGAAAATGGTATTTCACCTTATAGCCCACACAGTGGCAATGCAGGCATTCTGGAGTAATTTTGTTCATATCTTGCTTTTAAAAGCACTATTCCCTTTCTATCTCAAGAAAAGCATCCTTCATAGATCTGCATCTGAAGCACTGACAGGATCATTCATGTATTTTCCTGTGGCAAGCCTACACAGGGAGGGTCAGAAAGCTCCTTTAATTTGCTCAAAGCCTCTGTTCAGATTGCCTTGTCAGATGGATGCATTTGACAAACTGCCTTAATAAAAGCAACAATACCACTGAAGTAATCTACAAATCTTCAATAATAATCTAATTCTATAACACTGAATTCTATTCTAAGAAAAAACTCTATGAATGGTCAATTTTTGTTTGGTTGGGTTTTTTTTTTTGTACAAGCTAATCCCCTATGTCTTTATATTAGTCTCTCAGAGAGCAGTTACATATCTCCCTACCACCTCTTGCTGATATTGACTAAAACTGAATTACTTTTGCATATTTTATCCGTTTTTTTTAATACAAACCACACAGATTTTGCACTCTTCTCAGCCTCTGTGTTATCAATACATCAAATCATGCCATTCTAGGAACACTGGGTTTATAAGTGTCAGAAAATTGCCTCCTAAATTAACAAAATCACAATATTGTCTGGAACTCAAGGGCCTGCATTCATGATGCACACAAACTACTATTTTTTTAAGTGCATGTGCAGCTTTTTAAAGTTCAGCAGGTTGTAGAACTTGGCATTGCTCAGGGTGCTCAGTAAATTATCCACCTTGTCTTCTGACACAGCAGGCACAGCCTCGGTGTAGTATTATCTGTAATCCACACAAAACCTTTTTCTCCTACTTCTTCCACTGTATCACTCTTTGGTAAAATGACTCCGGGCAGAGACCTGTTCAAGAAGTCACTTATCTCCACAGGTTATCCCAGCCCTGTACACTTCATTATTCTGCACTGTCTGGTGGTCTCTGGTGAGGTTAGAGTGAACTTTTTCATCCGGTATACTTGTTCAGAAAATACTCCTAGACAGGTATATACAAGTCCCTCTGTGTTCTGCTTTCTGGGAGTAGCAAAATTCCCTCAGCTTGATGTCCTCCAAGGGATATCTGACTTCAGGGACAAAATCTGGCAGGAAGGAAATATGGGATGCCTCTTTGCAGCTGTACAAGATGTTCAAAGCTCCATCGCAACAAAAGCTTTTCAAGTCTGTAGTGTGGAGGACCTATAGTACAAGCTGCATGTGAAGCTTTCCTGCCCTGTCATTAAGCTTATTAACCATTTCAATGGCTTCAGAAAGTTCCCATCCAAGAATTCTGGATCTCATTAGTGGTTGATGGCAATTATCCAGACTCCCCAGCAGGCTCATCAATCTAGTAGACCCCTCAGCAGGTGGCTAAACATGGTTGTATCACCTTCCAGCTCTGCCTTACCAACACAGAAAACCAGTAAGAAACCACAGGTCAGGGCTTCTTGGAGTAGAATTGAAACAGCAGCATCTCTCTTGGCACCCTTTATAGTTACAGGCATCCCAGCCCCATGGTTTAGGCATGGGAATGGAACACTGTGCCCTTTCTGAGCTCTGAGCACAAGAAATGGATGAAGAGATTTGTGAAAACTGTAGTCCACTACTGATGCTCATTACTGACAGGATTGTAATTCTTTGCCTCACCCCACATTTTGGCCAGAGCAATTGTCAGACAGTGCATGCTCTTCACAGATAGCTTGCTGTGCCAAGATAGCTTCAGACAGCCCCCGCTAGAGCATAGCTTCCCACTGACATCAGCTTACTCCATTCCATGGACTTTTGCTGGAAATCTGCCCTCATGCACTTTCTAACCCCTCTCTGGCCTCTGAGGCTATCATGGTTACACATTTTTAGGATATGTAGAGTATATGGAATCCATATGGACCATCAACAGCCACTTCAAACTTATGGTAGAGCTCCTCATACGGCAGAGCTGACACAGCTGGCCTGTGACTGTGCTTTGCCAAGACGTTTGAATTTATTTTGCAGCATCTTCAGTATCTTTCTTTACCTTCATCTCATTCTTTGCTTCCAAATGTTGAAACACATATATGTCAAACCCTTCACCTGAAAGTCAGCATCAGAAAGTATTTTACAAGAATCTAAGACATCTTTCCTCATTTCATTTGTCATTCCACTTCTCCTAGTAATCTGTAAGGAACATTATAGTATTCCTCAGGTATAATAAATAGTTTTCTAGCTCTCCCTCTCTTTATAATCCATTTGTTTGCGGAGCTGTGAAGTTTAATCAATACTACACAAAAGCTTCTGCTTTTCGAAGACTTCAGTTTTCAACTTCAGAGTCCGTCCAAGTTTTAGAACATCAATAAAATTTAATTGGATAAACTACAGTTCAACACACTTCTTGGGCCTTAACTGTTTAGAAGAGGTCAAGGTAATCCTTCTGATTTCTGCTCTCATACTTTCTCCTGTCTTTTTTTTTGTTGTTGTTTTTTTCAAACAGACTGCAGCAATCGGGCAATATCCAGCAATACCAACATTGCTGCTGGCTGCTTTGTGGCTGTACCCACAGATACTCGTTCAAACCATCTTTAGTGCTGATAACTGCTTCTTTAGCATAGTTTCTGGCTGCTCTCACACTTCAAACTTGTCCCACGTGAGAACGAGCACCTGATGTGGCAGACTCTCTGATCACATTGCATTACTGACAATTTCGTTTGCTTGGAAGTCTTTCCAATCTCGTAACTGCTTTTTACCTAGGTGAAGTTTTTAATCTGCTTTCCCCAAACTGTCAGGATTTGAAGTGGAACAGCACTGATCTGCTGAGTTTACCAGTAAGTTCTTCTCCATCCAGTATAGAGGCTCCCTTCTATGATTTGAATGGGTGAAATGTATTCAGATGTATTCCTAAAGCACCACATTACTAAGTTTATTGATCATTACACACACAGGAACACAAACACACATACATACCTAGAGAGACACTCTCGCTTGGCTTGCTCTAATGATCTGCATCAGGTTGTTCCTGCCTTCCCTGCCTTCCCCTTCCAAGGGAGCTCTAATGGAATCTGATGTTCATCACTGGTACTCCAAAGATAATTTGGCAACTGTTTTTCAGGTCTTAGGCAAATTTCATATGCTTTGCTGTTTCTCAAAGACAACTAGACAGTTTTTATATAACAACCCACTCCCTGCATCTAAAGATGTGAAAACCAGCAGGAGTAACAAAACAAATTTTCGTATGCTGTGGTTTACATTCTCTCCCCAACCCCAATCAGATATTGTATTCTTTAGCTAACAAGTCTGCCACAGATTTATGGTGAAATCACCATTAAGACAAGTTAGGATGAAAGAAAATACATTTATTTGTTTATGCATGGAAAGCAGATAGAGATGTTTCTGAAGTTTATACAAACCAGTTTATAGGTGATAAAAAGGCAGGAAAATCATGCCTATTTCAAAAAGGTATCCAAAAGGCCCTCCAGAACCTGTGATAAGCTGCGCACAGCTGAGGTCTGAGGACACTTACAGAAGTGCACTTTGCACTAGAAAGCATGGTTGCTTTTATATTTCTTATTCACTTATGGCCCTTCTGAGTTTTCAGTCAGCTTAAAACCATTCTCTAGCTCTGCCTGCAAATCTTTCTTGATGCAGTTGAGATGTTTCCATCCTTCCTTCCTTCCTTCCTTCCTTCCTTCCTGCTTTCCTTCCTGCCTTTCCATCCATCCATGGATCTCTTTTCTCCACCAGCTCCTACTTTAAAAGCACCAGCATTCCCTGGGCACAGCCAAGGTGCTGTAGAAGGTGGTACCTGACCTGACCTGGCCAGCCGCTGCCCTGCGGCTGCACCCCCAACACCTGAACAGCTGGCTGGTGCACCTTGAGGCTCAGAGCCCTCCACCAATGAGTTGGGCAATGCTCAAAGCCTCCCACCAAGCACATTATGAACCTGTGATATCCCCTGTGACCAAAGGAAATACTAATTAAATTTTATTCAATCAAATACAACCTCAACGAACTGGAGAGATGAGCAGACAAGAACCTTCTGAAATTCAACAAGGGCAAATGCAAGGTCCTGCAGCTCGGGAAGAATAACCCCCTGCACCAGCACAGGCTGGGGGCTGATCTGTCGGAAAACAGCTCTGCAAAGAAGGACCTGGCAGTCCTGGTGGACAGCAAGCTGTCCATGAGCCAGCAGTGCCCTTGTGGTCAGAAAGGTCAGTGGTACCCTGGGGTGCATCAGGAAGAGCATTGCCAGCAGGGTGAGGAAGGTGATCCTGCCCCTCTGCTTAACGCTGGTGAGGCTGTATCTGGAGAGCTGTGTCCAGTTCTGGACTCCTCAGTACAAGAGACATGCAGCTCCTGAGGCAGGTCCAGCAGAGTGGGATGAGAGAATTGGAGCAGCTCTTTTACAAGGAAAGGCTGAGGGAGCTGGGCTTTCTTGGTCTCAAGAAGAGATGGCTGAGAGGGGATCTCATCAATGTCTATCAGTATCAGAAGGGAGGATGCCCAGAGGATGGAGCCAGGCTCTGCTCGGTGGTGCTGAGCAATGGAAGACAATGGGCAAACACTGATGGCCAGGAATTTCCACATAACACGATGGTGAACTTCTTTACTGTGCAAGCGACTGAGCGCTGGAACAGATTGCCCAGAGAGGTTGTGGATTCTCCCTCACTGGAAATATTCAAGAACTGTCTCTGTGCAATGCTGTGCCATGTGCTCTACGATGGCCCTGCTTGAGGACACAGCTTGGAGCAGATACGTGGTCCCTGCCAACCTGACCCGTTCTGCGTTTCAGTGACTCCGCGTAGCGGCACAGCACCGCGACGTCTGCGAGCGCCAGGAGCCGACGCCGCGCGATCTCCCGCGCTTTCCGTCCCTCCCCTCCCCCCGGCCCGGCCCCGGCTCCGCGTCCCGGCGCGACCCCTCCCTGCCCGCACCGCCCGACCGCGGCTCCGGCCAATCCCGCCGGGGCTGCCAGAGCCGCCCGCCAATCAGAGCGCTCCTCCGCCCCTGCCTCCCGCCCCCGGCGCGGCGGCGCA
>VXAC01003946.1:1249125-1316582 GCA_013399225.1 Rhipidura dahli
GGCCCGGGCCTTCCCCCGGTCGGGGCGGCGGGGCCGGGCGGTGGCGGCCGTTTTGCCTGGCGGGCGCGGGGCCCGCGCCGGCCCTTGGCCCGTGAGGGCGCGAAGGGTCCCGTTACTCCCCTCGGCGCCCGCTCCGGCGTGTCCGGCACCCCTCTGTCCCCTCGTCCGCCTCGAGACCGCCCCCCCGGCGCCCGTGTGGGACCGTCCCCCAGGGCTGCTCGTCCCTGTTGCCCATGGCTGGCTCCGCCTGAGCTGCCCGGCGTGACGGAGCGCGGCCCCGGCGCCGCCGCGCAGGGGGGCCACAAGCCGGTGGCGGCAGTAGCGTGTGGGGGGGCCGGCTCTCGGTGGCTCGGGAGCGGAGGCGTTTCCCGAAGGAGGTCAGAGCGAGTGCCTGGCGCGATGGAAGCACTCTTGTGTGCGCTCCGAAGCGCCCCTTGCCGGGGCTCCGTGCCCCCGCCCCAGCTTGGCCGGCAGGAGCGGGACCGAGGTCCTTCTCCGTTGCCGCACAGTAGTTTGGTTTTTTAACTTTTCGGAACGGCCGCGTGTGTATTCAAGTGTTTCGTCAGCTAAGAAGTATTTCACCCAAAAGAAGTGTTTTCAATATGCTGAGTTTCTCTTGTTATCAGCAAAAAGTTTTCAGACGTGTTGTTTCAGCTGAAATTCTTTGTGGCGGCTAAGCCACGTTAATTCTTTCTCTCTGTCATGCTTAAGGCTCCATTGTCAAGCCTGGTGGGGAATCTCTCCCGTTGAATTAAATACCAGCGTCTAGGTTTAGCATGAATCCCCGCTGCATGGCTGCCTCGGGTCTTTTATCGCTCTCATCACTCCAGCGGTCAGCAGAGTTCAGCGCATTGTTTGGTGAAGAATAAAAAGCATTATTCCTGATGCTGCAGTGAAAATTCCTCGAATATGAATCGAGAGTGGGAAGGAGAGGAGACATAAGTTTTTAGAAAGCTAGTGAAGTTCGGTATTGATAACTGAGCTTTCTAGAGAGTCAGCACGACTTATTCCCACTTTGCTGAACATATAGCTGCAATGGAGGCTATTCCCTGGGAGATGAATTTCTTTCTCTTCTCAACTGCCTCCACATAACCTAAAAACATTTCTAAAAACTTTTTGGACTTTATTGGAATTGTATCAAATCAAGTTCGTAGCGCAGCTGTGTTGTAATGCCTATGAAATATTAGATAAAAACTTTAAAACACAGATTCTTACAGCTGGTGTATTTTGTCAGAAACTTGCTTGAAACTGAGTTAGAGTTGTTTTTGATCTTCATAGATATATATGCACTATGGTCAATCAGAAAAAGAAACCTTAATTGGCATGATAGATACCCAACCTTTTCAAGTCTGTTAATAAGAGTACAAGGAGTAGTATAACTTTTTACTTATTGAACTGCACTGAATTTGGCATTAGTTTCTGCATATTTCCAGGGTGTGCTGCAAATACTTTTACGGTTTAGGATCATTCAGAGTGGGAGGGTCCTCAGGAGGTCTGTCGAGCTCAAAGCAGTGTCAGCTATCAGGTCAGATCAGGTCACTTGGGGCTTTGTCCTGCTGACTCTTGAAAACCTCTAAGAATGGAGGGTGCACAAGCTCTTTGAGTTACTCACTCCTGCTTGACTATCCTCATTAGGACAGAGAGATCTGGACCTCTTCCAGTCTGAGCCTCCTTTTTTCAATCTACGCCTGTTGTGTCATTATTTTCCACCATGCATGGCTGTGAAGAACCCTTAGTCTTCAGGGTGGGTTAATGAACTTTTACCTAGAAACACAAGTGTATCTCTCTACAGTGTAGCTAGACTGACTTAAGTTGTCTATTTCTTGAAGTAAGATTCCTTTGGCTAAAAGTATTGCATAGCCTTTAAAATATTTGCTTCCTAAAATCATACAGGACTATTACTTGGTTTTAAACATCAGCATAGTCCAATCAGTTCTTCAAAGTGTACTTAATGTTGGAAGGTAATAATGAAAACATAAAGGATTCAAATAACTGCAGGTAAATTGAATAGCAGGTTTTTATTTGTATCCAGTGAAAACCAGTCAGAATGAGAAATGGATAGACAGGAAACTAAGCAGACTCAGGTTTGGTCATTGAAATGAGAATGGAGAGTATTCAGCTGAAGACTGAACTTGATGGAGATGTAGAGTCATATCCTGTTTGGGAGGATTGTAGTAAAAGCTGTTAAAAAAAAAAAAAAAAGGGATGAGGAAGAAAGCCTGATGACTCCAAACTCATTTTATGTGTATGGATCTATATGTGTATAATCTGCTCTTGTGAGAGACCCCACCTGAGTACTGTGTCCACCTCTGTGGCCCCTAATACAAGAAGGACATGGACTTGTTGGAGTGGGTCCAGAGGAGGGATACAAAGATGGTCAGAGGTACTGAACAGCTCTCCTGTGAAAGAAAGGCTGAGACAGTTGAGGTTGTTCAGCCTGGAGAAGACTGGAGAGACCTTAGAGCAGCCTTGCAGTACCTAAAGGGGACCTGCAAGAAGGGTGAAGAGGGACTTTTGCAAGGACATGTAGAGACAGGAGAGGGGGCAATGGCTTTAAACTTAAAGAGGGCAGGTTTGGCTTAGATATACAGAATAAATTCTTCACTGTGGGGGTGATGAGGCCCTGGAACAGGCTGTTCAGAGAAGCTGTAATGTCCCATTCTTGGAAGTATTTAAGTCTAGGTTGGCTGTGGCTTTGAGCAACCTGGTCTAGTGGAAGGTATCTCTGCCCATGGCAGAGGGTTTGGAACTAGATGGTCTTTAAGGTCCCTTCCAGCTCAGAATGTTCTGTGATTATGTGTATGAGCTAGCAAGCTCATAACTTAACCTGACTAGTTGACTGAAATCTGGTTGGTTCATTTTGCCATCCATCCTGTAATGTTGTCTGTTGACTAGAAACCCCTAGACTAGTTCTTCCTCTTACTCGTGTCTGTCTTCTGACAGAGAAACTTTTATTTACTTTGTTTTGGTGATTTTATGCTCTTTTTTAAAGTGCATTTCTCAGGTTTGGGAGAGCATAAGTAGTAAGTGTAGATAATAGGCATTTTCTTGCATGTCTTATGAAAGTTGGCCATGGTGTGTGAGAAATTTGTACTTCTGTATTAGAACTGGGAATTAAATGTAAGCTTAAGGAATACAGTCAGATGTAGCAGGATCCGGGTATATAGTTAGGGTGTGGGCAAGACTGATAGTAAGATGGGTAGGGCCAGCAAAGAAGACTTCCATCAACTCAGAGGGAAGGTTCTGGTTTTGGCCATGTATTCCTCATGCCCCTTTGCTTTAGAATCCTCTGAATTGGGTTTACTGAATTGACAGAGTTATACCATTGAACAACTGCTTAGGTTGCTGCCATTTTTAGTGAGTTAAACAAACAGCTCAAAATAGAATTTTATGGTTATCAGAATTGACAGGAGAGAAGCCAGCTTTTACTGTGGTTCAGCTCTCTATGAAAGCATAACTTCAAGTCCATGCTGGGCCTGGGTTTAGAGAACCTTCACGTTTCTGTATTAGTTTTTGTATTTGTAGATTATAGTGCAATATAAATACATACATTCATGGAGGAGGTTAACCTGAGAAGACTTTCTATTCTGACCCTAAACCTCATTTAATTTTGCAGTCTCCATGAAATGATTAGATTAAGTGCAGGGATTCATTGGGGATTCAGAGTCTCATTGATTGTGAGAGTATATTGGCAACCAGAGAGAATATGAAATGAGGATTGACTTTGTGAAGAAGGCCTACTAGGAAGCAGGTACAGAAAAGGGAGGAAGATGATGTCTAATATTAAATGCAGAACTACTTTATTGAAAATAGCAGGTATCTTGTCAAGCTGTGTGAGAGTTTGCTGGAGTGTTGTAAGGAGCTGCTGCAGTGTTGCAAATGGGAAGTAAGCAGACAGAGAACTGATGAAGTGAACCTGGGCTTTGCAGAGTAGGCTCATTCCTTGAGTTCAGGATGCAATAATGAATATTTGGAAAGGGTGAAGTAATTCTTCTTCAAGACTGTCCACAAAAAGTAACTCGGCGTTACTATGTATAGAACTATTGCTGAATTATATGAGGGGTTGCTATTTAGCTTGTAATTCTTCTGCTCCTACCTGTGTAGGTTTAGTATATTAAAAAAAAGCATTTAGAGTTTCACAATGCTCACATATACCATGTTTAGGATAGCAAAAGTAGTTCTGCTGTGTTTTCGCTCTAGCTTCTAAGTAACAAGGTAATTTTTAAAGGAGTAATTAATAAAATGCATGCCAGAAGCATGTAAGATAGCATAACAGAACTTCTCATTAAACTTTTCATTTTTTAAAGAGGGTTTTCCTAAGGAGGAGACTAAATAGCCTCTCTTTCTGAAATTCAGAAAAATTAAATGAATTCAGGAATATAAAAATAAGATGTTCCTATTCAGAATCTGTGGTTGAGATGTGTAGCTGCCACATAACATTGTAAAAATTACAAAAAGGTTCAAAACCAGAACTGATCACATTTTTGGACTATACATTTGTCTGTGATTATTAACCAAGTGGCCACAGCTTGGGCTCAGGCTTCCAAAGTTTTTAATTCTTGGATATGATAAAAGCTATGATGGATTCCCAGTAGGATATGTTTGGGGTATGTTGTATTTCTACAAGTTTATGTTCTATTTATATTTTGTAACTAATCTCCTAAGTGGCAAGTCATGCATATGTAGATCATTCTAATATGACAGATCTTACTAGATAACTAAGATTTTGCTCATAATTTTAAAATAGGTATAAATTTTTATTTTGATAGGTTTAATTTTTTTTCTGCTACGTTATTTTTTTTAGATTGAATGGATACTGATGTTGTTTTAAAAGGAAAGTCAGTTCATATTAATGCTTAACACATGCTTTCCAATAAATGTTTATAACTATCTGCATCCCTTTTTATGCAGGAGACCTATGAGACTATTCCGGGCCCATCAAAGATCACTTACCTCCTGCAGGCAATCAGGAACAATGCTACTCCCGAGGAGGTATGGCTCAATAACCTTGGATTTGTGCAGATTTTCAGGGGGACTTGGAGATGGGGGAAGAAATCAGTGCTGATCATTTTGGGATAAAAAATAGCATCTTAATTTACTGCACATTTGTAGGGGGATCAGTCATCTTCTCATCTTGTTTGTTGCATGCCCAACTCACTAGCTGAGACTTTTTGGTGTAGGATATTTATTTTTTTGTAAGCAACTGCTTGGATCTCCATTGTTTTCTGTTGTGTGCTTTGTTTAATGAATGTTATTTTTCATTAAATGTGTAACTAATATGTGACTTACTGTCATGTTTATTCAAGTTACAGTTGGGAAATTATTTCCATTTGGGGTCCTGTGCCTAAACATGTTAAACTTGTGTGTTGTCTGAAACTTAAAATGCTTCTTAAATCATCTAGCAGTATTATAGAGTGAGTGGAAAGCAGTCTGAGCATTGCATATATTTTTTAATCTGGGCGTAAAGTAAGTGTGCCTTTTAGTTACTCTTTGGTTTTGTAAAGGCTCCCAACTTTAGCGATCAGTTGAAGTACTTACTGGTAAAACTATTACTCACTTGGATAAGCAGTGAAGAACTACTAAGCTTTCAGGATATTAGAAATTTTAGAGTCACTTAGAAGTAAAAATGTTTTACTTTTTTAGGCTTTCAGATTTAAAGTTTTACTGAGCATTGGAAGGATGTAGCATATAGAATTTCTGAACAATATTCTAAGAGCTTAAGTGTGCTGTTTCTCTATAGATCACAATCTCTCCTGGTAGGCTGTATTCAATTTAGAGTTAGTTGCCATTTGTGCTTTTTAATGCTAAGAAAGTATCAGCTTACCCCTACTGATGCTTATTGATCTACGAAGTTGTGTTCTTCTGACAGAATCCTTCAATATTGTACTAGCAACTGGTTGCATAAGAGGTATCTAGTTTTCCTTTTTGCCCCTCTGAGTTGTTTCAAATGATGGAAAACTGTAGAGCGGTGTTATTACAAAGTGTAAATACATACTTGCTTCATGTTTGCTGATTTTAATCCCTTTACATCAGCTAAGGAAACAGCCCAGTGTAAAACTTAGAAATCTTGCCAATGACTTGGATTCCAACTTGCAAAGTACACAAAAATCTTTTCACCAATAGAAGTTACTCTTGCAAGAGACATCAAAGGCTAACATTTGTAGAATAACTTGACATGTAACTCCACCAATGGATTAATCAAAGAAAGATTTAAATGTTAGTTCTTAACATCAGTAAACATTAGGTGCTGGACTCAAAAAATCCTGATTAATAAAACCTACAAGCACCCTCTCCTCCCTGTAAATCCTAGTACTTAGTAGCCTAATTAGAGCTTAAGTGAAGTAATCCCCATGCTCAATCTAAATACTGCATATAAACATGCTGGGAAACATTCTGTGCATATTTAATATGGTGCTGGTATCACAGGTAACTTCTGCATATGTTTTATATGGATCCAAATGCTGAGCAGAATATAACATGTCACCAGTGGACAGAGCTTTGGGCCTGGTACATGTCCTCTGAGCACATTGAATGTACCATCACCACCAAACACAGGGTGTTGGAAGGAGCTTCAGAACTTCAAACATCTTTTGTCCAGGCTATCTGAAATTGGGTTCAGATCCCTCTTCATCTTGAAGCCTCTGTATTGCTTTACCTCCTTGCGGGAAAACTAGGCTGAAGAAAATAATCCATCCTGTTAGCATGAGTTTGGTGTCTGTGTTGTAGAGAGTATAAGATTTGTAGGACTATTCAGACAGCAGCTGGGGAAATCCTGGCTCTGCAACCCAGTAGTTTTGGCATTTAAATGGAAAAACAGGGGTGCAGATCGTGCTCCCAGTACCCCTTGCATTTGACATAGAAAAAACACCATTAAGGTAGATTAGGAATAACTCTTTTAACTAACTGTATAACAGGTTTTCTCCTAACCAGATGCCTAAACTATGGAAATAGTCACCTTTTTTCTCTGTTCTTATTTCATCCTTTCCTAATAGCAAAACAGCACTGTTCACAGAAGTGGAGGGAAGCATTTGACTGAGCAGTTAGAACACTTCTGTGCCAGGTGATGTGCAAGTTTGTACACCTCAGTCTGAGGAGAGGCTTGAACCCAGGTCCTTACTTCCTGGACTTGTAGTCTCACTGTTACAAAGACTCTGCTTTCTGTGCAACTGCATTTTAAAGGGCTGAGAAAGGTGATATATATTCACAGTTTATTTGATTTGTTTTATTCCTAGGACTTGTCTTAGATGTTAGAAACTGTTACTTTGCAGTTTTGGTTTACTGCATAAATCTTTGAGAGGAGCAAAGTTCTGCATTTTCTCCTGGGTTTATTTTATCTTGGTTATCTCTGGGTTGGCAGGTTCTGATTGTGTCCTAATTTACAGATGGCTGATAAAATAACAAATGCTTTGTAAAACTGTTTGCTGTATTCACAGCTTTCTTGGAGGGCGCTGACCTCTCCCCAATCTCTGCCCATACTGTCACATGAAGGGATGCATTTCTTAGTTCAAAGACTGCTGTTGTGGACAGCTTCTTGTTCAGCTTTTGGGAAGGAAGGCAGCCCAAGGGTGCACCACAGTTCTGTCTTTGAGTTGTCTGTGGACCTTGGGCATTCTGTGCTGTGAATTCCACATAGGATTAGATCCCTTAATGACATTGTGCAAGTCCATCTTTGGATCATGTCCTAAATGTTCTTTACTTCCAGCTATGCATGTTTTCTTCCTTGAGGACTTGAAAGGAACAGTGAAACAAAAGTAAGAATCACTTTGACAGTGCTATACAAGATAGTCAGACTTTCTCTTATAAAGTACATAGTGTTACGTGGATGCTTTGAACACCAGTGAAGAGCATTGTGTCCCAGATTGCTCTTCATAATTCTGCTGCTGCCCTGTTCAGCAAATTGGTTTTCCTCTTGTGCCTTGGTTCCATCATCCCTAAAATACTAAAACATTTTTTAACACCCTGTAAATTCTACTAATAAGAAGCAGTATGTTGAAATTTTAGTATTATGACTACTTTTTATATTAATAACTCTGACACTTCAGTTGTATGTGAGCATCTCAGTAATTTAGACATGCAGAAGATGCAATGCTGGGAAAAATGTGCTCTTTTTATGCTTCATTGGTAGCTGGAATTTCTTCTTTGGGGATGTACACTTTATATTGTTCTTCTCCTCTATTGCAATTGCCACTAAATTGCAAGATTTTAAAATGCTTGTTTGAGTACATATCTTAAAATACTTAAACATAAAAGAATCTTTGGGGTATGTGAAAAATACACATATTCTTTCTTAGAGTAGAAGAAACAGCCCTGGAAGTGCCATTAATTCAGCCATGTTTGTCATAATTAAATTGACAATGATAGTTTTCATATGTAAGTGAATATCTGCTGAGGAAAATATGCCAATTTTTTTATTAATAGAAGTCAGGTGCTCATTTGTCACTGCTTCAAACACTTGACTTAGGGACACTAGAGATTTTGGGGATTGTTTTTTTTCCTAAGCTAGTAACTATAACCAGGAGATAATTCATGTAGTGCTGATCTTGTGTAGTTTTGTATGCCTTGCTGCTTGTGTTTTTACTTTGCAATCAGTCTGTTTATTTTAAATTCTTCTGTGTTTGAAATTCTTGTTTTCATAAAGCATGTAGTCTCTGCCTCTATTCCCTGTCTGTCCACCTATTATTACTTCATGAAAGAATATAACATAATGTGAGTTCAGTCATTATCTGATGTCAGGAAATATGCACTGAAACACAATGCCTTGAGTAAGGGAAGATATAACACCAGAGTCTGTGCTGTGTTTGGTCCCAGTAAACTTGCTCCCCCCCGCCCCCACTCAAGGCATTTCTATGTAATGTTTACCATACTAATGAGGAAAAATTTCATCTTTCCCAATGTTGGTTCTCCAAAGGATGGGAGAAGGAAAACTACCATTACATTGCCATACCATTAAAGTTTTTGGACACATTGTTAATGAGATTCCCACAAGCAGTGAGGAAGGAATGTCCTTTCAAACTCATGTTCCTGGTGTGACAGCCTATTGCTAGAGAATCGTGGCTTCTGATGGAACTACAGCGTGGGTGGGCACCTTGGCTGTTCACCTGCTGCCTTCCTTAGATCTACTAGGGAAGAACTCATCCTACATATGTGATAGCCTTAGTCCACACTGGAGATGGTGAGGAGGAGGTAAGGAATGATCAAGAGTTGGGTACAGTTTTAGTCCTTCTGCTGGTACAGAGAAGCTTTGTGTGCACTGCTCTTTAGCTGTACAGAAGAGAGCTGCGTAGATGAAAAAGACACAGTGAGTCTGGAGACTGTAGAACATTAGAATAGTATTTTGGGTTATGTTCTAGCAATACCTGATATTTATGGGATATGTTAGAAGTTGACACTTGGCAGCAGTTTGTGTTTCACATATGCTGTAGTAACATAATTGAGAAATTGGAATTGATTACTTTTGTTGTTCGCTGAATGTTTTTGAATTTCAAGGGCTTATGAATGAAACTGTTGGTCATTCAACTGTGCATTAAATAAAAATATCTTAGGAAAAAAATTGAGTTTAGATTATTTTTTGTGAGAATTTGCCACACATAAGGTTTTGTTACATTTGTTAAACTTTACAAGTTTCAATGGTGATTCTTAGTTACTGTGTGTCCTTAAAGAAATACCAGTTGGTGAACATTATATTAAGTAATTCAGAGAGCTTTGTGGGGTTTTTTGCCTTTACTGCACATGTTGCTCTACTGATTTTGAATTATTAAGCCATATTTTTTGCTTCTAGTTCATGTACAATTGTAAATAAATACAGATGTGTAAATGATACTGTTGTAGAATAGATGTATGCATACAGGAAACAAGATTTTAATATGTGGTGCTGAGGTTCCTATGCTTAAGTTCAAGTTTGAAGAAAAAATTTCATCCTAGGGTTGCAAAACTCTGAAAGCTTTATTTTGATTTGGATTTAGGGATTTTTTTTTTTTGTATATGTGGCTTTTTTATTGTTCAGAGAAGAGTTTTATTTGCCAAATTTTAACTCTAGGTTCCTGAATTTAGCTTTCAGTTTAGCTGTGTGAGAAAGTGAAGGAGGTTAATTATCTGACAAAGTTGTCCCAGTCCCATTTTTTTTAATCCAAAAAAATCTGTCTGGATTATAATGACCGTATTAGACCATTTAAAATAGAAAGAATGCATCTTCTAAAGATGTTTCAATAGCACAGCTGCCACAAAATATGTCTGAGGTTCAGCTGTAGGAAAAACCTGAATACCTCAATGCTGTGATTATTTCTTTGAAGAGCTGTAATTGTCAGAAACGTGGTTGTAAGCTGATGTTTCTTTAGTACGTTTTTTTTTCTTACTGTAATTGTCATCTGTTGCTTGAGAGGTATTCCATTCACTGAAGAAGTCTACACAATGGCAGTGTCATTTGGAAGCAGGATGTCAGTGCTCCCTTGCAAGAGCACGATTGTCACAGCAGACACTTCAACGCACGTGCTTCTCTTCCAACAGGCTCGGCAGATGGCAGCCGTCCTTCTGCGCCGCCTGTTGTCATCTGCCTTTGAAGAAGTTTATCCGGCTCTGTCACCTGAGGATCAGGCATCGGTCAAAAGCGAATTGCTGCTCTTCATCCAGTTAGAAGTGCAGTCCACTATGAGAAAGAAAATATGTGACATAGTTGCTGAATTGGCCAGGAATTTAATAGGTACTTCATTTATATAAGTTGATATTGTGGTAAAGTGTATACTATCAATTGATAGTAGTTGTATTTGTATCTCTTGTTGTCTAATCTTGCTTAGGTGTTTGCACATGATGTGCTAACTGATTCCACGGCTTATAATAGAACCTAGTAATTTTCACATTTTCCTTGACCAGATGAAAATAAGATTCTTAAATTCTGCTTTTTAAATTGCTCAGGTTTAGGTGAGATTGTGTTAAGGTTTATAAGTTTAGTTTCTTGTAAATTGTCATAAATTATGCCGAATATTGCATCGGTTTCTTTTTTTTGAGTGCTGCTATATAGCAGCAAATAGAGATCATATTCTGTAGTGGTTTTAGATTAAACATTTCCCAATATTTTACATTGTGACTTAGGCACATCTTCAGGGTCTTTTAAATAATTTCAATAGTGATGACTGGTTTTCCTGCACAATTGAAATCTCACCACTCTGAAGTTTGCTTATCCTAAAACTTTGTTGTGTTTAATGTAGATGAAGATGGCAACAACCAGTGGCCGGAAGTTCTGAAATTCTTGTTTGACTCTGTCAGCTCTCAGAATGTGGGATTGCGTGAGGCTGCTCTACATATTTTCTGGTAAGCTACTTTTTTGTAGGATAGCCAAATCATGTCTGAAAGTATAAGAAAAACTGTTACAACTTAATTAACTAGCAATCATATTTATTTCATTTATTTTGTTGTATTGTGGCTTACTTAACTCTAACATGTTCAGTTACAATCTGTAACTTAAACAATGAATAAGTTTGAAATAGTAGTTTAACCTTAACTTGTGTGAATTTTTATTAATGTTTTTGTCTTATCCTTAGGAATTTTCCTGGGATTTTTGGGAATCAACAGCAACACTACTTGGACGTCATTAAGAGAATGCTGGTTCAGTGTATGCAAGATCAGGAGCACCCCTCAGTAAGACCTTTATGTTCTTTTGGATTTTTAATATGTTCTGAGCGTAGAAACTCAGTGCAATAGTCTCAGACATAAAGATTAAACCACAGATTTCAGCCAGAGAATTGCATTGCCTGAAACTGATGTACACACAGCATTTTGACTATGCCTGCTGCAAAAGAAAAGGCTCAGACCCTTTTGTGGACCTAAAACTGATTGACTGCTCATATCTGCAATGCTTAGGCCCAGATTCTTCCCTAGCTGTGCTTGGAGAAACCCAGTTGTAGTGGCCCCAAGCAGATGGTGTTTTAGCCAGCAGCACTGAAACTCCTTGTTAAATTCTCTTTCTGGCCTTTGTAAGTCTGTAGTGTCTCTACATACGGTATCTGTACATGGCATGTCTCGAAATTCTGAATAGACGACAGCTGCTTGAACTGTTCATGCGTGTTTTGTTCTAAGGGTGTGTAAGCAAGCCTTGCTTTTCTGGAAGGCCTCAAATTAATTGATTTGTGCGGAGAATTGTACTTTGAAAATGTTTCTGTTTGTTGTGGAAAATGCTGGGCAAGAATAGGAATCCCTGCTGTGGTATATGGGTTCAGTTTGCTGCTCCCCCTTGGATTATTTTTTCTGACCTTTGAAAGTCAACTGGGTAACATTTTCTAAAGTACCACAAGTCATGCCTTTAAAGAAGCATGCCTTAAACACTTAGATCACACTTCTTGAAAAATGAGACTGACACTTGCATGCAGATTTGAAGTTTTGATGGAAGTTGAAAACAATAGGGTTTTTTCTTCTTCTCTTTCAATAGATGAAAACCACCAAAACAAAAAGAAAAACTAGGGAATACTTGCCAGCTCATAATATGATAAACTTTCTGTATTGTAGACAACATAGATGCTAAAGGTCTTCATTATCATTTTACTGTAATTTGAAGTAAAATGTAAAGTCCCATGTTGAAAAATAACAAAGGTATGTTTCAGTACTAGTTTCTCAAATTTCTTTCTCCAACCATGTCTTCTAGATCAAGACTTTGTCTGCTAGAGCTGCAGCTGCTTTTGTGCTTGCTAATGAGCTCAATGCTCCCCTTCTTAAACATTTTGCAGACTTACTACCTGGAATCTTGCAGGTAAGAAACCAAACAAGTAACACTTATTGTGTCATTACTGTCTGTATTGTCTGTACCAAATGTAAATTATTGATCTGCAAATTTGTGAATTTTTGCTGAGACCTGAATTAACTGAACCTGTTAACCAGACAGTGACCAGGAAGATAAAGTGGAGACTAATAAGGAATTTTGCAAACAGAGGATAATTGATAGGGTTTTAAGGAAAATAGCTCAGTGCTGATTAACTTACACAGTATTACAGAGATAAATGAGTTAAAAGTC
Organism: Rhipidura dahli; assembly: GCA_013399225.1. Taxonomy (NCBI): domain Eukaryota; kingdom Metazoa; phylum Chordata; class Aves; order Passeriformes; family Rhipiduridae; genus Rhipidura; species Rhipidura dahli. The sequence continues at coordinate 1,262,123 of VXAC01003946.1, forward strand.
TTTGTAAGGTATATAGGTCAAAATCACACAGTTTTTAAATTGAGATTTGACATAATCTGTAATTGGGGAATTCATGGACCCGTGATATCCTGTATTTCTTCAATTTAGAGGCAAACAGAAATATTCTGATCATAGATTCTCAGACTGAGAACAAGTGTCTAGAAATTATCTTTATTGTTTGATAAATTAGGAAATTGGAAATAAAATGCCATTTTAAGCTTCATATAATTTCTGAGGCTGGATTAGATCTCTTGGATGGATTAATTTAAGCAAAAGTTGAAATTCTAGTGTAAGAATTTTGCAGAGAAGCCTGATGAAGCCAAACCAGAGACAGAAATGGTTTGAGCTCTGAAGGGTGACAATTTCACAGCACGTTTCCCTTTCTATATCAAGAAACAGTGGAAGCAACTAAGTACCTGTGATAACAGAGGAAGTGTACTTCTGGTGATTTTAAATTAGGCTAAATTTACATTAAAGACAGGCTTCTCACTGCAGTCAGAACAGCAGGTTCCTGTTGACAGTGTGAGCTGTAAACTGCGTGTGCTTTGTGGCAAGCTGAAGAAAAATTGTGCCAAATCTACTGGCATCTGCAACTGATGGAATTCTGCTTGATCTTAAATGGAAGCTGAGAGGAATTTATTCAAATCATCTGAACTTGAAAATGGGCTATAGTGTATATGAGTTAAATGCTTTGATATTGAGGTCTTTGTTTGGTAGTTAGTCCCTGTTTGTGCCTTTGTTCAGTAATAATTTTGTTTAAAAGTTTTAACTGCCTGAGAGGACCTTGGCTACACAGTACTGTGTAAGTGGGGGCAACGCAGGGTTTAGGGTGGACATACCATTTGTCTTGATGCTTGGCACTTAAATAACGTGTGTGTTTTAGATTTTGGGTTAATAGCCCACTCTGTGTGCTCTTTCACTGCTACTATTACACTAATTAGACACCATAAAACACATGCACTCAGCTTGCATTTTTCAAGCTTTATTTTGCAAATAAAGAGCACAGAGCTGTGTTATGAAATCTGTCTTTTTGAAGTACTTGCTCCAGGAAGAACTAGATTTTCTGGCTGTGATAGCACAAGATGGCTATGAAGATCTGAGTTTATAAATAGGAATGTGTTAGAGTAGTGGTGAGTGACCTTTGGAGACAATTGGATGCTTTTTTTGTTGCTGTTGAAATTCATTTTGTTGAAATACTGACACAGTAAAAAAGCTAAAAATAAAATTCTGACTTGGCATATCAGTCTTTTCAGTACAAGATCTATAATAGTTATGCTGAAAGTTGAACTTTTTAAACTGACAGTTGAAACTTTTACCCAAATCTTTATCCTGCAATGAAGGTAAAGGCAGATGGAATTTCACTGATTTCCCTGGATGTTGTTTGATACTACAGATGAGTGCCTCTGCCTTTTAGGGCTCACTTTTCACTTTGAGCTGCTTTCTTCAGAAAACCAGTCTTGCTTTAAAAAACTGTCAGAGCTGCAATGGGTATAAAATAGTTTTGCAGAAACTTCCAGTAAATATTACATTATCCTTTGAGAGAATCAGAGGATGTGGTAGCTGTTAGACCAGAAGGCCTTAACCGTGACAGATTTATTTTTTTTCCAGATTTTTCCAGGATATTTCTGATTTCAAAAGATGCTGCTTCTGAGTTGAAAGTGTGGGTTATATAAGTGCCATTATCAAAAATGTTGAATTCTAGACTTAAATATTAAAAATCACTTAGTTACTGACATCAAAAAATGTTTCAAATTAGTAAGACATAAAATACTTTGCTAATGAAAATTCCTTTTCAAAACCCCAGAAGTGTGTCTAAAGACCTTTTTCTTTGGAGCTTTGTTTACTTCTAGATTCTAATAACATTGAGTAATTGTGTTCTGTTTTGGCACTAAAATATCACCCTGATCAGTTAAAAGTAAGTTTTAAATTACTTTTCAGAATTTGGATTTGTGTTAGGAAAGATGGTTGCAAAAAGCTTGATTTCTTTTTCTCTTTTCTGTGTCCTGTGACTGAAAGCTGAAAGGTCTGCTTTAATTTGATGGCTCTGGAGGGATGTCTGGTAAAAACCTCTTTAATCTTGTGATTCCTGGTGTTTATAAGCATAAACTATTTAAGGTTTTTCTCATGTAACAGGCAAAAGAGGAGTTAGGCTCGATTTCCTTCTTCTGGGTGGAGTTACTTTGTTTTAAATGGATTTTGAAGTTTTTCTTGTCAGAGCTCAGTGGTTTTGCATGTTGGAGTCTCTGATGTGTGACCTTAATTCTTTGAGTGTCTGCAGTGTTAGATCTGAACATTGTGAGCCATAACTTAGTCATAGAAAACTTAGTTTTGGACACTGCATAGCATCCTGTTATGGATTTATGCATACGGGTCAGCGTAGCAGGGTCTGACTCTGGGATCCTGCTGAAAGCCAGAGTGAAGGCTTCCAATTAATTGTATCATATTAGTTCTCAGGTTACAGCTTGAGCTGGTGCCTCCAGAGAGGGATCCCTACCCCAGTTCATGCCTCTTGGTTTTATATGTGCCCAGATGGCCCAGTCGCCAGCCATTTACTTTTGGTTGGTGGTCTCTTGATTTCTTGCTGGTTTTCACTGTTGCAGGGCTGATCTTCTGATTAAGTTACTTCATTCTTTTGGATTGCTTGATTCTTATCTTCTTCATTCTGCTTGTATCTGCTGGAATCAGCTAGTTTATTGTTAGAAGCATTAGTTTTAACAAAAAGTTTACTCCAGTCAGTTCTTGTAGCCTAAAGCTTTGGCTACTTAGGTACTAATGCTAAATGAGTCTGTTCAGAGAATACAATTAATGAAATTCCTTCTATAACACTGGTCCTATTCATAATGTTGTTTGTTTTTACTTAATCTTATCTCCATCTTATCTTTTTATAGGCTCTAAATGATTCCTGCTACCAAAATGATGATTCTGTTCTGAAATCCCTTGTAGAAATTGCAGATTCTGTTCCTAAGTATTTACGACCACATTTAGAAGCTACTTTGCAACTAACTCTGAAGGTAAAGCTAGGAATGTTTTTTAAGAATCACTTTTTCCACCCCAGAACTTCTGTTCTAACATTTACTCTAATCTTTTGGGTTGTAGTTGTGTGCAGATGCCAGTCTCAGTAACATGCAGCGTCAGTTGGCACTTGAAGTAATTGTGGCCTTGTCAGAAACTGCTGCTGCTATGCTGAGGAGGCATACAAATATTATTGCACAAGCCAGTAAGTATTTTCCTCATTTTCTTTGTTGAAACAGTCATCCTTTGCAGTATTGAATTGACTTTGCAGCTGGTCAGTGGCAAAACCACATCTAACTGGGAGTTTGCTGGTGCTGGTAACTTAAGAAAACCCAATTCAATATCATCTAATGGAGTAACTGCCTTCCTATTATCACTCTTCGTAAATTAATCCATGCCCATGCAGTGCCAAAAATTTGAAGAAAAATACAGTGGACTCTTACTATTAGATATTTCCAAGGAAAATACTACTTGGATGCTTTTCTTCTGGCTTTGGAAAATTTTACTGTAACAGAAAAAAAAAGGTGTTTAGTTCTGAAGTTCTACGTTTGAAGTTTGGTATGTAGACCAGATATTCTGTGCTGCTGGCAAGTGAAGACTGAAGGAATTCAGTTTGCATGTTGAGCATCAATGTTGAGTTAAAGCTGTGAATTAAAATATCAGATCCTGGTATAAATACATAGAAATAATCTAATTAGTTTATTTAACATGCAGATGGTAAAGTCTTTGAAAAGGCACTTTTTAAATCATGCATTATTATTTGAAATGCTAAAAATAAATGTCTTCTGGGTAGCCCCAGCATCAGTGCTCTTTGCACTGGTGTTTCTTTGCCTTTTGAACTGTTCTTCTGACTGCATCAGGGCACTGGCACAGTAGTGTAACTTACTTTTCCCTCCCTGTTACACTTGGGTTTGTCTAAATTCTTGCTTGATTTCTGAAACTTGCATAAAAGGCAATTTTTTGTGTGTGCACTCAGGCTGAGGAAAGTTGTGTAGACGTCACTAAAATGGTAAAACTTCTGTTGGAAAATGTTGTAAACTGGATCTGCTTGGCTTAAGTGTTGAAAATGTTGACAAGAAGTTTGTTTGCAAGTACAATAGTTTTTTAAAGAAGAGGTTCTTTTAGAGCATATTTTGAAATCTGTAAATTTTCAGAACACTCTATATTCACTCCATCCTGTAGCTTGTTGGAATAATTAACACTTGACATTTGCTGACCCCACATCTTTACAAGCTTCTTATTTGGTTAGAAGTACCTCTTACCTCTTTAGAATGTATTCCTATTATTGGGTTGCTAGTTGCTGCCTAGGAATGAAATACTTCTATTAAGATAAAGCACTGGATGGGAATGAAATGCCTTTCATTTGCAATTCATTCTAAAATTAGTCATATTAATATATTATTAAGGAGAAAGACATCTATTTTGCAGAGCTGGTAAAGCAGTTTTGTTCAGGGAATGATAAAAAGGTAGCAAAAAAGGATTGCTTTTGTCTTGGCTCTGTGTCTTAGTTTAAAAAGTATTCTGTTTTCATTCAACTGAGAAGTTGCTAGATTACTTGATATGCACAACTAGAACTGGGACTTAGGCAAAATTGTCATCTTGTGCTGGTTTTACTGAGCACAGTGCTGGTTTAAGAGTGTGTGTCCTGTGTTCCAGTTAGCTGCTCAGGAATCCACTCTGATTAAGACTTCCCTACTGGTGCTCACAGGATTGCAGAGCATTTTAATGCTCTGATAAGAAGCAGACTTAGTGGGCTTATGCCTTACTTGTTTATAAGTTAATTAAATTTTATGGGCGTGTTGGGACAATGTTGAAATTTCTATGCACTCCCTACAGTTTTTAAAAAACTTTTTGTGAAACTACTCTTATTGGCAACCACATTCATGTAAAACACCAAGAAGAAACAAGATATTATAGGTTCTAGATAAAATGATGGCCAGAGTACATTGGATGAGAATTTGTTCTCAGCCTTGTTTGTTAGTAGCAAACACTGACATGACTTTTTGGAACCACACAGCATTTATGTCAGATGATATTTGTCTTCCGTATTCCATAGGTGTTGTGACAATACATGATTCTCATGTGTGTGTTTATGTGTGTCTGTGTCTGAAAAACCTCTGGACTGTAATACTTTGGCATTTTATTGATGTCTAATAAGTGTATATAAAATTCTGACACATGGGCATCATGGTAGAGAGATCATAGTGTCTGTTACCTTGATAGTATATAAAAGCCCTCTGGAGGTTCTTGAAGCTGCAGAATATTCTCTGTCTGAAAATACAGAGACACGCCAAGCCAGTAAATCCATAATTTGATCTTTTTATTTTGCCCTACAGTGCTGTCAGTGAGCAATATTTTTTCTGTCATCAGTTGATGAAGTTTCTGATCTGTCCAGCTGTGTGGTGGTGATTGTGCTTAGGGTGTTGTCTCTCTGGTAGATTACAATAGTTTAGGTATATTATGAAATTCAGCAGTTGCAGTATACTTGATCACTTCCAGTAAGTCTCATTAGCAGCATGGACAGTTACTGAATGCCTACTAATTTTTTAGGTAGATTGCTGTAAAGGCCAGTTAGCTGTGATGGCTGTCTTCAAGATGTGTGGCAGGCTGTGCTAAAAAAGACTGTTAAAGGTTGAAGGTTGAGTATTTGACTGAAACCTTTTGTTTCCAGGTCATAGTGAAACTTTGTTGCATAAATGATACTAAATTCAAACAACTGCTCTGAGCGACTGGTGTGTAAAACAAAGTACAGAAGTGCTTAAGAGCACCTTACAGTGCTCTGAAAGCACAAGGTAGACTTTTCACCCCTTGTGCTTCCAAAGGGTATAGGAACTGGCATACTTACAGCAGACAAACCACTGAGAGTGAGAACTCGTCAGAATAGGTGATGCTTATTGCATAGCAGTTTAATGCTGTGATACAGGTTTTGTAATAGTCTCTGTAAAGACTTAGAATGAGAAGAATGGACAGAATCCATCTACAGAGGAAGAAGTAGAAAACTGGTGGATTATAATGTGCTAGATATGTTCATGATAAAAAAGCAAAATTTTCATTAGGTGGAAAAAAGGAAATCTCAAGTTCTAGACCATGGCCTTACTGTAAGAGAAAAGCTTTATAGTAAGTGACCACTGTACAAAGAGCTAGCAAAAAAGTTAAAAAACCTAAGGGTTCAGTAGTATTCTTTCATAATTGATAGTCTCTTTCATTAGTAAATGCTAAAAGGATGATGTCAGAGTTACAGAAAAATTAAGGAAGTATATCAGAGTTCTTAAGGCATATAATACTGTTTTTAACTCTTTCAAAAACATAGACTTTATTAAGGAATGTGCTTTTTATAATCGTCATGATTTATAAAAAAATTTAGTGTCTTGATAAGTTATACACTGAAGATTTTTGTACTCTCAGTTTGAATGTTCTGAAAATACTTTTCTGGCAATCAATTCTGAATTATTGGCTGATGCAGTTTGACAGACTTGGCCATCTGCTATGGGAAGAAGAGATATTTTTCTTTAAAAATTTTTGAAAGGAGAAAACTTAAAATTCATGCATGTTACTTGAGAATCTATTTTAAGAGATAAGACTGAGTTTAAAACTTTTTTTCAGTTCCTCAGATGTTAGCAATGATGGTTGACTTGGAAGAAGATGAAGATTGGGCAAATGCAGATGAGCTTGCAGATGATGATTTTGACAGGTAATTATGAAACCAGTTGTTTCAATGTATTATCAAGGCTGTGGCTAAAGGCATATTTAAAGTGCAGAATGCAAATGCCTGCAGTGCATTACTTTTTCTTTATTCAAATAACTTTTGTAATTTTGTTCCTTCAGTCATGAGCAGTTTATATGTAGGTTACTTAGGTAATGTTCAGCAAGGAAATAAATTATTTCAGTTTTCATATTTACTGTAGTTAGACAAGCTGCAGGTCCCTTCTCTGCTGTTTCGTACTGTTGTAGCTCTTCAGTGCCTTCAGCTTTTGTTTTTTCAGTCATTTATATTACTCAGTTCGGAAGTCAGTGCATCCTAATCCTCTCAATTGAGGGCTAATCCTGAAGTTAGCTGGAAGCCAAGTTGAAGCATATTGACCTGTTTAATAATCTACAACCAATCTCTTGGTACTTTTCTGTATGTATGCCCTTGAAAATGCATTGTTTTAGAAGAAAGATCACTTTGGAAGGATATCATCATGCATGGCGGAATTCCTTATTGGATTTCACCTAGTTCAAAAATACTATAATTTTGCTATTATTTTAAATCCCTCAGTATGGCTAGCAATAGCTTATCTTGTGTGTTAGGCAAGAAGGATCTCAAGATGTCTGGTCATTTGGATTTGCTCATTCCTACATGCTTTGTAGCTTGCTCCAGCTTTTTTACTATAATAGTGGTTTGTGTACAACATCCTGTTACATTTGTTCTTGTCCAGCTACTGTTAGAGTGAAGTAGAAGAAAGCAGAAATAGGTGTAGGAGGTAACTGTCTCCACACATCTATAAAGACATGGATGTTCTTTTACCAGTCTAGACACTTCTTTGGATAAGACATAACTGCCTTATCCAGACTCAGATGTAATTAGTGTATTGAGACAGTTTATCTCAGAACACTTAGAGATCTTCACAGGAAAATAGGCAATAGAAGAAATGTTGGTTTACCCTGAGCTGTAAAGCAACTTCTAATAGATAGCAGGCATGTAAAGCCACCTGTAGAACTGATGCATTGGAATTTTTGGAATAATCTGTTTAATCTTTGCCTTACTTGAAATAATTTTTTTAGTTCCCTTTGATTATGAAATTGAAAGTGAGCTGTCCTTTCTTCTCTCCCTCACATAGTAGACCATACCCTTTTAATCTGTTTCCTCAGTGTTGAAATTTTGCTGTACAGGTGTCAGACACCACCAGTACATTCAGGTTTATTAAGTATTTAAATCTTTTCAGTCAGTAAAACTTCAAGGGGGAATAGAATATAAAAGTTCAAATTCTTATCAAGCCTTTCAGGGTGTGAAAACTTACTCAGATGACTTGCTTTAGGCAGCTTAGTAAGTATGCTGAATCATCCACTTGAGGCATGCCATTTTCTCTTTATTGTCAGAGTAACTTTGTCCTTGTAAATACAGCTTGGCTGCCTATGGATTTTGTAATGACAATTTTCTTTGTTAGAAGTCAAAGTAGAGTGAGCACAGATCAGAAAACAAGTTACGCTCAACAACCTTAGCCTGAAGGAGAACCCTAGCTCCTTTGGCCCTTGAAGTAATAGGAGAGCTTGAGGCTTAGACACAACCTACCGGCTGTGAGCTGGTCTCTGCTGCTGTGCGTGTGAGGGCAGTTTGTCTTTCAGCAGGGTCACTCCTAGTGCTGGTGTGTGCTTCCCACCATTGAAGCTCACCTTTGTGGGCAGCTCAGTGGCTGATGTGCATGCTAAGGTCTCCTGGTGCTTGAGTCTCTGTAGCTTCACAAGAAGACTGAAATTTTTGTGCAGTGCCAGGAACAGGATAATGATCATCAGGCTGTGCCCTAGTTAGGGCGTGTTTGGATCTGATTAAGTGGGATATGAGTCAGCCTACACAAAAGCAACAGGGAGTAATTTAGCATTTCCAGTTTTTTGTTGCTCCAACTTCATAAAGGAGTGCAATTCTAAAGGAGGAAAAGGTTAATCCTACTTCCTCTTTTCTTGGCAGAAGCCTTGCAAACATTGCAGGGAGATGTGTGGTCATTTTTCTGAGATAAACCATCTTTATTTCTTGAAACTGAACGTGTGAATTAATGGTGGGAAGAAAGAGCTCAGGGAATGGAATTTCAGATGAAAACTGCTATTGACTTTAGTGAGTTTGCTCCAGTTTAACCTTGTATACTCCATTGTCCTGCTGGTGATGTGTCTGTTTATTTGAACATGACTAATCTGAGGAACAGATACGATACTGTCAATATCTTTTCGCAATCACCTTTGTTCACAACATGTGAGTTTCTAGATTATTTATTTGTGGTGATATTTGGGGATTCAAGCATAGTAGTTAGAAGACCTATTTCTGACCCAGCTGACTGAAACTTTAAAGAAGAGGGAACTTGTTCCTTTTTTTGAACCATTACTCAGTTTTTTCATCATCATGGGTGTCTAGGATGGACTGTAAAAACCTTGAGTTATTACACTGACAGCTGTACCCAGACTGTAACAGTAGTTATCTGTATCCTGGAAACTTTCTTGCTTTTCTGTAGGGAATAATTCCAGTGGGTGAAACAGATCACTTTGCACAGATAATGTTTGGCTATTCTAAGTTCTGTAACTGGCTGAGAGTCACAAATTCCTCACCTGAACTGGGTGTTTTCTGCCTGAGTCATTGACAGGAGACCATGCTACTGAGTACAGCCATACAAGAAAGGTCTCTTGTGTGCCTAAGTTTGAATTCTGCTGGTTCACCTGAATCACAGCAAGTCTGAACTGGTTTATGTTGTTGTGACAAATAGGTGATGGCCAGTTATTACTGTTTCATTCATTGCAAATTTAGTTTCAGCTTTCTAGGTGTGTGTAACTGCTGTGAAATTGAATCTGTACCTTTGGTCCTAGAGCTAGTAAGGCTCAAGTTTCTATGGTAGAAGACTTAATCAGTGGCCTGCAGAAAACAGATGTTTCAGTGTGTCGTAAATAACTATTTTGTGACTGGTGTGCGTGTTTTTAGGTTGGGGTGTGGTTTATTTACTTGAAGAGGTTCGTGTTTTCAGATGACAAAAGTTTGAAGAATAGAACTGCAGGAAAGGGACTACTTGTTTCATTGTACATATCAAACCACTGATATTTGTGTAACTGATATTTAGCAATGCAGTGGCTGGTGAGAGTGCACTGGACAGGATGGCATGTGGCCTTGGAGGGAAACTTGTTTTGCCTATGATTAAAGAACATATTATGCAAATGCTTCAGAATCGTAAGTAACTGCATTTTCTTTTATGATTTTTTAACAATACTGTCCTTTCCAGGAACTTCAATACCTCTTAAGTCTTCATGTTTAGCTACTTGATATGTTATTATACATTTCCTCTTCTGATGTCAGCAGCAAAAACTGTTAATGCTGTCAACTTGAAAGTTTATGCCTTCTCTTAAACTGTGATTTATTAGACTTACACAGAGCACATTACAACATTCTTTCTGGAACATGGACAACTGAGCAGAGATGTCATAAAAAAACCAGTACATTTTTTTGAAACACAGTCTGGGAATTACATAAAAATAAGGGAAGACTTCGGGGGGGATTTTATTTAAAAATCTTCTTTCTAAATTCCTAAACAGACCCTCACAGTACCTGAATTTTGTCTGAAGTGCCATGTTTTTTCTGTAGCTCAGTGTTTTTGGTTCTTCAGAAGTGCTGCAATAAGTGAAATTTTAATATGTTACAGTTCATAGAGGAAAACCTGTTGTTTTTTCCCCCTGGAATTTGATGGACAGGGGTCATTGTAGGCTGGCTGTCTTCTGGTATGCTGATTTTAATACTTGTTTCATGAGGTGTTCCCATATATTCTTTCTTATCAGTCGCTTTGTATGCTTCTTTTCCTCTTAAAATACCTGTAATGCCTGCTCAGCCAATTATTGAAAAAATACTGTGCATTGCTTTCATGCACTTTACTTGACATGTGGTTTGAGCCTTTGCAGTAGTAAATACTGCAGAAGTTCTGGGTACTACCTCTACCCTCCTGGTTTAAAACCCAGTCCAGAAATGGCTGTGTTAGCATTTTGGGTATGGAACAGAGGGCTACTAGGTAGTACCTGCTGTGTGTGAACACTTAAAAAGTCTGTTTGGAACAAAAGGTTTTTTTTATAAAGAAAGTTTTATTAAGGAAATGGGCTAACTTGACCCAGTGTTGGTAGCTTCTAGGCTAGCAACTAGCTAGTTCTGTACTACGTTCAGAGAAGTGTGGAGTCTAATCACTGAAAGACCTGACTCCTGTGAAGGGGAGGACATGCAATTCATGCCTGATGCTTGCTTTATTCTGGGTCAGAGCTTTCCATAACCATTAATACTCTTTGGAGAAGGGAAATGAACAAGATGCTGTTTGGATTGGAGGTTATCACTGGTAGGGAGTTGAGAGGAAAGATGAAGACATTTAGATTAAAATATTGACAGTACTCCCAGAATTCAAACTTCCCCTTCTCTTATCCCTTCTTTCTCACAAATATTTATTGAAATAATACTTTAAGACTTTTGAGTTTCGATTGGGTGGCCAGACGATCCAAAGATGGTTGTGTTTCATTTTGTAGATTCATTAATTTCAAGTTTGGAATACATTCTAATAGTAATGCAATGAGAGTCATGCGGTGTAGGCTTAACTAGGAACATCTAATGAACTGAAATAGTACAAAATAAACTGCTGCTTTTCTGTTGTACATTCTGTCAAGATGATACTTCATCTCATCCTGGTCAGACAGAAGCCTGAGTGTCAGGATTTCACTGCTCTGAATTGTGATGTTCTTCATTGCAGGAATGTAGTATGCTACTAGCAATAATGAAGTATTGCACTATTTTGGAAGATGAGTTCTGTAACATGCCTTTCCCACAGGTCATTTGGTAAACCTGTTTAGTCCTTTGGTTTTCACTTCTGCAATCCCAATGGTTTCCAGCACAGAGAAAGATTTTTGTAAAAAGAAATAAAATAATTTGGAGTTTCTCACATGTTACCTAAAAAAAGGAGAGGGGCATGAAAGATTCATTTCAGCAATATCCACTACCCTGAGAAAAGGTTAATCGGACTTGAAGATGGGGACCATCCATAAGTGGAATGTTGCTGTTCTTACAGCCTTGAGAAGGCTGCTGAAAAGTTTAGTACCAATCATTTATTTGTTTTAAATTTAAGTATTGGTTGAGTCATTAGACCTTTTTTTTTTTTTTTTTGAGGAAGGTATGGGCTCTTCTGATGATACTGAAACAAAAAAAAAGATGGGGGAGAGGGAAATAAAACTACAGTCTTGATGTTTGCCCAGTCAGCTCATTTAATTAAAATGCAGTTTCCAGATATTAGTGCTATGTATATACTTGTATCAGCAGTTAAGAATTCTTTTTTCTAGGTCTGGATTTGGTCTGGATTAGACACTCAATTTTTTGTGCATCTCTGGAAGTATGTATGAGGAAAACGGAAAAGTGTTTAACAAATCAAGTAGATGTATTTACTTCCATCTCCTGTTCTTCACTGTACCTCGTCCCGTGTCCCCCAGCCCCTGAAAAGAAAAGGTGATTTGTCTTTGTGGTTCTTTGGAGTTTCCAAAATGAGTAACACTTAATTTTTACTCTTCTGTAGCTGACTGGAAGTACAGGCATGCTGGCTTGATGGCGCTCTCTGCCATTGGAGAAGGTTGCCACCAACAGATGGAAGGAATTTTAAATGAAATAGTTAATTTTGTTTTGCTATTCCTTCAGGATCCTGTGAGTATAGTTCTAGTAATAATTTCAAAATGTTTTCATTTCTGCTCTCACAACTGTTTGTTAACTATTTGAGGGAAATTTTTTCAGCATCCGAGAGTAAGATACGCCGCTTGTAACGCTATTGGGCAAATGGCAACTGACTTTGCACCTGGGTTTCAAAAGAAATTTCATGAAAAGGCAAGTAGTACAGTAGTAGGGGGGAAAAAAGTGGTAAAATTATGATCCCTTCAGAAACTTGTTTTCTGAAAAGAAATATTTCTTTTTCAGGTGATAGGAGCTCTTCTCCAAACCATGGAGGATCAAGGCAGCCAGCGTGTTCAAGCCCATGCAGCTGCAGCACTCATAAACTTCACTGAAGATTGTCCCAAGTCACTGCTTATACCGTATTTGGATAATCTAGTGAAGCATCTTCATTCCATTATGGTGATAAAATTACAAGAGGTATAATACATTGAACAAATTGTTTCATGGAGGGTAACCTTGTCACATAGGCAGAATAAGTATAGCTGAACTAAGACCTCAGAAATGAACCAGTATAACATATCTGCTGATGGTCTAAACTGACAAGAATTAGCATACGTGCAAGAGCAGATTTTTACATTTGGCATGCTTTTAAGTAAAATGTGTGCTTTAGAAATATAACACTTTATTCTTCCTCTTTCCAAGTTGATACAGAAAGGCACTAAGCTAGTTTTGGAGCAAGTTGTGACTTCAATTGCATCAGTTGCAGATACAGTAGAGGAGAAGTTTGTTCCCTACTATGATTTATTTATGCCCTCCTTGAAACACATTGTTGAAAATGCTGTTCAGAAGGAATTAAGACTTTTACGAGGAAAGACTATTGAATGCATCAGTCTAATTGGTCTTGCTGTTGGCAAAGAAAAGGTAAGCTTAGATTTTATATAATGGTCTAAATATATTTTTTAATGTCTTTGATTTTTGTGGTGCTAGCATTGAAATAATATAATCACTTGTTAAACATACAGCTGTATTGTTGCTGATTTCTATGCTTGTCTTTGTGTTTTCATTTCTGAGGTGACTGTCTTGCTGCTAAGATTCACAAATTTGCAATAGAATCTTATTGTAGCTTAAGTAATTCTTGTCACACTGAAGTTTCTTTTTGCCTTAAGAGAAATGCTGTGACATCTCATTTAGGCTGTGTCAGGGGCAGAATGTATGCAGTTGAGAGGAAACTTAGTATAGTTTTGTATGTGGATGCCTGAAAAAGTTTAATTTAAGTGAGCATTAAAGTCTCTGAGAAGTAACATCTTAATTTGCCTTTAAAAACATAGTTGTTTCCTGTATCTAGTTTATGCAGGATGCATCAGATGTAATGCAACTCTTATTGAAGACACAGACAGACTTCAGTGATCTAGAAGATGATGATCCACAGGTATGTTAAAATTGTCTTTATAGCTAGTTGGTATTAAAAACATTCCTTGTATACATGATGTTCTGCCCCCTCTGTAGCCCTGCAGGCTAATTATCCAGCCTGTCTTACAAAATTTGACATTGAGATGGCCCTAGAATATTTCACAGAAGCATGGTTAGGAAATGAGACTTCCAGGACCTATATTTGCTGAAGAAATTTGAGCTTGCTGTCACCTTCTTATAAATAGATCAACAAGACTTGTTAGGCAGCTGTTCTAATGAGCAGAGAGCTATTTTGACTTGAACATTTGAAAACAAACACTCCTCTGAAAACACAGTACTGCACTCTTTTCACTCTTTTTTTTTTCTTTTTGCTCTATTTTGCCATTTTCAGGAATGTGGCTCAGTAGTATTGTGTAAATCTGGGAAATATTTCAGAAAAAAAATTATTTTTTAGAACAGGCACTTGAAATGCAATCATGTATCTTACACTGTCACATTTTTACATGTATAGGTACTGTCAAGGTGTTGCTAGACTTGGAATGTCTTTTGAAAATGCATTTTTATATGGATTGCATATTGGATTACTTCTCTTTGAAGAAAGCTTTATGGACTGCTGACAAATTTTAGAAGTACATTCTCTAATGTATTTCCTTTATGCTTCCCTTTTAAGTATGCATTAAAATAAAATGTGGGACATGAAAATTCTGCCTTCTCTTTTCTAGATTTCTTACATGATCTCTGCATGGGCCAGAATGTGTAAAATTCTTGGAAAGGAGTTTCAGCAGTACCTTCCTGTTGTCATGGGACCTTTAATGAAGACTGCATCCATTAAACCTGAAGTAGCTCTTTTAGACAGTAGGTTTAAGATGATGATTTGCTTGAAAAATGTATTGAAATAAATTATTTTGTGGCACTTTTCGATTATTTTTCCTCCCCTCTATATAACAGCACAAGATATGGAGAATATGAGTGATGATGATGGTTGGGAATTTGTAAGCATAGGTGATCAGCAGAGTTTTGGAATTAAAACTGCAGGCCTTGAAGAAAAAGCAACTGCATGCCAGATGCTGGTGAGTGCTAGAGCAGTTTTGGTGATCTATGTGTTCCTGGTTAGTCAAATCTGAAGCCAAAATCTGTAATCAAAATACTCTTTTTTGTCTCACGTAGAAGAGTTTTTTGGGTGACACTGCTTAGTTTGGATTACAGGCACTTTGTTGCATGTGGTTAGTTGATGAAAAATATTTTATTTAGTTGGGAGCTTAAAATTTTTAAAACTAACAGATAGTTTTCCTTTGTTAACAAAACTTAAGAAATTGTATATGTTAAAAAGTAGTTCCTTTTTACATTTATTGCTGTTTCTGAATTTGTTTTGAAAAATACATGCATGCCCTAAGAGTGCGAACCCATGCTGCTATCAGGGTTTCTCAAATTACCACAGTTGAGAGGGAAGGTAAATGTGTTATTGCATGTTTTTTTAAAATAAACTAAAACCTGTGCACTTTTAACAATCTCTCTCTCATCTTTACATAGTTGAAAAATATAAGTATTTTCCCTTAAAAGAGGCTCTGTATCTTTGCTCTATTTTTTAGGTTTGCTATGCAAAAGAGCTAAAAGAAGGATTTGTGGAATACACAGAGCAAGTTGTGAAGCTGATGGTTCCGTTGTTGAAGTTCTATTTCCATGATGATATCCTATGAACAAATTCCACTGTGAAAATGGAAACTTAGAATCAAAATTGTGCTTGCTGTTTTCCTAAATGAATTTAAAGTGTTAGTGCTAAAATATTCTGTGGCTTTATAGCAGAAATGGTTTCAGAGAATGTTGTTTTAGACACACTATTTTAGGAAACCTATTCCTACTTTTCCCCTTAGTGTCTTCTTAAATAAGCGATCAGTAGAAAAAGTGATTTTTGTGTAACAAAGCAGAAGAGAACTTGAACAGCTTTTTTGTCATGGCCTGAAATAGGCTTGAAGCCACTTTTAAATAGCAGACAGAGTAATTTTCCTATGATTTAATCTATAGCTAATTAAGGAATCAAATGAATGGATTATAGTGAAATGAAATTCAGGTAGAAAATGAAGAACTTTGTTATGGTGGTGGGGTCTTAAATTCTAAGCATTCTGTTGGTGTTGATTGCTGTGTTTCCTTAATGGTGACACGTGTCCGAGTGGCAGCAGCAGAGTCGATGCCCCTCCTTCTTGAGTGTGCCAGGGTTCGTGGGCCAGAGTACCTCACGCAGATGTGGCACTTCATGTGTGATGCGCTCATCAAAGCCATTGGGACAGAGCCAGAGTCTGATGTCCTCTCGGAAATAATGCACTCTTTTGCAAAGGTAACATTCTTACACATTTCATGGCATTACTGTTTGTAGCTTTTTGAAATAAGAACTGACATGTTTGATGCTCCTTTAAATCCTTCAAATAAGTGCAAGGCTTCCTCTACTGGAAATTTGTTTTGACTATAAATGTTGTTATAGCTGATGGAAAAAACTGGTTGTTTTGTTGTTTTTTTTTTTCTTTCAAAAATCTTGAAGTATTAACCTAAAACAATTACCAAATTTGTTCCATTTTAACTACAAGCGACTAAAACCATGGGTATGATATGTACAGTGGTACTATGCCTTACCTGTACAATTAGAGCATTGATTACAGTATGACTTTTACTAGTAATCCTGCTAGTGATCCAGAGCATGTATTAATATTCTTAATGGGGACCATCCCCATTAAGACTGCTCATGTTAAATTTTAAAGCTGAAAAACTGATTGTTTTATTTCACAAGTGCATTGAGGTAATGGGAGATGGATGCCTTAACAACGAACACTTTGAAGAACTTGGAGGAATACTGAAAGAAAAACTAGAAGAGCACTTTAAAAATCAAGAATTAAGACAGGGTAAGTTAACACAAATCCTGTTAACGGGTGATATGGCTGTTCTTTAAAGCAGAATTTCTAATTATTTCTGAACACAGAGAAAAAAACTGTTTAGATTTCTTTGATTCGTATGTTTATGTTAAGTTATTGGACTTTGAAACAACAGAATCCATGAGTTATATTTGTAAGCTCTTGGAGGATGAAGATGACATCATTTTCAGCAATACTGTAGTTTAATCAAAAGTTGATGGATAGACAGATTTACTTGAAAGAGTGCATGTCTATGGTGTTACCATTTCTGTGGGATTTTTTCATCTGAAGTCTTTGCAGTTTTCTCAAAGCAATGGTAGTTTCTCATTTTTAAGCACTTCTCTTGTCTTTGTGGACAAGCTGGTGTGTGTTTATGTCTACTTACTGTGCTTTTTTTACACATTCTTAAACTGAGCTGTCCAGTACTTTTTGTTTTTCCATGAAAGCTTTTTGAAGCTTCTTAAAGATGGAGAATTCCTGTTGCATTTTTAGCTACTGTTTCCTGTTTTCTAAATTTGTTTCTGCATAATTTTACCCTTTCACAGGCTTCTTATGCACTTATAGAAAGGTAGTGGTTTAATTTTTTTTTTAATGTAGTGAAAAGACAAGATGAAGACTATGATGAACAAGTTGAAGAGTCGTTACAAGATGAGGTAAGTTAGTTTGAACAATTTTTCTACTCATCAAGCACCAGGATGAAATACTGCTCAAATATGCTTTCTATTCAGAGCATAGTGCATTCTCAGTATTATTTCTTCATAGAAGAATGTTGTTACCATAGTCTTTGAAAACTTTCAGTAAGAAATGGGTCACACTACATTTGTGAATTAGAAAACATGAAAGGCTTCCTTGTCTGGTATACTGAAGTAAGAAATTCAGGGTATAGCCTTTTATTTTCTTCATCCTCTCAAACAATTCTTGGATGACATTAACAGATACAGATTTGACAGTAGATTATTTAATCACAGAATCAGATGAGTTGGAAGGAACCCACAAGGATCGTTGAGTCCAACTTCTGGCCCTGCACAGGACCATCTCCAAGAATCACACCATGTGCCTGAGAGCTTTGTCCAAATATTCCTTGAGCTTGGACAGACTTGGTGCTGCAATCACTTCCCTGGGGAGCCTGTTCCAGTGCCCAACCACCCTCTGGATGTAGAACCTTTTTCTAATGTCCAACCTAAACCTTCCTTGATGCAGCTTCAGGCCATTCCCTCGCATCCTGGCACTGGTCACCACAGAGGAGAGATCAGTGTCTGCCCCTCCACTTACCCTCATGAGGAAGTTGCAGACTGCAGTGAGGTTGCCCTTGGTCTAGCCCTGCTGACTTGCTTTTTCTCTGAGCATTGTAAGTTAGGTGGCTCTTAAACTTGGGCATCTATACCTCTGATTCCAAAACATCTGGTGTGTCACATCAGGAGCCTGTCTCACAAAGAATAGCCCAAAGACAGTATCAGAGAATAAATAGCAGGATAAACAGCTGCCATAATGTGTTTGCTTATGAGAGAATACCAAAGTAACTACTTACACCATAAGGTACCAAAGTGAGTTAATAGTTTAAAGTGGAGGTGATTGTAGAAGAGATACAATAACTTTAATAAATCATTATTAGTATGGAGAGAGAGAGTATTAATGAATGACTCCTGCTTATAGCATGAGACAAAGGATGCTCAGTAAATTAAAGAACTAAGAAAACTTTTTTCTGCACAATGCAGGTAGGAAGCTTGATCACATGAGTTTAACCTGTATACAGTCTCCAGAAATCATACACCCATATGTAAATACTGTCTTAAATAACAGTACAGTTCTTTAGCTTCTTTTCAGGCTTTTTAGAATTATGCTAGCATTCAAGAGGGTAGATTTTTGTTGCCTTCAAAACCTTTTTATTTCCTATGTTTCACTCTATACTGATAAGGAGAGAAAATGCAAGCAGGGAGCAGTTTCAGAAAAGCTGAGTCTGTACTCTGCAACAGAGTTGCAAGGCATTTTAAAAAACGTTCTTATGTTTGCGGATTTTTCTGTAAAGTCTGAAGAAAGATTTGTCTGCATTACCCTGTGAAAGGAGGGGTGGAAACAGAATGTCACTTTCCATATGGACAGAATTAATGTATGGCAATGAGTGGCATTTGGATATACACCTTTGGTCTCAGAGTATGTTTATGTCACCCTTACCTCAAGGCAGCAGAAATACAAGAAGCACAGAAGTCATGAAGGTTACTCAGACAGTAGTTTCAGATACAGCCCTCACTTCAGCAATAACTAATTTGCTGATTTGGTAGAGAGTGGAAGATGTACACCAAGCAAGAGTTACTCTCTTCCCAGTCATCTGTTATCAACTATCAACAGGCACTACCGGGCTGGGTGGACCTTGTGGTGTGCTGCAGCAGTTCTCTACCTCCTAATGTCACTGTGTGTATGTTCCAGGGTTACTGCTAGAGTTGTGCCCTGACAACGCTGAAATTGTGCCACTAGGAAGGGTTTAAATATCCACTTGTGGGAAGCTGCATCTTGCACGAGAAATAGTTACTAGTTTGTCACCAGAAGGTGAGAAAGGTGAAGGCCGCTAGGGACCAGAAACTCACTGTAACATTTTCTCTGCCTGTTAAAGTATAATCTGGTTAAAGGGACCGTGCTGAGTAGAACAAAAGTTGCTGTAAAAGAAAGTTAGAGTTTTCCCAGCATAAGTGTGTCCAGGGAATAATCCTCGCCTGTAGATATAACTTGAATTGATAGCTTTGAGGTAAGGCTCTTTACTTGACCAGTTTGATGTATTAACTGGACAAGGTGCAAAATAAACAAGAGGAAGAGAATAATATTTGTTGTGGTTTTACCACAATCTTTATCACAAAATCATAAATTTTATTCCATTTGTTTAGATACCTTAGCACTTCCACTGAGTGGGTTGCACTCTGTTAGAGATCATTAGTCTTCATGTGAATTGTATCCTTTTCCTTTCAGGATGACAGTGACGTTTATATTTTGACTAAAGTATCAGACATTTTGCACTCAATATTCAGTAGTTACAGGGAGAAGGTACTGCCGTGGTTTGAAAGGTTACTTCCACTAATTGTCAACCTAATTGTAAGTATCTTGCTTTCCTTTAAATTCTGTTATTTTTTCTGAAGCTTTAATATGCTTTCTGTGCTGAAATCTTAGAGAACTTGGTAGATAGACAGTAGCAATTACTGTTTTACAAAATAGAAGGTGCATTCTAGATCAAAAATGAAGTTGTTATCCCATGCTTTTTGAGCAGGGTCACTGCTATGCTACTTAAAATTTGTATTGCAAGACCCAGGTTCATTGACACACACAACTGTTTTGAGAAATTTAATTTCCTTGAGACTGTCCAGTATCTCTAAAATGGATTTCAAGAGGAGGGCCAAAAAAGTGGTGCAGACTCCTGGGGAAAAATTGAAACTTTTGTAGGTAACAGAGTGTGAAATAGAGGTGCAAAGATAGACACCTGGATTTTGTTTTGTTCATGGTATTGCTGGAACTATCACTACCACAAATCACATGGCTTTAGGGTTGAATTTAATCCGTGAAGATTTTAACAAAAGTATTAATTATTAAAAGTAATTATGAAAAGATTTATTAAAAGTATTAACATGTTCCCGTGATTGTTGTTGCTATACTCGTTGGCTGTACAGTAATTTCCTGGTGTCCTAACCATTGCGTGTTTGCTCCGCAGTGTCCGCATCGGCCGTGGCCGGACCGGCAGTGGGGGCTGTGCATCTTTGACGATATCGTGGAGCACTGCAGCCCCGCCTCCTTCAAGTACGCCGAGTACTTCCTGCGGCCCATGCTGGAGTCGGTGTGTGACAGCAGCCCCGAGGTTCGGCAGGCGGCTGCCTACGGAGTGGGAGTGATGGCACAGTTCGGCGGGGACAGCTACCGGCCCTTCTGCCCAGGTACGGACCTGTGGCTCACGGGACTCTCGGAACGTGGGCGTTTGGGGGGGAGAAATAAAGATGGCTCACCTTTTGGTTGATGAATTCTCTTCCCCTTGGAAGTGAAATAGATTGCCAGTATAACCTGTGTGGTAGACTGGTGATGGATTGATAAAGTAACCGAGTTCCTCATGGTTTTACTGCTTAGTAGCGTTTCTGTTGCAGCACTTACTGCTTAGCAAACTTGATTTACATATTATTTTTTAGAAACCATCTTTCTGATACACAGCTGTCTCATAGATGCTTTCTACTAATATTAATGTGGTTACATATTAATGCAAAAGCCTTTGGATGTCTGGGAAAACTACACAAAAGACCTATATTAAAGAAGAGCCTGGAATAGAACTAATGCGGCTCTTTGCTTTCTGATTATATAAAAAGGAGCCTGATTTCTGCAAAGTAAGGAATTAAATGGGTGTGATTATACTTACCAGAATCACTTTGTCTCCTTTCTTTCTGAATGTTTCTAATTTCTTTGAAACTTCAAATTCATCTTAAATTTAAAGAAATTATTGTCAGCTAGGACTCCTCTTGTGAGTCACCGAACTTAATTTTGCACACTAAGTAGCACCCCTTATCAGAGGTTTTCCTTTTTTTTTTAAGTGAATATTTAGTCATCTGAGTATGTATTTATAATATGTATTTCACATGAATCTTAAATGAAAGCTGAATTAGATGATGTAAGAAAATAAGAATCATCTGATAGAGGTTAACACAAATCTTGCCTGTATCAGTCAGGATTGAATTTTCATTGTTAATGTAAATATAACTGTTACATTATAACAATCAGTCTTTTTAAAAAGAAAAGAAAAAAAGCAGTGTGGGAAGCCTTGCAATGAATCATTAAGAGCGTGAAAATTTAGAATTGTCTAGACAGCTCTGACTTTGAATTTTTTGAGCTTTTTAGCTTTTGTTGAAGTCTAATTATATTTTTCACTGATTACACTTCATCTTACCCCACTTAAACTTTTAACATCTTTGATCCTTTTCTTTGTATTTGGACAAATAATCCTTGATTATGCCCAGACACTTGGCTTCTCCTTCAGTTGAATTTTAGATAAAATAAACTTTCAACTTCACAGCATACAGTTTAGCAGACACCTCAAAAGTATTCTAAATGCTCTTGTATGTACATGAAAGAACTTTGTGATTTATTTTAATAGATGAAGATATGCTGTGATTAGAAACAAAGTAAATCTATGGCATGAGACATTATCTACCCCACAGATTTTGCTATTTCTCTAAAAACATCATGTTTATGGGCTTTTATTTGTAACTTATTTTCTTTACTGATTGATACATAGCACTGGCATATTGTTCTTTTGCAAGTTTGAAGAGTATGTAAATACTCTTCAGAAAAATCAGAGGTATTTATATGAGCATTTCTGGCAGTCAGTTAAAAAAAGTCCAGGAATATAGGGAGAACTTGTAAATGGCATGTGAGCTACACTGATGAAACAAACAGCACTGAAGCCAGATTTTGTAAAGAAAAAAAAAATTAGATGGAAGGAAAAACTACAGCAGCAGAGATACAAAGTTACAACTGATGCAACTGGCAGGGTTGCTTCTGTTATGTTGGTGGAAGAATATAATTATCTGTTCTCTGTGAAAGTTGTATCAATCAGCTGCATGCATTTCTTCCTAAATCACATCAGTGGCCTCAAAACTGGGTGGTGCCAGATGTCAGAGCAGTCAGTCCTTGGAAAAAAGTTTAACTTAATAGAAGATGAGTCTTTTATTGTCAAAAGGCTTTTTTAAGGTTTATCTAACACAACATCTATGTGAGAATGGATCTATCTTACAGACAAGATGAAAACTTGTCTGGTAGGCTGTAGGGAGAAAATTATGCTGATTCATTTTGATGCCCTCCTAATTTTACAGTTGCAAGGACACGCATACCTAGAGTCATCCATTAGTATTAGTGAGTGAGATACAGATAAGATGAGGTTTATCTTCAGCAGCTATGAAAACCTGAGGTATAAAATGCAGACTCAGTTGGCCTGGACATTGTAGACCTCTCTGAAACAAATTCTCCTTTGCACAATAGTCCAGCATCATTATCCTGCATTTGATACATAAACTGGTCTGATGTTCCTGTAGTTCTGAAATGTTTAACATTTCTTTCTATTGCTGCTTAATTCTTCAAAAATCTAATTCATTGAACTTAATATAGAAAGTGTGATAGTGTATTCTTTAACTGCAAAACTGCTACTTATCGAAATTCGGTAGTGTGAGATTTTTCTCTTCCTCGGTAATTAGTTGTTTTGAAGAGTGCTTTCTGTACAATTCCACAACCTGTTTACTGTGCTGATACAGAATTTCACAGCTTTACCATTTTATTTTTAGCAGAAGAACACAAGGACAATTGTTCCTGCTTGCATGTAGTGTGCTCGGAATTCTGCATAGACACTAGTAGCTAAAAATGTGATATTAATGTTCATTTAGAAGTGTGCATGTGGTTACTCACGTGACTATTAAAAAAATATAACTGCTGTTAACCTTGGAAGCATTTTTCCTCCATTGAAAGACATTTCCTTTCCTTGATTTTTGTGATCTAAAATATGCCAAGTTGATTGACCAGATGAGATTGCTCCTATGAGCTTTTCCTAGGGCACTTTTTAGTGGTGGGAGGTGCATACATAGGTATTTTTATATACAGATGAGCCCACAAGCAACAGATAGACAGCAGGCATATACTGGACACATTATTGTGAATGTCACTGTAGCAGTGCTTCCTCCTCCTGTGTTTTTAGAGCATATTCAATTCAACACGTAATGCTTGCTATCTACAGTGTCTTGTGTGTTTTAGATTGCGTAACTCCAACTGAGAGACATGGGAATATTAATTTCTTCTGAACTTCTAAATAAAATTCAAACTTTTGCAGTAGCTATTTTCTTCTGTTTCCTTGCAGAGCTTTATTTATTTTTTTGGTTTTCATATGATAATTACTGAACAGGGAAGAACCTAGAAGCAATGAAACATTGAAATGACTGGATTTTAGTGCTTGGAACACAAAAAATCTTGGTTTTAATATGTATGCTTGTCTCAAGTAAAGTTTGTGATACTAATAAAGTATAGAGGGATTGTGCATTAAACTTTACTCTTATGTTGTTTAACAATTAGAGGCGCTTCCATTGCTGGTGAGAGTCATTCAGTCACCAGATGCCAAAGCCAAAGAGAATGTCAATGCAACAGAAAACTGCATTTCAGCGATAGGAAAGATAATGAAGTTCAAGCCTGACTGTATAAATGTTGAAGAAGTCCTTCCACACTGGTTATCATGGCTTCCACTTCATGAAGACAAAGAAGAAGCTATTCATACTTTCAATTATCTGTGTGACTTACTTGAGAGGTAAGGCGAAGTCTTCACTCCAATGCAGAAAGTAAGCCTGTTTTCATGCCCTTTCCTTGCACTCTTTTTCAAAACTGAGGAACTGTGAGGTTAATCTACATATGGGTTAGAGAAGATAATTTGGAATGTCAGAACTGGGCCTTCCCTTATGTTCCTGCTGCTTTTTTAAACAGTTATTATTCTTGTCCTAAATAGTGTCTGTATGGCTGGAAAAAAATCCTGGCTGCTTTATATGTACGTATTGGGAAAGGATCTGCAGAAAACTTGTACATAAAATTTCAGGAAAAGTTTTTGATACTCTGCTTACATATCAGCACTAGTAACTGATTGGGTCTTTTCTCTTAAAAGCAGCACACATGCTCTTGCAGCCTTCTTTTTGTAACCTTTATAAGTAGTTTTGCACCTTTTTGCTTTCCAACAAAGTGAAGTATAAAGTAGAGAAATAATAGGGAAAAATTCATTGTACAGTGCTATCTCGCTTAATAATTATTTCAGTTATTATTGAAAGCATCTTATTCCACAGTTTGTTCTTTGGATTTGTGCTCCCTCCATAGGTAAATGGAGATAAAAAAGTGAACAGTTATTCTAGTGTGGTGCACTTCATAAATGAAAGGATGTAGCACCTGAGGTGTTAGGTAGTAAGCATATTCTGGCTGGTACTGTATTACATCTTAGGAGAAAAACATAAAAAGGAAGTAACTTAGATTTCTTACAGTCCTATTTTGTGAATACCTTGTATCTCTTGGTGCTTTATTAAGGCAAACTCTCAAAATGGCAACTGAGGTCCCTGGATTGATTATAGAACAGTTATGTAGAGACACCATAATAATGCTGCCAGGTGTGCATGTGAAAAAGGACATAGCAATTGGGAATTGCAGTACCCGCACACTTCTGTACCCAGCTCTATGCAGGTGGCTCAGCCTGGCTACCTGATTCTCTGGAGCTCTGCCAGTCCTACATTCACAGCCTCTGCATTCCAGCAGTGCTACGTGGCAGGACTGGAAGTAGATCATGTGTTCCACACAGATTCCTGATTGCTAATATTCCTCCACTCCAGCATTTGGCTGGGAAAGAGGGAGCAGAGCTGCTTGCTTGCTGTGTCATCAAGAGTGCTGGCGGAGAGCTGAAGTTACCAGTGCTCCTTATGCCAGTAACGCAATGTCCTGGGAGGCACAGAGAGAGGAGTAAGTCCTTTTAGGCAGGATATTTCTGTCACACTGTTTACAGTTCCATCTGCATGGAACTCGGCCATTCTGTAAAGTTCAGAACTGCTTCCTGATAAAGTTTAGGCTGAGTAAAGAATCAGCTAGTGAAATATTAACAGAAGGGGGAACATGCTGTCAGCAGGCAACAAAGCTGTGCATTCTTATTCAGCTGTGTGAAACTTAAAATCTAACTAAGCAGTTTTAGAATAAGATCATTCAAAATCACTTACATGTAAAGTGTTTACATTATTTTTAGTTGTCCATTAATTCCTTTGCAATATCTGTTTTGTAACAGCAATAACCCAGTTGTCCTCGGTCCCAACAATTCCAACCTTCCCCGAATACTTGGTATAATTGCGGATGGTGAAATCCATGAAGCTATCAAACATGAAGATCCATGCACCAAGCGGCTGGCTAATGTTGTTCGCCAAGTGCAGGTAAATAAATGCTTGTTTAACTATAAAGGGAACATTGAGAATCTGTTTGCAGAGGTAACTAAACTGTTAAACCAGTTTTGAAAGCCTTATCTCTTTAGAGAATAGTGGTCCAACTTGGAGATCCTTGGACATTGCTTGAATGATTAGTGATGAAACTTGAATAAAATCACTGTAACTAACTTACGTGCAGTGAGGTGGTTAATGTGCGAGCCAGTATTAGCTTTTTGTGGGGTTTTTTTCTGAGTCAGAAATTAGAATCTGGAGAGAAATCTGAATGTTCTTTTATCAGTGAACTGTACTGCAGGATTTGAGCCAACATGTGGTTCTTGTAAGGGTCGCCAGCATCCTGTGGTGACTTTCTAATACTGCAGGCAGCTTGGGCTCTTTGTTAGAGAATGACTGCAAACCACAAGTTATTTTACTACTGCCCTTTTTAATCCAGTGCAATCATAGGTGGCTGTTCAATGTTTTCCCTGCCTTTGGGGAACTGCCTTAAGGTTCACCTCCTTTATGCCATAATGAGTCACTTAAGGATGATGGGGATATCCAAGTACTTAAGCAGTGCTTCTCTACAGTGCTGTGAGAGTGCTCATAGTGCAGATTTGTTCCAGGACCAAATTTTGTTGGGTGGGTGTAGCACTAATGAGAGAAAAGAGCGTGCCTGGTAAGCATCTTGTTCATAAAAAAGCATGGAGGATTTTGAGCAGCAGATCTTCAATTATTGACCTTTCTACCTGACCTGCTTTGGCAAAATTCAGGTTCAA
Source organism: Rhipidura dahli (assembly GCA_013399225.1). Lineage (NCBI taxonomy): Eukaryota > Metazoa > Chordata > Aves > Passeriformes > Rhipiduridae > Rhipidura > Rhipidura dahli. The sequence goes on from VXAC01003946.1 coordinate 1,288,509, forward strand.
GAATTTTAGGAACACTTGATGTTTAAAAGGGTTCACCTATATGAGTGTATCAGCCTGAGAGATCCATTATGTCTGGTAGAAAAATGTTAAAATTTTGAAGGCATAAAGAGAAGGAAATGGAGCCAAGTTTCTAAGTGGAAGTGGTATAAGTGGCTGCTCTAGATTCTGCCTGACAGATACAAATCCTTGCTGTTAGTACTTGAAGTCTGGGAATGGAACTTTATATTAGGGCTTATGTAATGCATTTGTTCACTTTACCTCAAATCATCAGGGTTAGATGATGATTTATTTTTTTAACAATACAGTGGTACATACATGTATAAATTAGTTGTGTATAGCAATGTCTGATTTTGGCCAGGATTGATAGGAACATTAATATGAGACAAGACCTTCAGCATTGACAGGTTAACCTTCAGACCAGGGAGGAAAAAAAAAATCTTAGAAGATTTTTGATTAAAAATCATGTCTTTTTGTAGTAGCTTCAAAGCAAACCAGTGAGAGACTCGAAATCAGAACTACAATTCAATAGGAAAATTCAAAATAAATGCAATAGTACAAAACCCTGACAGAGTCAGGTTACAGCCTGACATCCTGCTGGGCAAGGTGGTGGTAGCAGTCCTATTAAATGGTGGTTGCAGTCTTCCTGAGCCTATGAGGTGATAGATGTGGCTCTGTCAAAGTGGTGATCCTGTAGAAGGGTCTGGTTTTCCTCGGAAGGTCCAGTGGTGGTTATGTAGCTCTTTTCCTCTGGGAACCCAGTAGGCAAGGGCCTCCTGTATTTTTCCAAAGCTCAAATTATATCCAGGTAGGAATGCTTGTTCCTCCCCCTGGGTGGAGCATCTAACTATGGGATGATGTAGCTTTATGAGCCAGGCAGTGAAGCTGGACGGCCCATTAACAGAAGATACCCCCAGAGGGAGTTACCAGGGATGTGTCATGGAAAAGACGAAGAACACTGCCCCACCTGGTTTTAACAGATGGTGATAGAATACATACTTTTGGTTACATCTAACATTGTAACCCAAGACACTTCTAAACAATACAATTTTAGCACAATGTTACCAATCCTATTTCTCAGCACACACAATATTTTTACTTTAGTAAAGCTGGAAGACTTTTATACTCTTATTGACTGTTAGAGTTTTATACTATGATAGGAATTTTCAAGGTTATCTAGTTGCTAACAAGCTCCTGCTTCCCAGATTCCAGGAGACCTTTTTTTTTTAAATGATCTCAGTAAGCTGTTTCACTGCCAGTGCTCACTGACATAAGCAACATGGTCATAATTGGAATTGAATATAGTCTTCTTTGCTTAGGTATTGTGAGGCCAGAAATATTTCAGTTTAAAGTATCAATTTAAACATGCATCAGAACTGCTGGAAGACTACATTTAATTTTGTAATATTTCATCATAGATTAAGAGTCTAAAATGCCTAATGTTATTTAAAACTAAACCCACAAATTTAAATGTGAGAACATTTATTTTTAAATTTTGTGAATCCATTTTTATATTTTTTAAACTTTTTAAATTGTGAGAAAAGGGCATTATAATAGAACTGAATGTAAACTATACCAAATATAAATTAAACTTATTTTAAACTTACTTATATTGTTACTGCAAAAGCCAATCTAGAAACCTAAAGTCAGTGTTTTCCCAGTCATTGTCCTAAACAAAGCAGGGTGCCAATTGCTTTCAGTTTCTGTTGATTAGTAATTAAATATTTTTGCTCAATCTCGATTAATATTCAGCACTTTCTGGTGCCATTAGAAGAGTCCTTACTGATGGCGACCTGAAAAGCTAATGTCTCAGCTGAGGGCTGTAGCAGCACAGATAAAGGTTTTACGTTTTCCTAGACAGATGCTCTGCAGTTCTCTCTGGGAATTAATGGACTATTTCTTTCACTAGAGAGCCACGCCCTTTATTGGCAGCAGAATTTTGCACACCTGCATGTGGCACATCCTGCTGTAATCCCAGTGCTCACCTCGAAGCTCTGAGTGTGTTGCTGCTGCACCAGAGCCCAAAACACTCACGTGGAAGAGGCATGGTTCAGTTTTGCCTGAACAGTGGTCTTTTAACTTCAGTGCAAAATGGAGCAAATGGTTTAGGCTGTGATTAACACAGGAGTGTCAGTTGTCAACCCACGTAGTTGTTGCAGGGTGTTCTGAATCAATGACTCTGCTGCTGTTTAGCCTTTTGGAGCATCTCACGTTGAACCTGTGTAGCACTGTCTGCAACTGAAGATTTCAGTCTCTTTGGCATATATGTCACAGGAATAAGCTGGGTGAATGTTGAGCTTTGTGAACAAAGCAAAGTTTAGGATGTTCCTTGGACACTTTCAGCCAGCATAAAGACCGCTTCTCTTTTTTTTTCTAGACATCTGGAGGACTGTGGACAGAATGCATATCACAGCTCAATGCAGATCAAAAGGCAGCCATACAGGAGCTCCTGAACTCTGCTTGAAGGGCCTTAATTATCATCTGCAAGAAAACTAACTCCAAATAAACGTTTACCCTATTGTTTAGGTTTCTTTTGTTTCTTTTCTGAGTAAAACCAGAACTGTAGTGCGTGTAGGCCATTCTGCAACCTACAGGCAGTGGCAGCAGGAAGAAGCATTCTTTCAGAATGGTGTTTAAATCGGTTTCTATCCCACAACATGGAAGAAGTTTCCTGTAAACCCTACAATAGCACTGAAGAGTATTTTTCTAACGGTATCAGCCATCCATACGATGGTGAAAGGGAAACAAGTTGAATTTTCTCATTAGACATAAGACCTTCAGCAGTAGATGTACATTATAACAGATAAACGTTTCTCTACATCTAGTGTTAATTGTATTAATTGGAGTGTGAGTCTTGGTAGGGTAGAAAGTGTTCTTCTGCCCAACAAGGTAGTAGATCAAAAGATGAAAAACTGAAGACAAACATCGAGCATGAAGACCTCATTGATCGCACTTTCAATTCCCAAAAACAACTTGTACAGTGACTCAATGAGGAAAGCTGTTCAGCTTCCAGCCCTTGAATGTGAAGTCTCTTTGGCATGTCTGACAGTATCTCTCATTCACTCCTCAATAAATGACATTGAAACACAAGAAGCTTGTGTAGAACTTCAGTGATGTGTGGTTCTTTTAATTTACTCTTGTGAAAAGATGAAAATAACAAACTATACAAGTCACAGTTTTATATTTGAAACTTTGTATATTGTTGCCTATTACAGATTTTATGCTCTTTTGTTTCTTGACTTTTTAACAAATTTTTCACCTGAGTGTGTAGAATGGAAACTTAATGGCATTCCTTGTGTGACAGTAAATTTACATATCTTGACTTTAAAATGTTTTTCATGTTCAGATGCAATTGCATTTCTTAACTTATAAAATGTAGTGTTGTTCCAGCTGCAAATGTGCCACGTGATCCAGTAGGCAGCAAACCTGTTGTAGTAGCCTGTGTTTCATTTAAAACAATCATGCAATTGACAGCCTGACCTGAAAGAATCATAATACCTTGTCAGGTCTTTCTGGTACTTCAAGAGCAATACATCATCTACCAGCAAACATAGGCTGAGTATCTGATTTCTAACAAAGGTTAGTGAGGTTTTTGCACTCTTTTACTTCAAAACTGTTAATATATGCATTGATCTTTAAAAACTTCAAATTCTTACTGAAGTGTTCTTCAAGCTGATCTCAATTGTCTCTTGAAACAGATCTTTTCACAAAGAGGGTGTAAGTTTTCTTCCTTTATAATAAGAAAAGATAGAACTTAACATGTAATAAATACCTCTCCTACTTAAGAATAAATTTAGTTTTAACTCTGAAAGTGTTTCAGAGAAGAAAATACAGGATGAGGTGTACCAAAACTAGCCTAGGACCATTATACCCAAAAGGTTTGTGAGACAAACTGCCCTAACCAGAGAACTTGACGATGTAGTTTCTTTAGAGGCAGCTGAAACAGTGCCACAAAGTACTGTTCCCATTTTCATTTTGTTCAGTATTGTTAATCTCTTATTTACAGAAACTCAAGCATTCATGCATCTGGAAGATGCATGCTAAGGATTGGATACCAGTACTGTGAGAGAACTAGTAAGCCATGTCAGTTATCTCAAGCACTGCTCCTGACAATATCAACTGTGCTATACATCATCTTTCTTCTTTGTGGGGTTTGGCTTTTTAAGTATTTGTTATTTCAATTTCTCCTCAGTCTAAAACATGTAAATTTTTCCCTGCAGCAAACTTTTTGTACTTTTTCCTAGAGCTTCAGGCTTAGATTTTTTTTTCCCCCCGTTTGGACTGTGTGGTGAGAATCGTAGCACATTTGGCATTTCCCAGAAACTGCATCAGCTTGGCTCTCAGTAACATGAGCCGCATTTGAATTGCTCTCCTAATGGACCAACTGTAATCCTCTTGCTTTCCTTTCAGTCCAAGTAACTGAGAACAAGTAGAACCAGGAGATGGGATTGCTCTGTGTGCCAGAGCCAACATGGAGCAACTTTGTGCAGTTGTTTCTATCTTGTTAATTGTTTTATCAAAGCAAAGGGCACCGAATGAATCACTGTCAGCCTGACAGGTAGGTTGGCTCCAGGTCCTACCTGGAGATCTCTTCTTGTGTGTCCCCACTGAACTTGTCAGGGTTAATCCCAAAGCTGCTCTGGCATTTTCTCAATTTGCACAAGCTTTAAAAACTACACTCCCTTTCCACCTATTTAAAAGCTGTCTAGATCACTAATATTGGCTTTTCTGGTTCCTTAACACAGAATTTTTAAGCAGTCAGCCATTCCTGTTCTTCATTGCACTTAAGTACTGTTGCCCAAAGAAAGTATAGTAGTAGAACAGTAGCTTTATCTGCAGCTATCTAAAAATAAAGTGTCATCCTTATGAAGGAGCCAAAGTAATCAAACTGTGGTACTGATAATGGGAAAGGTAGTTTTGATTCAACCATTTTTCCTGGGTATAACTCCAATCTTGCTTTAACAATCTGCTCAGTTGTTGTGTGGGTTGAGACATATACCTAGTGTAGCGTGCAGAGCATTGCAAACAGTAGCAGCGCTTTGCTTTGCTCTAACAAAGAGGTACCAAATGCACCCTAGACATCCACACAAAAGTGCTCAAAGCTGTACTCAGTAACAAAGCACAACTGGGTAACACCATGCAGGTGTTGCAGTGTTGGAGTTCCATTAGCCTGTTTAATAAGCATTGATAGTAACCAGTGTTCATGAGCACTGCTTTCAAATGTAACTCATTGCCCTGGAGTGTGGGTGAGTTCCTGTCTAAACTCTCACTCGTTCTTATTGTTCTGAAGGTGAAGCTACTTGCTTTGTGTTTGCAGCTCTAGGTTGTTCATGACAGATAATGGAGATGAATGTCAAGTCTCCTTTACCTGGCTTTGTCCACAAGATCCCCCAGAGAATCCTGTGCAAAACTGTGTAAGAAAGTGACTTGTAGCCTTCATGCTGTCAACATGGGCTTTGTGTACTGCTGAGGCATTCTGTCATTGCTTTTTCTCTGCAGAGACTTTAAAGTATTGCTGAGTGCAAGGGCTGGTATTCCCCAGCATAGAACAGTTGTTGTTATGCCAAATGTTGTCTGTTGTTCTCTACACCTCTAGACCTGTCAGTCTCATGTATGGAGTACATGTGTGACAGTAAGACATGTTGCACAGTTGGAATTTCTGATGAAATAAAGAATTAAGGAAGGTGAATTTCCTCTTGACTCTGTGTATGCTTGTATATACTGGCTATGCAGCTGCCTCAAGCTCTTGAACTGGAGCTTTAGTTTTGCCTTAGTGGTATCTATAGGAGTGCACACAAACAATGAATCTTCCAAATACAGTGAGGGTGCTGTTAAAAATAGTACAAAAGTCAAGTCCATGTTTTTTCAACTTAGAAGTTTTTTGTTGTGCATCTTTGTGGAGGAGCCTTAGCCTTTGCTATTCAATCATTTGGTTTGCTCTTCCTTTGCTAACTTAGACAATGCTACTTCCTTGTATGGGGCTCGATGGTATCTTAAATTCTAAGAAATGCATTTGTTGTCTTCCGAGAAGCAGTAAATAGGGTCTGAGTGTCTGTCTAATACAGGTCCTCTCCTTTCTTGGTTATCATGAAGATGTTTGTGTTGCTTCAAGGAAGAGCATCTCTCAGGACAGCTTAGTATCTGTTGAAACTTAGAGGTATGGGCTCAATATTGAACAGAGGTTATGGGATTTGTTCTGGAAAAGGCTTCTACAGCATCTTCTCTGATGGAAAAGAGATGTGAGGAATGGAGGCCCACTGAGAACATGAAAACTGTGTTTCCTGTCTTTGAATACTGAATGCTAACCTCAGCCACACTATGGTTATTCCAGTAGAAATCTGGGTTTGTCTCTTGAGTTTTGGACCACTTTTGTGTATCAGAGTATTTGCTTTTCAAAGGCAGTGTCTTGTTCCTCACTCCTCCTAGCCCATGAAGCCTAAATGTTTGGTCTTTACATTGGTCATGAGTTCACAGATTTTGCTCACGGCATTGACTCAGACCTCTTAAATTACCTGATAGAGAAGCCACATTACCTCTCAGCTCTTGTGAACCTATTTAGGAAATCAGCATGGGAGTGGCAGCCTGGGATGGTATCTCCTCCTGATGAGCAAACAAATGATGCTCAGTACAATTGCTCACCACCCACTGAGCAATGCCAGACTCCCTGAACCCAGATCGTCCACCCTGCCAGTTTATACCCTGGGCATGGCATGCTGTGATGTGGAATATCCCTTTGCTTAGTTCCTGTCACCTGTCCCAGCTGTGCTCCCTCCCAGTTTCTCTTGTGTACCTCCTCACTGGCAGAGCATGAGACAAGGAGGGGGAAAAGTCCTTGACTTAGGAAAAGTGTGTTATCAACACCATTCTCATTCCAAAACCAAAACACAGCACTGTGACAGCTACTGAGAAGAAATTTGTGCTACCCTAGCTGAAACCAGGACATCCTGCAAGGCTGGAGTTAGTGTGAAATTCATTTCTTTGGTTAGGAGAGAAAGAATTGCAGTTTCTGCTCTGGGGAGACCGTTTCTACAACCTCTGCAAGAGATCTTTTCCTATCATTCTGGTTCAGACCAGTGATAAACTTTCTGTGTGTTTTCAGGAAGGAAAGGTAGGACCTAGGAGGTACAAGTCAGTTTTGACATGCATGATTTTGCTTTATCACTCCAAAGGCTGCCTATGACTTCAAGTGCAGGGAATTTCTGTGGCTGCTAAACTGTGAAATCAGAATGTCTTGAATTTAGTATTGTTACCACTCTAGGCTTAAGAATAACTTGTGCTGATGTAACACTAGATGCAGACAGGTACATGTCCTGGAGTTTCACTTACTTAGCAATAGATAATGAAAATTTAACAGTAAGCAGTGAGTGTCTTAAGGAGGTTTGCTGGGTTTTTTGTGTGTGTTCTTGCTAGCAGAAGAGATTCAAAGCTCCCCTGAGGCACCAGATGAGCCATACTCATGGATGGAATGGAATTTTCTTCCAGAAGAGTGGGAACAGTATGTGTTGGCAGAAATTCCTCAAGGGACCACTACCCAGGAGTGTATGGTGAAGTATTCCTGACTTAATGGTGACTGATGGGGAATTACAAGTTTAAGTTCAGTCAGTTTTGCTCTGAAGGTTGTTACTTGTCTCTCATTTTGCCAACAGCATTACCACTGCTTGCTACCTATTGCAGATGGCCAGTGTCTTCTGATGGTGGGTAAGGAGCAAAAAAGAAAGGGGATATTTCTTCATCTTACTATTTCTGCACCAAACACGTGCCTGCTTTTTTTCCTATGAAGCAACAGAAATGTTAAAAATAAAACTATCTGAAGTGCAGTTTTTAATGCAATGCGTGCTGTTAACAAAATGCTGTTCCTTAATAACTGCACAGTCCTATCTTGTGTCTGGTGGTGATAGGATTTGCTGTAAACTAATTAAAATGTTTAATATTCAATTCATATACTGTCTAAAAATCAATGCTAATCTTTCAAGCAAAAAAAAAAAAAGTTCGGAATAAAATTCACATTTTGGATTCAGATCAGTGAGAAATAATGTAACACAAGATTTTGAATCAGGGAAGCTAACCCTGCCTATATTACTTGAACTAAATTGTGCAACACCACCATTATTCAATACCTGAGAATAAAATGCCAAGAGACGTTTTTACTGTGAAGTTTTGTCTGTTTAGAGAGTTGGTATTCCTGGAAAACAAACTAACCAAAAGAAACACCAAACCACCCAAAATCGCCAATTTTGTCAATAGTTAGTGTGAAGAAGTGTGTGAATGCAGTGGTTGGATTTCAGCTGTTCTGTGCTCCAGCTAAGCTTCTTCTGGCCAGTAGATGGAGATGATGCGACTGACTATCAGAAGGCCATATACATGTACTCGGGAATTTGCCACTTTAGAGTCCTTGGTTTTTTGGGAGGCTGTTTCTTGACAGGACCATTTTACATGGGCAGAGTGTTTAACATCTGTTTACTGGAAACCTGTGCACAGAGCAGATAGTTTGCCTCGAGAACTTCCTATTACAACCCTACAGAAAGAAAACAAAGAGAAAGGGGAGTGTTACATCAGTACAGGTTTAGCCAGGTCTTCCCTCTATCCCTGTTTCTCCCGTCATTAAAGAGTGTGAATAAAGCCCATGGATAAATGCCTTCTTGTAAACTGAGACAGCCCTAGCAACTTTCTCATTGCAGCTACAAAGGCAAAGTGTGTTTGGAACCTGCCACCTCTCCTCATCCTCAGGGGAAGGAGGAAATGAGTTTCATTTGGGATTCCTGTCAGTCTCTGGGAACGAGTGAAAAGGAACAGCAGCTCTGTAGATGAGCTCCTGAGGCTCTGTATTAACATCAACAAGTGTGGATTCCTGTCCTTAAAAGGAGTAAAAGCTTAAAGAAGCTTTTAGTAGCTGGAAGTGGCAGTGTGGTGAGAAGACACATTTCAAGTGCAAAGCTGAAAAGGGTTAACTGGTAAAGAAATTATACTAAATTTTAAAAGAGAGGATCTTCATCTTCTGCCCTTGTTGCTATTAAAATACTGTCCCAAAGTATTTATTATCACTGGGGGGAAAAAAACAAACAAAAGACCTCCACACCCTAAACCTTCAAGTTGTTGCAGTTGGACTCTTCTCATCATTCTTATTCCTCATCACCAAACTGAACGCTGAGTAGTTGTCCACTCTAACTTCTATATTCTAAATAAATATTTAGTGATATTTTGCAGCTCCTAATGTAAGTGCAGTAGATAATTTTTGTCCTGAGTAATTTTTCAGCCATCTGTAGTGTTTGGTTTGCTGGAACCTGAGTCCCTTGCTAGTCCTATAAAAAAGTTGTTCTGGTGCTCTTTGGTATGTTTTGTAGGTCTATTTTTTTTCTTTGACACAACTGGTAGTGCTTTTTCTTTTGAAAAAAACAATGAAAGTTCAAGCAACTTTTAAAACAAATAATTTCTTGACAGCAAATCAGCTGGACTTTGTGTCTAAACTGTGAGACTGAGGCACCTGTATTATTATATCTTGCCCTTAAGTTGAATTACCATTCCCAACTTAAAAAAACCAAAAACCAAAAAACAAACAAAAAACAGGAAAAAAAACAAGAAAAAAACCCAAACAAAAAGAACCCCAACAACAACACCAAAAAGCAAGCTTCTATCAAAACATCTTAAAAAAAACCATAATTAATTTTCCCCCAAATCCTGTGTTTTTCTACTACTGTACTACTGCACTTATGTAATTATTACTGTACTACTGTAATTATGGTGGAAAAGACTGATTGCTTTGCTTGGAAAAAGGGCAATACTGAATGACTGTAGGCTGTTTTTTCCTGTAAGAATTCCTATTCCTTCCTAAGGAGGGAGTTGAGCAGCAGGTGCTGCAGTTGCCAGGGCTGTTCTGCATGAACATCTGTGCACCTCTGCCTTGACTTCACATGCAGTCCTGATGCCAGTGCCAGGAACAGGATTCAGCAGAACTGGAAGGGTTGAGAGAGATGTGAGAAGTTTAAGGACTACGCCATGCAGTGATCTGAGGTGAAACTGGAGAGGTTCAGGGCTTCAGTCCGGAAAAAGGTGACGGCTCCAAGGGAAGCAGGACAGGCAGAAGCAGGGGAAGTAGGTGAATCAGGAACAATTCACTGTTTCTCATAACACAAGATTGCCCAAATAAGGTATTAAATAGCATGTTTAAAGACAACAATTTTTTTTCCATACACTCTAATTTCTAATGGAAGGGTCTGAAAGTCAAAACCAGATTATTAAAACCAATTTTTCAAGGGTCTGTGAAAGGTTAATAAGCAAGGTGCTCCTGAGAAAACTACTTGCTCAAGAAGTCCATAAATCATTGGCTGTCAGAAGCTGGGAGAGTAGGCTAGGAAAAGGATCACTCTACCTTTGTCCCATTTATTGTTTTCTTTCCCTGAAGCTCCATTACTCCATCTCCTGTCAGACACCCAATTCTCCGATCAGGCTTCACACAGCCATCTGCACATATCCTTCTCTACAGCACTCCTCACTTTTCTCTCACTGATTTTGTTTATGCAGATCAAAACTCTCTATGTTTGCATGGGGCTTTGAGAGATACAAATAATTCTTCACCCAGACCATACAGGATCAACTAGAGCAGGAATTACTTTGTATAAAGCATATCTCAGTGCTAATATTCATGTAGACACTTGCTCTGGGGCCTGAGAAGGAAAGAAAAGTTTTCTTCCCTTGCCACTGTTGCATGTTACATGAATTCTAACTAAAAGACAAAACAGAAATCTGTAATCAAGTACAAACATAATAAAATTTCTATCCTTTATTTGCACCATTTTGAAGGAGATAATGGATTTTTTTTTGTATATTCAAATGTGGCAGATCTCAAATGCTAAATATTTGTATCGTACACAAAGGATCAAAGTGCAGTAGAAAGTAAGGCATGTGGTGAGACTCTCTGGCTTTCCCTAGTAGAAGATTAAACCATTTTAATATTTGGGCAGCTTTATGAGAACTGCAGCTCCTTTGTTACTGATCTGCCTCTTTAGGATGAGAGATGACAGCAGGAAATGGGGATTAAGATTTCCTCTCCAGTGCCAGAGGGAGATATGGCACAGTACAGACGTGTGATACCCAATGTTGTTATCAACTGCAGAGAAAATGTGGAGGGAGCAAACTAAACAGGCAGGGCTGAAGCAATTGGAAATACCAAAGAAAAGACTGCATTTCAGAATTTAAAAGCATGAGATAATAGGCAACTTTTTTTTAATAGAGAACCAGTTAAATTTAGTATGGACTATTATTACAACTCCTGGTGCTTTAATACAGTTCCTGGGAACTATTCTGGTTAAGCCTGTCCCATTTCAGCAGAATGAGTCAAATCCAATTCTATATTAAGCTTATGTCCATTTTAAAATCTAGTATTTAAAATAAGTAAGATTTGTTTTTTCTTTTGGTTTACTTGCAAATACCAAATGGTCACTAGAGAAAACTAAGATTTTTTAAAGGACAATTGCATCCTGAATATTACTGACAAACCCGAAACAACTGCTTTCTGTATTTCATTGTCAGAGTAAACTGTGAATCTCATGTTTAAAATATTTACAGAGTGGAAAACTGCACAGTAAACTGGAATACTATGGAGCACCAAAATGCTGAGGGCAATGAGACATACATGGCATGCAGACCACAAACTGAGAAAACAGAAAAACATATTATTACTAGCACACATCAGGGAATTTTTTCTCTTAAGTAGAGTGGGAAAATTACCTAATTGGAAATAGTCGTAGTGAATTTCAAATTATTATCATAGGTGGAAAAAAACCAGGCATGGGAAAAACTCATACCTTCTTTTTCTGCAACCTGCATCTCAGAAAATTAAGGTGCTGTAAACAAAAACTGTTCCATGTCTGTCTTCAGCATCAGAATCTAGGAAACAGGACAGCACTCATTACTCCCCCTTGAAAGCTGCGGGCAGAGCCCAAGTTGCTACAGACACAGCACAGGTTAAAGAGCATCTTTGACAGTGACAGACCAGCACTGGGAGGAACACAACCAACAGTTCTGGGTGTCTTTGTCAGCAAGTTGATGGGAGCTGATGGGAGAAAAAGTGTACACTTAATCTACCTGACCTTGCAGGAAAAATTTCCTTCCTGGTTTGAAAGGAGACTGTAGTAGAAAATAGACCATGTCATTGTAGATGATTTTTCTCATCAATAAAATGGAAATGATGCTTCATATTTTTTGATCTAAATTCTACTTTCTGGAGTAGTTGTTTTGTTTACATTCATTGAAATTTTATTTCTGAGAAAGAATAAAAAAAGATAATAAGCAGGAAAAAAATGCTTTTCAAGTCTCTAATATTTTGATGTTATTAAACACAAATTATGCAGATCTTGCTAAGCTTTATACAGTGAAATGTTATTTCTGTAAATTATTTAATGCTTTTCACTTCCAGAACAGATAGTTTCACAGATCCCTTTTGAAGAAGGAATTTTGCTAATTATGTTAAGCACAGATAGAAAATTGATGGTCTTGTTTCTTTTCACTCTGTTATGTTTTTCATATGGGACGCACAAAAATTACCACCCTGAGAAAACCAGGCTTGTGGCCCGACATTTAGGAAATGGGCTAATTTCAGAGGCTGCTTTCTGAAATAGCAAAATCATACGCTGAATTGATGTTTGCTTTGACAGGTTTTACAGTTGTTCCCCACAGCCAGATTTAGATGTTCTAAACATTAAACCAGGAGAATATGACAATGGAGAAGACAATTACTAAGCCACCTGTTGTAACCAGCCGTTGTAAAAATAAAATGTCTGTCAGCCAGCATGGAATCAGAAAGGACCCATGGGAGATCCTGAATGCAACAGAGCACCAGATAAGGCTCCCCCACCACTACTTTAAAGTGGGGATTATCCCAGAAGGATCTATTCAAACACACTGATATGTTCCAGATGTATTCCCTTGCAGAAGGTCACAGCAAAAATATTGGCGGGGGGTGTTGAGGAGAGCAAGAGATTTATTGTTTCCATGGGAATCTTTAAGTCTGATAATACTAAAAGCCATGTTTAATGTTCTCATTGTTCTCATTTTCATATTTGCAAGGGGACTCTTTTCAGCTGTGTTTACTCATGGTATAAATTCTAAAGGTTGCAAAAATGGGTTCTTTTTAAAATTTAAAAACATGCTCACTTTTTATCAGTCCAGGTACTTAAAAGGTTCTTCTTCATCATAGAGTTAAATGTTTTCAAAATAATTTCATAAATTTAGTTGCACTTTCCTCCTAGAAAGTATCACATTTTTAGTTTCTCTTTTGTTTGTTTCATTGTTTCTTTAAACAGATAAACAGTTTGCTCTGTCCAAAATAACAAAAACAATGGGAGAGACTGAGCTATGGTGCTGGGAGTTCTACCCTGGACTCTGAGTTCAAAGGACACATTTCTATTTCAAACAACTTATTTAGTTTTCTTCTCCAAAGTAGTATTGAAAGATTAACATGGCTGGTTGGATGTTTATATGAAATCTTTTCAGCTCTGCTGATATTTTCTCTTTCCCTTATCACTTCTCTCTCCTCACCACGACAGAGTTTCTGATGGCAATACCAGAATAGAATACGTATTTTGTCCTGATATTCAGTTTTCTTCTTCCCTTCTTTGGGAGAAAAGGTGAAAGTGGATTATAGGAGAAGAAGCCTGAATATGAACATCAATTTTTTTTTTTTTTANCCCGGCACCGCCGCCCCCTCTCCGGGCGGTGACAGCCCGGCGGACACCTCGCTCGGCCCCGCGTAATCCCATTACCGCGGGTAATCCGCGGGCAGGCTCCGTGCAGAGCGGCGCCCGGACCGCCCGCCNGATATTCAGTTTTCTTCTTCCCTTCTTTGGGAGAAAAGGTGAAAGTGGATTATAGGAGAAGAAGCCTGAATATGAACATCAATTTTTTTTTTTTTTAATTTAAGAAACTTGTATTTTTCTGTATTTTTCCTTAGTTGTTTTGTTTTTTCTTGAATGTTATGTTATCTTGAATGTTATGTTATTTGTTATTTTAGAAATGATGATTTTATCAATAATTATAGTATTTTTTTCATTTACACCGCAGTAGTTGACAGTTTTGTCCATTAATGACATAATGTCAATGTCATTTAAAAACAAACATTTTTTTTCTCCTTGGATATGCAGATGGAAAAAAGCAAGCATGAAAAAAGTATAAGCAACGTGATCTGTGTAGTTTTGAGGAGTATAAATTGTTCATGAATAATCCATTCATGAATCTGTTCACGAACAGTCCATTTCAAATGGACTTTTTAGCTCTGAAACTTCAGGGATGATTCCTCTCTTAAGTCTTGCACTGTTGATGATCTGAGCTCAGATATGCAGCTAAAGTAAAATGATTAATCTGAAACAGGCCAACGCATTGAGCAATGCGAGGTAAATATGATGACACGTAACTGAGCGGGTGTTGTGTGGTGATGGGCTCAGGCTGGAGAGAGGGGCCTGTTCCAACTGCTTGATGTGCAAAATTCTCTTTATATAAATTCTTAAGGGCTTGGGAAACTTGCAAACGCCATTAAAAGGCTCTCTCTTAATTCATGATATTATACCCTTTGAGCAGGCAGTAAACAAAATCTGTTAATTAGCTGGCTCTAAGTGTTTGAATGGCTTCTTTTCAATGGTTGAGTATTTCTTTCACATGGAAATCCTGAAATTTGAGAATAGAAATTCACTCCTTTGCCAAATGTCTAAATACTGGGGTTTTTTCTCAGAAGTTAAGACATGGTCTACTGCTAGTGTGATACACTGTTATGAAAACTGTACATGACCACTGCCTCTAGCTATAAGTTGAAAATTGCCTTCAATGTAGAAACAAGAAAGACACATTGCTTCAACATTAGTAATCTTAACAGAATAGCCAGGGGTAATCTCAACCACTGATGCCTTTAATAATATTTTTAGAAGAAATGGACAGAAATATATTGCAAAAAGAAAAAGTCTTTAAAAGGTAGTGGGGGTCCCAAATGCTACAAAATGTGTAATAAAAATAATGATGAAAGATGGATAGTTCTGTCATGTTCTTGCACTGAAATTAGTAGAAACTGATGAGTTAACACAAGTTAACATAAAGGCATAGGAGAGCATAAAAGTGACCAATCAAACACCATAGGTTTGCAAGACTGAGCCCCTAACCACATTTATACAAGAGCACACTGATAAATCTAGCATGGAAGTATTTGCTGAAAGCAGCTTTCAAACAGAATTTCAGGCTCCAGGGAAAACATCTGTGGAATGTTTTATGAAAAGGAATTACTAGACTTCTGAAATACACAGATTTCAGTCTGGGCAGCATCTTAGCTTCTCACCTTAATGAAACATAGCAAAATGTGAACTCAACATGTACTGTAAAATAGTTCACAAAAGAGGCAGAGATTCTAAGGCCAGAAGGACCACCGAGGAATCCAGTATGACCTTAGTGTAAACCAGACCAAAGAACTTAATCCAAATACTTGGTGTTTGAGTCCAGTAATTTAGTAAGACAAAGCACACAGCAAGGCAAACAAGTTCCCCCACGGGAGGTGAAAATGGGAAATTGCAGGTACTCTGCCTTAACTGCCTGCACACACACATGCCTTCTAGAACCTCACAACAAATAGGAGAAGGTGTCAACAAAAAAATAACTGCAAATCATCCCAGTATATGAGAGCTGTGAAAAGTGAAGGTTTTCCAGAGATCTGTATTTGTATTCCATTGTAGCTGTTGCTATTTCTTTCCTAAGGAGAAGAGGCAGAAGATGGAGAGACACGGTCTCTCAAGATGACAGAGCCCTTTAAACATACTTCTCTCCTTCCCTTCCTTTTCCTTGAGTTCTCCTTTATCTGGCAAAGCAGAAATTAACAATCTGAAATTCAGTTCCAGCTCTTCTCTTCTTTGTAAGTGGATGTAGACAAAGCTTATCTGTTTTCTTTCAGAAACATGAACTAATTAGAACCATTTTTCTAATTTCAGTGACTTCTCAAAAACAGAAGACTTTTCTTTCAAATTCTCCTGTTTATTTGATGTACCAACAAATTCCACATCTTATTCCACAGGGAAGAAATATAACCCAGTGTACTACAGGAAACAAACAGCAGCAGTGAGTTCTTTTCTCAGCTATCAGATCAGAAGAGTGCAAGATGCTGCCATTTGCAATTTACAAGACAGAAATCCCTTTTAGAGAAAAACTGCTGTCTTTTCAGATGTCAGTTCCTAGTTGTCAGTCCGTAGTTGTCACTGATGCCCTTCAGAAGAGCCAAGAACCGAAGGGTTAACTAAATAAACACATGCAAGCTTGTCCATGGCTCCTAGAGAAATGCCCAACACCTTACCACCTTTAAGGTACACCATTAAGGACAGTATTTCACGGCTGCTCTTTGGAGCTTGGTAAGGAACGGTCAGTAGCTGCAGGGCAACCTGTTCCTTTCGTTCAGTGCTGAGAAATGCCACTCAGACTTGGAAGGCATTGAAGATGACATCATACATTTGATGTAGATTACAACAACTCTTTTGTTAGGTGTGAATGAGGCGTTAGTGATCTGGAAGTGTAGATAAAAAGCACCAGGAAGTTCTAAATGTTAAATGCTGCCACTTAAGTAAGAGTTAAAGCTGCTGACAAAGTAAGTATTTGGGAAAAGGCAATCTTCATTATATCAGTGTTTTTAACCACAGTTCCTATGGTCAGGCAGTTAGACCAGTTGGTCCTCGTGGGTCCCTTCCAAATGAAATACTCTCCTCTTCCCCTATTTCTATTTTATTTGCATTCTACATTGTCAGAATGAGAATGTATTCTTTCTTCTGGATCTTCTACAGAGCGTGCATTTTGCAAGGAAGAACTTTTGGGAGAAATAACAAAAATTTATTTATCAGATTGACAGGTAAAGGCTGTTTCCAGCTTTTTAGTCAGTATTGTATGCATGTTTGATTAAGGTTTCAGGGTTGACTAGAGAAATTAAGTTCTCTTCATCTCAGGAGGTTCGATGGCATATGCACTGAGGTATTTGTAGTGAGGTTTGTGCATAGAAAGACACTGATGTTGACAGCAGAGGATTTTGTCTTTGGGGGATTAAGTAAGGCCAAGGCTTGGACAAAAAAAAATATATATAGAGTTTGCACATAACTTTTCTTTCCTCTTGTGATTAGAAACTAGATAGAGCAGGATGGTTCCTCAAATAGCCTTTAAATGCTAGTTGCTCAGAAGGGTTACTTAACAAATACATACCTAGTTTACTGCTCACTCCCGGGTCACTGAGAGAACTACAAAGACCTGAAGGGTATTCCCTGCATCACTCATTTGTGTGCACCACCCAGTCCTCTTCTTGGAAAAACATCGGGTAAAAGACCGGAGGAAGGCTCAAAGAGATGCACACCCTGACCTTCAGCTGTGCAAACGTAAGGGGGTGATTTAAGAGCTGCTGTATGCAGACAACTCTGCCGGCCCTAGGTGTGACAGCCTTTGAGCTGTAACTCCAAATCTTCTCTGAGGGAATGCAATCTCTGGAAGAGGCACGCACCCAGCCCTGCCCTCCGCCTGCTCGGCTCTTTCCGCTGAAGTACTGAACACTGTTCTCAGAGACAGAACCTGAAGCCCAGATTGCTACAGCTGCGTTTGTCTAGTGAGGGCGAAAATAGAGTTTTTAACAAACGAGTAACCTTAAACGTGAATATAGTACACACACAGAGTCCTTTGGTTTCTCTAGCACCTCAGGCAAACAAACACCTGAGAGTATGATGCGTGTGAGGGACATCTCTCAGCACATGGAGCACAGCTCTGTTCCCTGCTGGCTCCTGAAGCCTCGCTCCTGAAGCAGAAGAGTTGGGGTACCCATTAATGCACAGCCCCCTGAGGCAGTGTCCTGGTTGCTCCTGAAGGGCCCGCCTACTTTCACAGCCTCACAACTGTAGGCGAGCGATTCCCTCTCCAAGGAGGGACGGCATGGCACAGGCAGCCCTGCTGCGGGGAGCCCCCTGGCCGCCTACGCCCGATGGTCCCCAAAATCTACAGGAAGGGGCAGGGACCCTGCGGAGCGTCCCGCTCCCCTCGCCCCGGGGCTGCAGCCGGGTTTAACCCTTCCCTTACACCGCGCCCACCTGGGCGCTGCTCGTCCCTTCTGGTGCCCGGGAGGAGGAGAAGGTGGTAGAGGAGAATGGGGACATCCGGAGCCCCCGCGGCACCGCAGCGGCGCAGGGCGGTGGTCGCTGCGCCTCCGCCCCTCTCCGCCTCGGGCTGCCCGGGTACCACGGCCGGGGCAGACACCCCGCTCGCTGCGCCGCTGGCAGCGCTGATCCGAGCGGCCGCCGCCGCCCGTGAACGCTGGAGGGGGCTCTCGGCCGCCTCCTCCCGCCGGCGGCTCCCCCTCCGGGAGGGGGCAGGGTTAGGGGAGGGAGGTGCAGCCGCGGCAGAGCGGCGGCGAGCGGCGTCCAGTTCCCGCTCCCCCGGTCCGCGGGCAGCAGCAGGACCGGCCCCTCCGCCGCCGCCTGCTTCCCTTCTCCTCCGCGCCGGCCCGGTGGGCTCCCCCCGCTGCCAAGCCGGACATGGCGACCCTGCTCCTGCGAGCCCCTCGCTGTCCTCCTCTCCCCGCCGTCGCCGCTCCTGCCGCCGCCTTCTCCTCCTCCTCCCCGCGGAGCTTTTAATGGCTCGGACCTCCGGCGGCCAAGCGCGACTGCCCCTGCACCAGCCGCAGCGAGGAGAGCNCGCGTAATCCCATTACCGCGGGTAATCCGCGGGCAGGCTCCGTGCAGAGCGGCGCCCGGACCGCCCGCCCTCCGCGTCCCCAGGCTACCGCGGCCGGGCGCAGTCCGGGCGGCGGCGAGGGCGGCAGCGCAGCTCCGTGCCTTTTGTTTCGCCTCGGGTCCCAGCGGCGGGGCGGGAGCCCTGGAGGGACGTGCGGTGCCGGGCGGAGTTGTAGGGGCGGCTGGGGCAAGGGTTTAGCCTAGGCCGGCAGCCGGTGGGGAGGTGCCGCTCCGGGGGGCGTGCGAGGGCAGCGCCTCCCTTCTGCCTCGGTCCGGGATGGGACGGAACGGGCTCCCGCTCGTCCCCGGTTAGGGCCACCACCCCTAGTTTCCTGAGTCGCTGTAGCGGCTGCAGCCGCCCGGTTCTCCCTCCCTCCCACCCACCGAGGGGTGTGCAGAGGTGTCTCCAGCCTGATGTACTCGATACCTTTGCCATCATCTTGCTCGTGTCCGAGGTGGAGAGTTCGCCGGTTTAAAACCGAATGTTGCATTCTCTTCGTTATGATCAGCCTCAGCCAGCAGGGAACCGCTGCGGAAAGTTTAGAGTAAACTGCAGTTTATTTCCAGAGCGGCAGCTCATGTGCAGTAGGCCTTAGCTTTTGTGATACGGCTGCTTTTTCTCTTTTTAAAGCCGGAGTAAACTCCGTGGAGTTGATTTAAAGTTGCTGGATATGCTTGATTGCCGGCATGAAATTATTGCGTAGCGTATCTTTTTCGGTCGCAGCCTTCTTACTTGGGTTACCTTCGAAGAGATTTGTCCCTCGAGAGTAAAAAGGTGATTGCTCTAAAGGAACAGCATCGATCAGCTGTTGTGTTATTCATATCTCTCAGATACCTTGACTCCTGCTCCATGCATTGCTTCCAATTCACAGCGAGCAGCTGATGTTGGAATCAAGCCAACAAAAATAAAATTCTGAAGGAGGTCAGTTAAGAAAAGCCTCAAAAGTTCTCTTTGAATTAAGATATCTCTTTCTTCTACTTCTGGATGTTTATGCGAGTATTGTGACACCTAGCTAATTGGTGGATCTGAGCCTTTTAGAAATGGTGCTGCTTCCCAAGAAAGTATGAAATCCTCTTAGCTTGTGCCTCACGTGTCCGACCTGCCGGGGTCTCGAAGCTCGGGGCTGCCTGGCAGGGCAGGGCAGGGCAGGGCAGGGCAGGGCGGCAGCTGTGTGTTCTGTGTGTGCTGTGCCCGCCGCGCTGCTCCCTGCGGCTCGTACTTGCCCTGCCGTGCACATGAAGTGAGCACCGGGCTCTTGGTGAGGCCAGCCGAGAGCCGGTCTTCCCCCTTTGCCCTGGCCTTCTCCAGTGTCACAAGTGTACTGACTCTTCAAAGGGTAAAAACTCAGCAAAGGGTAACAACTCTGTGGCTCAGGAATCCCGCCAAGTGTTTGTGCTTTCCAATTCAGAGCTTCATTCTCTTAGATAGAGTTTTGCTCCAGGATTTGGCAGACTCTCTTTCCTCTCCTTTGCAAATAACAAAGATGAGGGGTTATATGTAATACACTGAATTATGGTGGCTATTTTTGAAAACTTAGACGTGGCTGTATCAGTCCAAACACGGTGCAGATTGTTTTATGCCCACAGAATTAAGCTCAAATGTGGGTCCCTGTGGAAGGGGTAGTTGGCAATAGGGGCAACTTTTCATCACGGGAAGGGGGGTAGAGAGCTGTTATTTCTCAGCTTGTTTTTTACACTGTCTTGTACAGTCAATTAAACTGTTTTTTTCTTCTGCTCTCTATTTTTTGAACTAACCAAACACACTAGGAAAGTGGGCAGAATATTTGGCAAAGAGTAACGTGGAACTTCAAAATGTCTAAAGTTGGTATGAGATTGAATGTGTAATATCCAAGCTTGACTTTTATTTAATGGCTGGACTTCAAATTGGATTTTTTTCCTTTTTCTTTTCCCAAGGTTGACACAATTCATTAGTCATTTTGTAATCGATATCTTTAAACATATTACTTGTAACCAAACTTTTCAAAATAAAATTGTGGAAGGTAAATGACCTAAGGGGAAATGCCACTTAAATGTGATGGTTTGAAAAAGGAAAGACTTGCCCCATGAGATGCTTTTCTGCATTAAAATTCAGATAGAGAATTCTGAATTTATAGAGGTACTCTGTAAATTTTCCCTGCTGGTTTTTAGATTAATTTAACTCAGTAAAAAATCCAAACTTCCACTTAAAAAATTCATAGATGATGATAATTAGCAGCTCTTCTAAAAAAAAAAAAATGACATTGATGAATATGAGGCTGCCAGTTCTGGCAGCTTTTAAGATTATGTATGGTTCTTGATGGAGCTATGCAAAAAAATGCTTATCTGGTTTGAAATACCCTTACATTAAGTCTTTA
Organism: Rhipidura dahli; assembly: GCA_013399225.1. Classification (NCBI taxonomy): domain Eukaryota; kingdom Metazoa; phylum Chordata; class Aves; order Passeriformes; family Rhipiduridae; genus Rhipidura; species Rhipidura dahli. Next base: position 1,309,576 of record VXAC01003946.1, read on the forward strand.
CTTGCTCTTGGGCATGCTGTTCTTGAAGGGACTGACTGCTGTGGAGATGCCCAAACTGGGATATGTTAAGGCATGAAGCTGGGGAAGGTGGTCCACAGGACCGTGTTGTTTTCATAGTGTTTGCAGGGACAAGTTGGTTGTTGGGCAGAGAAATCCCAGGGCTGACAGTGGGCTAAAGAATCAAGTGCTCATCGCCAGCTGAGTGCATCCCTTCGGGTTTTACACGTGGAAAACTGTGCAGAGAACAATGGTGGCTGTTCCCTGCTTGTTGGTGGTTGTCCGCCCCTCTTTCCCGAGACTGGAATTTGAAGTGCAGGTCAGTGCTCTGACCTTGTCCTCCCCTCTGCTCCATCTGGGGAAGTGCAGACCTGCATCTTGCCGACTGCAGTGGGGGTCTGGATCCAGAACTTCCACAGGACTGACTCATCTTTTTAACCTTGGATTCATATTTAGGAAGTATTTTTTGTAACTGTAGGATTGGGTTACAGATCCTGAATAAATACATAAATGAAGCTCTTAGTGCATGTTTTCAGCAGTTAAACCTCTGTGTTATTAATCTTGGTTGAATTCAAGTGCTGAATCGATGTATTAGCATTGTATTTTCCGTGCTGTGCTCTTAGTGTTAGGGACTAAACTTACTGGGCTTGGTTTCTGGTTTGATTTTATTCCCCCAACTGTTTTTTCATGGTTCTTGTCTGTGCCAGTGCCCTTACTTTATGTTGTCTTTTTTAGAAAAGCATTATAAAAATGCTGTTTATTGAATTTGGGTCCACCAACTTGTTCTGCTTTTTCTGTTTCTTCTTTTAGAAATTGGCATGTTTATCTTAAAAGGCCCTTACCAGGCTCAATTTCATGACTTTGAAAGGTTGCAGTTTGTGTATTTTCTTTCTTTATATTTTTCATCTTTTTTTGTGTGTACTTTTCTAACTGGCTGAGTAGATGGTGAAGTTTCTAGTTTACAGATGGACCCCTGAACTCAGGAGAGTAAAAGAACAGCTTGTTTTTCTGTTTGTAAAGGCACAGAATACTAATTACAGAGGTATAAAAGGTCATCAGGCTCAAGTCAGCTTTGAATTTGTGCAAAATGTCAGTAAATTTGGCCTGCAGAAATGTAGGCAAATCAGACAATTAGGTCAGTCTTTGTGGGTTATGGCCACTGTCTTGTTTGTCATCAGTTGCAGCATGATGAGCTTTCTGACCTTGTCTGTAATGAAGAAGACTTGATTAAATATTATGAGAAAGGAAAATATGATATGCCTTTTGGGGGATTTGAGAAGCAGGGATGATCCTTTGCAGCTACATTTCTTTTTTCTTTATTCTGCAAATATAAATGGAAGAAATTGTTCCTAATGTTTGGTTGTCAAAAAGGACTTAAAGAAAAAAAAGAATGGTGTCTCTGTTAGCTGGTACTCACATAAAATGAAGCTTTGTTGGTGAAGTTCAGGGAGGTGCTAAAGTTCTGGTTTTCGTTGATCTCGTGTGGGAACTGATTTTTGTAATGTGCCCTTCAAGTGTTATGCAGTAAAGTATGTACAGTGAAGTCTGGTTTTGTGTCACTGTATAATATGGAGAAAAGAACTTTCTCAAGCCATGAAATCTGGATACTGAGGCTGACAGGAGAAGGTTTTTTGTACAATACACATTTGTTACTAGGCATGAGGAAAACTGGGGGGTTGGGTGATATTTTGGTGTAAGGCAGGGATGGCATTTGCAGACAATGTTTTCTTTCCCAGGTGCTAAATTGGGTGTAGTGGAAAAAGCCCAGTGGAAGGTGGGAGGCTGTGTCTCCGAGGCACTGCTTCCCTTACTGGTCATGCCTTGCCGATGCTCTGCTCTCGTGGGTACCATTAACATCAGGGGTTTGGCTGCCTTGGCATCAGGGCTGGAGGTTGCTGACCCAGGGCACGAGATTTATCAGATGAGTAGCAGTGTTAACAATGACTTCGATCCCCATTTCCTTCCAAATATGCTGGCTTGGGGTGGGGGAAAAGTAATGGTTTGGACCTAGCAGGGTGACTGAATGTGCCATAATGGAAGTATGTCAAGAAACTATTCTGCTCCCATTTGGCATGTGATCCTGCTGTCTTGTAAGGCTCTCTAAATTGCTGTTTCAAGTTCTCTCCCTCGTTAGGGGTAACACAGAAGTGAAAAGGCCAAGTTGTGCAACCAAAGGGGACCTTCCCCTCCTCACTTAAGTATAGGTGCTCTCCCCAGAGCATCTATTTCTGTAACACAAGGTATTTATGTGTATAATACACAAAGTATTACAGAAATTCAGCAGCAGATGATGTGTCACATGGCCAGTTGTATCTAAGGAGAAGCTGTGACCTTCTGAACAGAGATATCAGGATCAAGCCATCCTTGTTTGAAACAACTGTGTTTGAGTGCAGTCACTGTGCTCTGTATACAGAGGGAATATGGGATCTCTGCCTCAGGGATAAGCTGCTTGGTCACCTAGGTTGTCTCACATGAAACATTGCTAGGGAAGAACACACATTTTTGTAGGTCAAAAGATGACTTACTGGTAAACTGGAAGCCCCGGCAGTAACAGGAGGGAATTGGTATTGTTGGAGGTTTCCTTTTGTGATCTGGGGCTGCTGTTTCTCCTGGCCACCACTGGCCTTTCTTTTTGCATCTTTCACACCTGATTATTGCAGTCCCAGTAGTTTGATCGCCGGTCACTGATAATACTGATGACTGCGTCTCCTTAATCAAGGGCTCTTATCTTCTGTCACCTGCACCACAGGCATGGGTCAGGAAGACATTTGCCAGAGTATTGCAATAGCACAAAGGGTCTATCTGCTCAGTAACCCGAATGTGTTTAATTGGCTCTTCCTGTGCCACATCAGGCATTTTTCTGCTGGTTATGCTCTTTCAAATAATTTATTTCTGTGCCTGGATTAAGATCTTGACCTGCAGGTGTTATGCATTCACTCTTTCAATCTCTGAGTGTTATTTTTGGACGTGTCCCAGGCTCTGTCTCTCCACTGAACAATACCAAAGGTGTTCCACAGGGACCTTTGCTAGCCCAGCAATGGAGCACCGGCAGGCTGCTCATTAGTCTTTTATGTCTCTCCTTATCAGTTTTACTGAGAAACTCCCTATCGCTTTGGTTGCGCATGTTAGAATAATTAGGCTTCCTGTTCAGCAGGTTTATGTGGCATTGATTTTGGCCTGAAAGTTCAGGGCATGGGAAGGTTACCATCAAATTGTATGAAATGGCAAATATGTCTTCCATAGTTGCCTTTTTCCATTAAGAGTTGGGTTTGAAACATATTCTTGCACAAAGAGAGGCAGAAATCCCAAGCAGACTTTAATGCTGCTTAAAAAGGAGGTGTTCTCCCTTGCATTAATAAATAAGTGAACATAAATCTTAAATTTCTAAGAGGAAAAGATGATGTGATGATATCACTGTTCAGTGAAGAGGGCTTCACATAATTCAGAGACTCTGGGTTCACAGCAGGTATCAGGCAGACTTGGAGCGTTTCCCTGGCCACCCTCATCTTCCTACGATTATGGGAAGGGAGGATGGGATGTTTTTTGGGGATTAAGTATTTTTTTTCTGTCCATCTCTCTCGTATTTCCAATTATTCTGGAGTTTGCTGCTGCTTCTTGTGGCTTACCATCAAAGTGAACTTAATTTGATTTGGTTTTATTTTGTTAATTCTCTGCAGTCTTATGATTGCAATAACAGTGATTACAACTGAGAAGTCTCTGGCCGGCTATTGCTGTGGTGTGTAATAGCAGTGTCTTTTTCAGATTAAGGAAAAGTAGGATTTGTTTAGTTTGTCCCGCCTGAGGTTATTTTCTCAAACATCCAGGCTAAAAAGGAAGGTAAAGCTCTTGTAAAAATAAGAATCTGCAGAAATGGTCTTGGTTTTTTATTTTTTTTTTCTCAGGAGTTTCCTATCCTCCAGGCTCTTAAAAATACAGAAAGTACTAAAGGGAGAAATGGGAAGGGGATATTCAGTTGCTGTACCTTTTAGAGACCGAAGAGTGTATATAATTTTACAAACCAAATAGTCTCAGTGCATTTTAGAAGTTGAACTTTATGTGAATCTGTAGGATTAGCCTCTTTGGCTAATTTTCAGTCTTTCTTAATTTGAAGACCTCAGCTCCTGTCTTATGATGGTGGGAATTCCTCTTGAAAATCTCTGTTTTACATTGTGTGTGTAAGACCTAAAGCCATTGTGTTTGCCTTTGAGACACTAAACATTCAGTAGTGCTTTTTAAACAGAGACATCAGTTTGTTTATGTGGGAAGATCATGGCTGTATGGTTATGCCATTGTAACCTGTGTTGTTCATTAGCCATTTTGGCTGAATTGATTGTTGTAATGTGGAAAATAACATTGTTTAATGTTTTGGTGCAGAGTGCCATTTTTCCCTCCCGTGTCCTTCAAAATATTGAGCATAATTTTCAGAATTGTGAAAGAGAAAATGCTAGAAACTATTAAGAGAAACATAAAATAAGTAAAAAGGAAAGTATACCTACAATGTGTGGTCAATAAATATTAAACTTGAAGCTAGCAGAAAATACCCTCAAAATGCCTCAATATAATAAATAAATAAATAAAAGACAAAGCAGATGGTGTGATAGTACTGCAGTGAAGAGAAGGGCAAGTTGACTCTACCATTTGAATGTAAAAATGGTTTTAGAAGGCATTCTAATTTAGTGCTGCTCACAACTCTGCTTTTAATAGTAATATTTGAATATTGGGATAAGTCACAAATGGCGCAATTCCAAGGGCATAGGATCCATTTGCCTAAAACATGTGAGTCAGAAGTGAACCTCTAAGAGAAGAATTTCTAAGTAGACTTGTGGGAGAGGAGAAGCTGTAGGTGGTGACTTTATGGGACAGGCTTTTCCACCTCAATATTTTTTTTCATATTGTTTACAATTCAGGCTTGAACGGTAGTGCCGTGTCTTTGCTTGAGAGTGTTCTCTGTCTACACCTCAGTCAACTGGTAGGCAACTTCAGCCCTGCTGGGCAAGCAATGCAGCTTAATTAAAAACTAAGTGGTGGGTAGAGAGAGGAGAGACTCAAATCACTGCAGCTGCTGCTGGAGGTCACCTGCGCTGCCCGCCAGCTGTCCCTGCAGCACGTGTGTGGCTGGGTGGTCACACAGGTACTGCTCGGAGCAAAGGCAGCCTCCTGCCATCTAATTGGCAAGGAGTGAATAGGACAGTGTCAGGAGAGGGGTCGGGCAGTCTGGCAGGACAGAGGGGATGTGCTGGAGCCAGCCATGGAGCCGCTGAGGGAAGAGTATCACTTGGGTGGAAACCAGTTTTTGTTGGTCATCACATAGGAGCACTTTTATGCAGTGGCTCTCTGCAGGGAGGAAATAAATGTGGCACTAATGAAGCCTGTTCAGAAAGTGAAATTTTTATCAAAAACCTTGCCCATATTGACAGCAAGCACAATTTCCCACAGTTATCTGGGAATGCTTCCTGGAGCCATGGAGTAGTGTGCCTTTATCTAATGAGGTACCGAAGTGATGATGCAAGAGCCAGAATATCTGCATGATTTTTGACTCCAGCTGTCCAGCTTTTTAAATGCAAATCAAGGACTATTTCAGATTCTGAACCAAGAAATTATCCATTGGGCAATGTCCTGGACTCAAGCATTTCTCCCTTAATTTTGTGTGCAGTGTCTGCACACTGAGGCACCAGAGGAATCACTGGAGCAGTTTCTAGATATAATAACGCTTTAAGGATCATTTGAAGCAATGGACAAGCAATTGACACTTGATGGTAGCGCTCTGCTTGAGAAAACCCAACACAGGGAAGCCATTCCTGTCTTCCTGAATGAAGAGAAAGTGCATGATGGAGGCGAGCTAGGGACTAACAGCAGCATGCTGCAAGTGTATGACTGAAAAATTAGATCACCGTTGGGATGGAGTAGACTGTGTGTATGTTTTTCTACATCTGACGAGAAGAGGGAGCTCAGAAGAAGTTCTTTTTCTGGAACCAGGATATGTAGACTTTTCGTTTTGTCTGCTTTAAAAAAAAAAAAAAAAACCCTAACAAACCCAATAGTCTATATATTGAGGAAAATTCAGACATGTATCTGCAAGCATTAAAACTGAAGGCAGTATTGTTCTTAATTGGGTATTTGCTAGGGTTGCCTTGACTCCCTTGAATCTGTTGGAATTTCTTCGGGCAGTACATAAAACTATTAATTTTTTTTTCAAAGTTCTTTTCCTTAAAAGTGAGAATAATGTTTGAACATACATGGCGTTAATTTATTATTTGAGATATTTAAAGCAGAAAATAGATGATGTAATGAGAACAGCTAATATACAGAGAAAGAATAACCTATTTAAAGCTGGAGTATGTAGCTGTAGAGATGGTGAGCTGTTTCAGCGTGTACCACAATAGATGGATATAAGTAACAGAACTACATTTTCCCCTTCCTGTGTCATGTAAAAAAATAACTGAGAGAGCTAGGTATGCTTCTTCATCCTTGTATTTGAATTTTCTGCAAGATCAGTGTGATATGGGGATATTTATAGCTGCAGGGTGAAATAATGGCTGCCCTTCAAGAAAGCTCAAAAAAGTTTAATTCTGTTGTAAACATAATTCAATAGAAAAAATCCCGAGGAAGGGTCTTCATTGTACTTTTTTGCCTGCTTTTGTCAAAATGAAATGCCTTTCTCTAACCTGAACAAAGTTCTTATCACTTAAAAGCACCCCAGGATTGGATCTGAGGCTTGCATGTATGCCATGAAGGGAAAATGGTAGCTATACATCTAAAAAATGTCTACAGAAAAATGTAAAATGTGCCTAGAAATTTTAAAGCCTTGTATCTTTGGCAGTTTTGGGCTAACCTCAGAGAAGAAAGAGTTTTAGAAAAAAGGTGATCTGAGAATGGTTCCAACTTGGCAAGGAAAATGTGATTTGGAGACCTGGAAGAGAAAGTTAATCAGAATAACAGCTCTAGCTCTTACAAGGAGATTGAGTCTATTAATTAAATTATCTGAAAATTATTTATAAAACCAATCTATT
>VXAC01003947.1:0-13197 GCA_013399225.1 Rhipidura dahli
TTATTACTATTATTATTATTATCCGTGTGGTTGGTAGCGGCCGGGATCCTGCGGCTGCGTCGAAGCGCTGGGCAGTGGGGGGTTCTCCTGTGTACCCCTCCTAGGACACTCGAACGAAGATTTTTCTTCTTCCTTCTTTTCTTTTCCTCCTCCTTCACTTCGCCAAGGCTTTTAAAACGCTCATACACAAAAACAAGAAAAGAAAAGAGAGAAAAACAAAACAAAACAAAAAACAAGCCTACGCCGGTGTTGTCGTCTTTTTTTTTTAAAAAAAAAAAAAAGAGAATTGTTGTTTTTATTTTTTTTCCTTGACACCTGGGAAACCGCTGCCCCCCTCAGAACTAACCAAAGACAATGGTTCACTGTGCAGGCTGCAAAAGGCCGATCTTGGACCGGTTTTTGTTGAATGTACTGGACAGGGCTTGGCATGTGAAGTGTGTTCAGTGCTGTGAATGTAAATGCAATTTGACAGAGAAATGCTTTTCGCGAGAAGGCAAGCTTTACTGCAAAAACGACTTCTTTCGGTGAGTACCGGCCTCCGCCTGCCCCCGCCGCTCCTCTCGGTTCGTTTTTCAGCTCCATTTTTTTCCCTTTATTTTTGCTGTTTCCCCCGTTACCAGCGGGAACCACAAGCGCCTCACTCCTCCCGGTGACACGGGAACATCTCAAATCGCGGTTGTTTCTCCCGGTGATCTCGACGAGGCGGGGACACCGGGCGGGGGTCGGGCCCGGGGACGGGCCCGTTGATGCCGCCGCTGTCCGCGTCCTCCGGCCGAGCTCGAGTTGCCTAAAGTTCCTTCCAAACTATCGACCGGCTGGGCTGTGCGGGCCGGGCCCGGGCCGGGGGGTGGCACGGGCGCTGTCCCGGGGCCCGGTGCTGCGGAGCGGGGTGACCCCGCCGGGGCTTTCCGCGGCCGTGAGCGCGGCCCTGCCCGCGCCGGAGCCCGGCGTTGTTCCCGGTGTCGCCCGGCGGGGAAGGCCCAGTNACCGGTGATAAGGGCAAGAACCGGCTCGGGGCTGGGGTGGCCGCGGAGCCCCCGCCGCACACCGGCACAACCCCCGGCCCGGCCCGGCGTGGCGGAGCGCGGCCCCGAGCCCCGCCGCTGCTTCTCCCTGGGCACGGGGACCGGCACTGCCCCGAGTCCCGCCGCTTCTCCCTAAGAATGGGCCCAGCCCTGTCCCGGTCCCGGCTCCGAGAGCCCCGCGGGGCTGAGCGGGGCACGGGAGGCCTCCAGCCCCGGTGCGGGTCCAGCACCGCCATCCCCCGGCTCCCCGCGCCGGCCTTGCCCGCACCGGCGGCTCCTCCGGCCAGACCGCGACCGCGGCCGGTACCGAGATACAGAACGTGCAGAATTTCTGCGTGCAAATGTTTGTTAGAGCATCCTTGATGCAGGTGTCGGGGCTCGGGGATACGCGGGTAGTGCAGCCCCGGCGTTCAGCGATCCCGAGCACAGCCCCGCGCCCGCTGCCCAGGCGGCATTCGATTTTTATTTTTAAAAGACATAATATCGGGAAGAGAGAGCGCTCTGCGGGGACACTGTATTTTATTTAATCCCGTTTTGCATGGCCGAGCAGGGTGTGTGGAGGCCGCGGCTCGGGGCGCGGGGCCCGCGGTCGGCGGGCGCTGCTGAGCCGCTGCCCGGCCTCTCTCCGCAGGTGTTTCGGGACCAAGTGCGCGGGCTGTGCCCAGGGCATCTCCCCCAGCGACCTGGTCCGCAGGGCGCGGAGCAAAGTGTTCCACTTGAACTGTTTTACGTGTATGATGTGTAACAAGCAACTCTCCACCGGCGAGGAGCTCTACATCATAGACGAGAACAAGTTTGTCTGCAAAGAAGATTACCTAAATAACAGCAATACTGCCAAAGAAAACAGCCTGCATTCAGGTGAGGGAGCGCGGCCGGGGCGGTGAGGGCGGGGATGCCCTCAGCACCGGCTGCTCCTTGGGATGAGATGCTCCTTTCCTCTTTTCTTCTCTTCTTTCTCCTCTCCCTCCTTTCTCCTCTCGTTTGTCTTCCTCCTCTCTTCTCCCTTCATTCTCCTACCCCTTTCTTTTCCTCTCCTTCTTTCCTCTCTTTTTTTTTCCTTCTTCCCTTTCTCCTCTCCCTTCTTTCTCTGGCCCTCCCTCGGACCCTACCGCGGCCCGTCCCTCGCGGTAGGTATTTCTCCCCCCGGCTGAGCGTGACCCGGTTTGTTCTCCCTCAGCCACCACCGGCAGTGACCCCAGCCTGTCCCCCGACTCTCAAGACCCCTCCCAGGACGACGCCAAGGACTCGGAAAGCGCCAACGTGTCCGACAAGGAAACGGGGAGCAACGAAAACGACGACCAGAACCTGGGGGCCAAGCGGCGGGGACCCCGCACCACCATCAAAGCCAAACAGCTAGAGACTCTGAAAGCCGCCTTCGCGGCCACCCCAAAACCCACCCGGCACATCAGGGAGCAGCTGGCACAGGAGACCGGCCTCAACATGCGGGTCATCCAGGTACCGCCGCCTCCGGACACAGCTCCGGGGATACGGGGCAAGAAGGGGCCGGTGCCCGGCACCCTCCGCACCGCGGGGCCCGGGAAAGCCCCGCCGGCCTTTGAAATCGTTATTACCGAGGCATCCCGACAGCTTCCCGATGCTTCCCCGTGCTTCCCGGTTCCCCAGCCCCGGCCCGTCGGCGGGGACAGAGCCGCGGGTTTATCCACAAAAGTCCTAAAGAAGCTGCAAAGAGTACCGAAATTAATAACCAGAAATGTGAGGGGTTAATGGGTAAATAAGAATGACAACGCGCTGGAATTATTAAAAGGTTTATAAACCCGCAGCGCTGGGGTAATGGGGGGTTAAAGGACCATTAAAAACGAGGTTAGATTGGAGAGGCTCAGTGTGAGGGTAATTAGCAGTAATCTTGTCAGGGTAATAAGAACTAACTCAATCATTCTTGACCTGCAGCCGGCGGGGAGCGGGGCCGCCGTCACGCGTGGGTTCGGCCGCGTTTGGAACGCGAAGGAGCGCGGCTCGGGGCGCACCGGGCCAGAGAGACCGGGAAAGGGGAAAAGCACAGCCCCGGCACGGGGATGGAGATGGGATGGAGGGGAAGGGGGCGGCGGCGGCGCGTCTCGGGCTCCCGCGAGCGGGACCCGCGGCTCCCGTGACCGGCGCCTCTCCCGCCGCCCTGCCAGGTCTGGTTCCAGAACCGGCGCTCCAAGGAGCGGCGGATGAAGCAGCTGAGCGCGCTGGGCGCCCGGCGACACGCGTTCTTCCGCAGCCCGCGCAGGATGCGGCCGCTCGTGGACCGGCTGGAGCCCGGAGAGCTCATCCCCAACGGGCCCTTCTCCTTCTACGGAGGTGGGTACCGCGTCCCCCCACCGCGCTCCCTCGCTCCGTGCCGGGATGCGGAGATACCCGCGGGGCCGCGCCGGGCTTTTGGCTCGGCTCCGGGCGCCTCTGGCCGCCGTCCCGCCCTGTTCCCCGCCGCCCATCGTGGGGTTCCCCGCACCCGGGGGCGGCCGTGGCCGCGCTGCCGGCGGGATCCCGGCGTTCTGCCGCTGTTTCCCCGGTGCTTTCGGCAGCGCCGGTTTGTGTCGGTGCCCCCGGTGCTCTGCGGGAAGGCGGTCCCGGGGCTGCATTTTCCCCTCCGGTTCGTGGCTGACACCCCGAGCCCCCCGCCGCAGCCGCGCCGCCCTGGGAGCGCTTCCGTGTAGTCCCCGCTCGGGTGCCTGCCCGCCTGTTACCTTCCCTCTGTCTCTCCTTGTCCGCCAGATTATCAGAGCGAGTATTACGGCCCTGGAAGCAATTACGATTTCTTCCCGCAAGGACCGCCTTCGTCTCAAGCGCAGACCCCCGTGGACCTCCCGTTCGTGCCCTCCTCGGGGCCGTCAGGGACCCCGCTGGGGGCCATGGACCACCCCCTGCCCGGACATCACCCCTCGAGTGAGGCTCAGCGCTTCACTGACATCATGTCGCACCCCCCGGGAGACTCGCCCAGCCCCGAACCCAACCTGCCCGGGTCCTTGCACTCCATGTCCGCAGAAGTTTTTGGCCCCAGCCCCCCATTTTCGTCGATATCCGTCAACGGTGGTGCTAACTACGGCAATCACTTGTCCCACCCTCCAGAGATGAACGAGGCAGCTGTGTGGTAGCTTTAAAACAAACTGGGTCTAAGTAAGTGATGATCATCTAGTCTGCTTATTGTTATGGTGTACAGAAATGAATTAATATAACATCTCTCCCGCCCTAAGACAATATTACCTTGGGAACGAACTGAATCCAATCGCTCCAAGGCAAGCTTTGCTCTAGACCAGGACAATCTCCATGTTATGGTTGTATCAAACAAGCGAGGGGACTTTTTTGTACCATTGACAAAGAAACTGGGGAAGCTGTACAGTAAAAGTGCTGCCATTCCGTAGGATGGCGTAAGTTTGATTACCCTGTTGGATGTCATCCTAAGAGCCACAATCCTTAGAAACTTCTCGTTAAAAAAAAAAAAAAAAAAAAAAATTGAATGAAGGAAAGGTCAAAGAAAAAGGGGAAAAAAGCTTCAAGAACTCTCTATAGCGTTCCTGGTTAAGGATGGTTCTGGCATTATGAATCTGTTTGTTCATTTTTATCTCTCAGAAAGTTCGACAACAAGAAACTCTTTTTAGCTTCAGCCATTTCAGCCTGCTGGCCATCAGGTGGGACAACTTTTCCTTTTTCCTTTCTTTTTTTCTTTTCTGTTTTGTTTTGGTTGTTTGCTTGTGGTTTGGTTTGGTTTTTTTTTTTTCCAAAAATAGCAAATACTAAATGTTAAGCCCTCAGCACCAACTCTTCTACCTTCACAAAGCTACACGTACAAAACCTCCTCATCATAGCAAAGGTCACCACCCAGACCTCTAACGAAAATGACTTGAAAAAACAAACAAACAAACAAAAAGTATTCTACCTTCACAGAGAGAGAAAAGCTAAACAAAAAGACTCTATTGAACTAAAAGCAGTCAACTGTTTACGTCTAATGTTAAATTCAGGAGCTCAATGTTTTACTAATAAATCCTGTTTTAGAAAAACCTCTTGTTCAAAAGCAAAAGATTTTGAGCAGCCAACCAAAATAGTTCATTTTCTTTTCTGTAGATGTTCTAACAGATTGCAGGGCTCGTGGTTCACTGTGCTAGTTTGTTAAAGGTGTTGTTTACAGAAGGCAAAGTAAAAAAAAAAACCCACAAAACCCAGACAGTTGCCAAATAAAGTAAATATATAGCACAAATACTGTAAGGTGCTTTGCACCAGCAACCCGAGAAGGTGTTTAAAAAGTGTTACAAGGTTAAAAAGAAAAAAAAAAAAGACAAACAAACATCTTTGCTAATTTTTAGTCCTGTTGAACATTCATGGAATTGTTAATATGACTTATATAGACCCACACAGGTTTTATTTTTGTGTCTTTAAAATAAAAGTCCAAAATATTTAAATTTTATGGTCAAATATGCAGTCAACAGCTGCTACTTTTTTCTTTATATATTAAATTTCTCATATGTCTTTTATTGTTCTAATGAACCTAAGCTTGTGTGACCTCCAGTGCATATTAGACCATTCACTGTATGAAAGAAAACATGTTGGATAAAATTTGTGCGTTTTTAATAAAATTAGAAAATCTGATGTTTAGATAACTTGTGTTTCATTTGATGTTTTAAGCAATTTTTGGAAATTGATTCTCTTGAGTAAAATAGCCCTGAGAAAGAATGATCCACTCTGCTGCTAATCCTGGGGAGCTCTTTTGCTCTGCTAGAAGTCTGTGCCCTGGTGTCAATGCAGACAGCGGCCAGAGGCAGCTCCAGCCTTTCTTTCCACCTCCACGCTCAGTTGTTGAAGTCCAAATACCCTGTTCCGCTGTGTTTTAAATTTTAAAATTCGGAAATAATCAAATTATTCAATATCTTTAGTTATTTGTGGTCTGTGCTTAGAAAGAACATTTGAAATGCTGATTTTATGCTTAAACAAAAATGTGTTGTAAATGTAAAATGCTTGCAAAGATATGGTTTGCAATTGATCCTGTTTTAGTTAATTCTCCAAAGGTAATTTTACTTTTTTTTCCCCTAATTGGATGGTTTGGACACAGCGTAACCTCAATGTCCTGAAAGTAATTTGAATCCTTTTTCTTAGAGCTGAGGCAGAGTCAATGTTTTGATGGCGTTTGGTCGTTCTGAAGTTCTCTAAAGGGCAGCAGGGAGAATATTTTGCTTTGCACTCGACACAGCCTCATTCTCTTGGAGAAAAACAAAACAAAACAAAAAAATCCTGGAGCCCTGCAAAATGCCAGATTTCACATTTTAATTATCAATCATGGCAGAATCCTGAATATTCAGTTCTTCAAAAGCAAAAGCCTCGCTGATTCCGAGAGGCTTTGACCTATGTTGGAGGCAAAGAGTCGGGTTCGGTTCTGGAAAGTCTCAGCTTTGAATGTTCCACCTGCTGGGTTAATGGCACGGGACGAGCTGTAATTGCATCTCTCCCTTCCCCTCTCGACTCACCGTGGCTTGGGCTGGCTTCTCTTTTATTTGATGGAGACACAGAATTCTATGCTAAACCCCAGACTTCCACATTCCCAGTGATTCCATTATTTCTCTCTTTGGACTGGGGGTGGGAAAAGAACAAACTCCAAATGCTTTAAAGTTGTACAGTTTGTAATTTTCAATGGTGATTTTTGATTTTGTTCACTACCTAATTTCTATGCCCGGCAGAGGGGCCACCTAGATGAAGCAATAGTTCACTTTAAACACAAAATGTCTTATATAATAACAATATAAAGATAAAAACTATCTGCAAGGGATCTGTTAGTGTTTCTAAAAAATAATTCATGCTTTATTAAATACAGGGGAGACTTCTTAAACTCCTGGACTCTGTGTCTAACTCATTTATTTGCCTTTTGTGCTATTGCCATGTTTTGTTGCTCTGGTTTGCATTTATATAAGCGGAGGAATGGGTGAATTATTTATTCCAAACTTCTACTTATCTGGGAAAGATAAATACTGCTGTTTATGCTGCTGGGCTGCTGCTTTATTGTTGAATCAGTGATTTCAAATAGGCTTGTTTTGTAGGAATTTTTGGGGGGTTCTTTCTTTCTTTCTTTTTCTTTCTTTCTTTCTTTCTTTCTTTCTTTCTTTCTTTCTTTCTTTCTTTCTTTCTTTCTTTCTTTCTTTCTTTCTTTCTTTTGGTAACAAGCTCCTCGTACAATTTATTCTGTGTTCATTTAGGCAGCGACACAGCTCAGTTTAGGGAAGTGTTAGGCTCCGTTTAGGTTATAAAAAGGAGAGTTTGTTTTTGTGACACTCCCATCCCTTCCTTGGGGCTTTGCCTGGGCTAGGGGAGCCCAGGAGCCGTTCCCATGGCCGAGGCCGAGCGCGTCCTTCGCTGCGGAGGCCCCAGCCCTGCGGAGACTGGAATTCTGCGCTGCTCAGAGCGAGCTCGGTGCGTCTGAAGCCCCTAATCCAGCAACAATTGCACAGTCAAAACTCCTTTTGAAAGCATTGTCACGTTGGGTTCTTGTAAGTCCTTGTTTACAAGAGCATTTCCATTGACTCCAGCGGCGTTCCCGGTGAATGGATGGATGGATGGATGGAGGCTGTGGGAGAAGGGCCTGGAGGAATCCCGGGATCCCGGCTGCCTCCAGCAGCCACGCGCTTGTTCCGTGGGGCCGAGGCCGAGCAGTGCCCAGCTCCGTGCCCATGCAAGGCCTCCCCACAAGCCTTTTGGGAAGTAACTGCTCTCTTTTGATCTCTCCTGCCTCTCCTGCTGCCGTTTCCGTGACCTCGGTGCCGTGGCCCAGCAGAGGGGAGCCGGGTGATGTCCCTGCCCAGGCCTGGCCGTTCACCCGGCTCGGGGTAGCTGGGAATGCTGGGCCCTGGAAGGTGCCAGGCTGAAGATGTGTGCCCAGCCACGTCAGAGCCGCAGCAGCCCCTCGGAGAAGGGTTCCAGGCACATCCTGTGAGTATGACCCGCGTGGAGCTGCTCTGTGGGAAGGGGATTTGTGCAGGTTGATCAAAGTGGCTGTAAAATGCCGTGAGTTCCCAGCAGCCAAACCCCTGCTTTTGGCCCAAACCATGCCATGCTGTCCCCACCCAGGATCCTCTCTGCCCATCCCCTCCCTCCCTGGGCCCTGCTGGGACCTGTTTGCTCCAGCCTTTGCTTGGGGATGGAAAGGGATTTAGAAAGATCTGTATTCCAGGAGTAAGGATGTACTTAAATGATGGTTTGTAGACGAATGATGTATAATATTTGTACACAGGTGCTGAGCGATGGGTACAGGATACAAATGGATAAATAAATATAATTTTAAAATATCAGTGGTGATTTCCATACTTTTGCCATCCTAGGAAGTGGCAGATATCGCAGTGTCCTCTCAGGAATGGTTCCTTTTGCCATAGTCTGGATTTTTTTATCTGGAATAACTGTGTTGTCTTTAAACTTTGCATGTTCTTACAATAGGAAATAGAAGAATTTGCAATCTCCCTCTCTGTTCCTACCCCTAACAGAAAAAATCACATTTACTAAGTTTATCTATTGATAAATACCCTTCTATGCTGGTGAGCTGGGAACAAGGAATTGTGATGCTGGAGCAGGTTTTGGAAGGTCCTTTCTCTAGGTCTGCCATGGCACTGGGGTGCTCAGCGTTCCTCATGCCAACAAAACACCCAGGAAGTTGCAAATGAACTTAGTGGGTCCATTAAAATATATTTTGGTTATGAATCCTTCTGGGATTTGTTTCTTTGCCGACGGTACTCGTGGGGGTTTAGCTGCAGAGCGTGGGCTCGTGCCTGGAAAGCAGAGTTTGGTGTGGTCTGGAGAGTTGTTCACTCAGGAAATGCAGGAATTGGAGAGGAGATGTGGCCTGGTGGTGAGGTGGCCTCCAGATTCCTAAATCCATGTGCCTGGGGTTGGTGGAAGTGCAGTTGTGGGGTGTTCTGGGGGTGCTCTTAGGGTGTCCCTGCGGGGCTATTCCTGTTGGCACATGGGATCGCTGTTCAGGATGCAGTTGTTGCTTCTGTTGGTACCTCATGGATCACTTCTGGGAGTGTTCCCTGGTGACACTGCTGGGACAAGTGGGTCACCGGGCTCTCTTACACCTCCTGCTCCAGGATGTCACCAAATCCAGGGGCAGCTCTGCCTTGGTGCCATTTGGGCTCTGTTCAGAGTTTGGAATTGTTAAGAATTAGGGATATTTTTCCCACTTGGTTTTACCAGAAGCTCCCTTCCTGAGGAATCTGACCCCGCACAGAGGCTGCTGGGATCCCACGTGGTTTGGGAGGAAATCCTTGGCTCTGCTCAGCCAGGAGCCCAGGGCTGAAGGGCACAAACTCCCTGGACAGTGTGGGAATTGTCACACAGCACAGCCTGGAACTGGAAGACACCCCCTGACTTCCTCAGAGTCGGAGTGAGAGGCATTCCCAGGGGCTGTGGGGAATTTCTGGGAGTGAAGCCCCTGGGAGAGGCTGCTTTGCACACTTCCCTTGTGCCTGACTCTGTGCTGGCATGGCTGTGCACAGGAGAGCACACGTGTGGCTTGCTTGAAAAGCAGACATTTTGCTCCTTCTAAAACCAGTTTTTGTCTAGTTTTTAAATTGCCTTTGGGTGGCCTTTAAAATTCTTATCTGCTGGAAACATCTTCAGGCTGTGCATCTCTTCAGACACACTCTGTTCCTTCTATTTTTCAATGTAGGAACTGTTAAAGGTTGATAAAATCTTTGAAACAATTGTGGTTTTTGAATGAGGGATGGGTTAGGAACAGCAGAAGTACTCAAGTAAATAAAAGCACAGAAGAAAAATACTAATAAATATTTATAAGGAGAGTTTTTTATGTACATAATCTAAATTTTATGTAATTTGTTTCAGTGGATGGGGTTTGTGTGTGCTCTTTTCTGCCTCCCCTTAGTTTTTTTCACTTCTTTTTTCTCTCCTTTTCATGGATAAATTGTGCTGCTGGTTTAAAAAGAAATTTTAACTGAACTAGCATGACTGAAATGGAAAAGGTCGGTTTCGAAAAGGACATTTGCTCGCCCAAGCGTTGGCAAGATCAGCCCCAGCTCGTGGTTATTTTCGGCCAGCACGAGGCCCTCTCTATATGGGTCAAATTTTGCTGTTGATGGAGCAACTCAATTAAATTCAGCAGGGGTGACTCCAGGGCGGGTAATTCCCGTGGATCTGGCTGGGAATCCCGCTGGAATTGGGAGTCTGTGGGGCCGTGGACGGGCTGGGAATCCCAAGCTGGTGGTGCCCGAGAAGCTCCACGTTTCCACCACCACCCTTCTTTTGTGTGTTTGGGTGTAGGAACGGCTCTGAGAGATAGATTTGTGTTAATGACCTGTAATTATACACACACAGGAGGATGACACGGTCCTTCCCTGCCAGAGCTTCCCTCCAATCTGACAATTCCCCAAAAGCTGATGAGCTCCACAGATACGGCAGCGAAAGACACGGAGTGGGAGGAATTGGAAGCCCTTTTTGCAGCCCAGCCTGTTCCATGTTCCCTTGTTTATTTGCTCTGTGTTTAGGGCATTATTCCATTTTGGTGAACAGGCATGCAAATCAAAAAAACAAAATTAAGAGGGAATATGCCAAAGAAATGATGTCAGTGAGGCTGATGGAGTTCCTGACAGGCCGAGGGTTTTCTGAACCAACCGCGAGGCATGAAAAGCCTTTCGTGAGCATCTTAAATGAAAATGTATCGATACCTTTTTTGTACAAATATTCCCCTGCTCGATTCTGAGTCCCAGGCACGGCAGCATGGTTGGAGGGCATGTGAACCAGAAATTAAAACCCAGCCCTGGAGTCTGATTTAATTACCCTGCTAAGTGAAAGGCAGAGGAGAGAGAATAAACAGCGGCAAAGGCGACTCTGTGGGTGAAATATTTTAACAATCCCTGACTTTCACAGGCTGCAGTTGCTGTTTGATGTGGCTTTGTATTGACTGCATCTCCTCCTGAAAAATTGTGAATTAAGAGGTCCTGTGGCTGTGGGACTGAGGTTGGGGTGACCCAGCGGTGTGGGGTCCCCCCACATCTGAGCACCCTTTTTGTTTTGCACGGGTGTAAGTGATGGATGTGGGACACAAGAGGAATAGGTGAGCTCTGCCAGGACCCCTCGAGTTTACAGCTGCATGGACGTGGATTTTAATGCATTGCTGGATTTGGGATTTATATGGAGCAATTGTCCCATTAGTCTCAGTGGGTGAAATCCTGATCTCGGTGGCCCGAGTGTCAAAAACGCTGTGACTTCAAGGAGCTCATTTTTTACTCCAAAGGACTAATGCAACTCACTGTGTATTTTTTATTAATTCTACTGGGTACGTTTTATTTAACCATCACTAAAAGCCTCTCTCCCTTCATTAACAGGGCAATTCATTATTTGTGAGGGTAGAGAACATCCCTTTTTCACTCTAAGAGTGCAGAGGTTTGAAAATGCAATTATGCAGGGGAGTCTTGGCACCAGTTCTTTGGTTGTGTGAGTGGTTAGTTACTCATAAGTAACTGCACAGGTAAGCACTTGTTCCTGCTACTTAATTTTCCACGGATTTATTTCTCCAGGCTCCTCCCTTTGTTTATGGTGGCATCTGGGAACAAAACACCATCAAACTCAAAGGGGAAAAAAGAGAAAACCTAGAAGCAAAGCCAGGGAAGACACACTGTGCAGGTCTCCCAGTTTATAAGTTTCCTGTTTTTTCAAACCATGTCTTAGTAAATAAATAAATGAATTAATTTTAAAAAAAAATCAGTGTTTAATTTCTCATTGCTGGAGCAGAGGCAATCCCCCATCACCAAATCCACAGAGCATTAGAGCCATCCGTTCCTGCCGTGATAAAATAAACACAAACGACAGAACTGACTTGGATTTTATGCCGTTGTGTATTTTAAGGTTTTGGGGATCTTTTTGCTGCGAAAATGCGCGTTTTCAGTAAATATTGGGTGTTATACCAATCCAGCTATGCACTGTCATCAAGGTGCCCCACGTCCCCCGCGCTCGCGGGGAGGGTCGCAGCGGATTGAGAAGGGGAGGGCGATGTTTGGGTTTCCAGCCGCTCCCTCTCGGTGCCTGCCGGGTTTCTGGCGGGAGCCCGGGCTGGAGGCGATGGGAATTCCTGATATTCCTCTGCCCTCTGTAGGAGAAGCGCCCGCATGAGCCGTGCCGAGGGAGGGATGCAGCTGCAGCCCGGCACCGCGCTCCCAGCACCGATCACCCCCTGCTCGCTTTTGCGGCGTTTAAAGGCGCGTCGGGGGTAGGGAGGACAAGAAGGGGACGAGCATCAGCCTGCTCAGGTTCACAGGGGGCCGCTGGAACCTCGGCAGGTGAAATCCCAGCGCCGGCCTCGGAAAGGCCAAACCCAGGTTGCTCCCTGCTCGTTGTGGGCTCTGAAGCTCAGACCCGCAACTCGCACTGGGGAGGCCGAGTGGGGCCCCTGCTCCCTTGTAACAAAATCAGTGCCTACCTCGACTGCTGTTCCCCAGTTCCAGGCAATTCCTTGAGTTTCTGGGGCCGCCTCAGTCCAGAAAGGGGCCGGGAGGGGCGGTCGGTGGCAAACCCGGAGCGCCTGGCCCTGGTAGCGCTCTCTGCAGGTCCCGCCTGCATCGCTTGGTGCTGCTCCTCGGCCGGAGTTTGACCTCAGGAGCAGAAATTCCTGGGTCCCCTGAGGCTGGTTTAACTCTGGTGTAAGTCTGGAGGAAGGATCCGCCTGTGTGTGAGGACTGACCCGAGAAGCCGGCTCCGGGATCTCACTGCTGGGAGAGGGACAGCAGAGGCCACGAAACATTAAAGCCGGGACGGGGAAGGAATTCATTCAGTTCTGCGCATCTGAACCTTGACTTAAAGCAATAGTTGTCGTTTTGTGCATTATTAGCAGGACTCTTCTGCCGTTATCCGGTACTGTGAGACCCCAATTCCCACAGCCCCCCTGCCCACAGGGAATCCCCCGTTAATGATGGGAGACGGAAGCAGCGGGCTCGGGGGGGATTCTGGGGGGAAATCTCTGTTTGTCCCTGTCCCCCCTGGCCGCGCATCCCGGCCCAGACCCCGCCAGGCAAGGGGGGACACTCGCGAGGTCCCGGGACACGGTTGGGACCCCGCCATCGCTCCCGGTTGGTTCCCGGGATCGCTCCCGGTTGGGTGCCGGTGTGGCACGGGGATCATTCCCGGTTGATCCTGGTGCGGCCCCGGGATCATTCCGGGTTGGATCGCGGCGGGACCGGGCCGCACC
>VXAC01003947.1:13339-33595 GCA_013399225.1 Rhipidura dahli
GCGGCCGCACATGGCGCCGCGGCGGTGTGGGGGGGGTCGGGTCCCGGCGCCCCGAGCTGCGGGAGGAGCGCGGCGCTCCCGCTGTGCCCCCGACCCGGCGGTGAGCTCAGGGGTCGGGGCTGTGCCGGGGGTCGGGGTTACCCCTGCCGTGGAGCTCAGCTCGGGGATCGAGCCACCTGTGGGATCGGGGATGTGCCCAGCATCAGGGTTCTCTCAGGGCCGGGGCCTCATCCGGGATCAGGCCTGCGTTGGGCTCAGCCTGGCTCATCTCTGCATTCTGTGTGAGAGCAATAGCATCCTGTAAGAAACCTGTTAATAATCTCCGAGGGAGTTACCGTGGTTAGCAGAGACGTTTTCCCATTTTAGTAACCATAATTTTGTTTCAGACTTCACAGAATCCCAGACTGGTTTGGGTTGGGAGCGGCCTTAGAGCTCA
Source organism: Rhipidura dahli (assembly GCA_013399225.1). Lineage (NCBI taxonomy): Eukaryota > Metazoa > Chordata > Aves > Passeriformes > Rhipiduridae > Rhipidura > Rhipidura dahli. The sequence continues at coordinate 13,776 of VXAC01003947.1, forward strand.
TCCAGTGCCACCCCTGCCGTGGGCAGGGACATCTTGCACCATCCCAGGCTGCTCCAGGTCCCATCCAGCCTGGCCTTGGACACTTCCAGGGATCCAGGGGCAGCCACAGCTGCTCTGGTGGTGCCAAGACTGAGCATTCCAGGAGATCCCTGGAGTCCCACGGGCCATTCTGCCTCTGCTCCTCCTGCCCAGCCATTCCTTGGTGCCTTTTGCCATCCTCTGCCAGCTGGAAATGACTGTACTTAGAGCAGACTTTGTTGCTTTGGTTAGGAGCAGGAGGGGTTTTTTGCCCCCCTCAACCTCAAACAAGCACTCCAAGTGAGACATTAACATTTCCATACACACATTAAGAGCACTCAGCGATTTGAGTCGCTCGATTGCCCGAACAAAGCCAACCCTGTAATTTGGCACAGGGTTTCTTGCACATGAATGAAAGCAGGGAGGGAGGATGGTGGAACGTGTTCTCAGGGCTGGACTGCTCTGCTCCGTGTCCTGGAGAAGATGGGGATGAAGGAGGGCAACAACCACAGTGAAATTATTTCCTCTGTTGAGCTTTTCTGAGATGTTTATGTATTTGTGTGACTTGCAAGAGGCCAAAGTGCATGTGAATTGGAGTTTTCCTCTTTTAATCTGCAAGCACGAAGTGAGCAAAGGCACTGCTTTGCAGAGTCCTGAAAAGCTGTACTTCCCAGAGACCCTCCTGCATCCTTGGGAGGGCTTGGACACACTTAGTTTGTGTTCTGCTTCCTGCAGGAACCTTTCCCCCTTGCAGGAAATTATTTGTGTGGCTTTCCTGCACTTCTCAAAGCCTCACAGCCAGACTCTTGCGTGACTTCTGTTCCCACCCAGCTCCCCTGAGCAGTGCCCTGTTGTTAGAGAGCGTGAGGAGCTTCCCAGGGCTCCTTGCTGCAGCTGCTCCTTCCAGACTGGAATTCAGTTCAGCTCAGACACCCCTCCCCTGTTTTTTTTCCCCCCCCACAGCTACAGTTGCCAAAGTGATTGACAGATTTGAGGATGAAACCACGGATGACATTTTGCCTGTTGGCAATATCAGGAAAAGAGCTTCAGCCTCTCTCCTGGAAGCTGATAAGAGGTACAGTGGAAAAGCCACATCTCGGAAAGCTTTGCAGCAAGAGCTCTGGGGAGATGCTCTGTCTGAAGAAGGATCTGGTAAGAAATATCATTTTTTTCCCTCTTTTTACTGGACTACACAAAACGTGGTGTCAGCATGTGACTGAGCATGGCAAACCCCAGGGCCCTGTTACAGGGCAAGGAACAGCTGCAGTCAAGCTGGACATTAAATAACTCAAACCTGGGCTGTTGCTGGTGAACACTGCACATTTTTCTGCTAAGTATTTAACTTTTTCCTCTCATTTATTAGCTGAAGAAGCATTGGATGACTGGTACAGTGACAGTGAAGGCTCAGAAGAGGAGGACAGTGTTGGCACCAAGGCCAGGGAGAAGCCCAGCAGTGCTGGCAGTGAGCAGGAGGATGACCTGGAGGATGATGAAGAGGAGGATCCATCTGTCAAGGCCAAGGCACCAAAATTCAGCTTCCAGAGTATCACAGACTTTGAGAAGTTTGCAGAGGGGATGGATGATGCAGGGAGCAGTGAAGGGGAGGATGAAGGTGCAGATGAAGATGAAGATGATGCTGACATGGAAGAAGGAAGTGAGGAGGAGGAATATGGGAGTGAAAACTACGACGACGGAAAGGAAACCAAAGACAGCGAAGAAGATGGGGGAGTGCTGACCTTCTCCAGGGGACAGGAGTCTGAGGAAGTGGAGAAGGGCAAAGCTGTGAGGAACCAGCTAGGTTTGTGCATGTTTGCTGTGTGTTTGCCAGGCCTGTCACCTTGCTGGCATTGTAAAACCAGCCGTGCTGGGAAGCCCCTTGGCGCGGTGAGGTGCTGTTAGCACCCTGCCTGGGCCTGCTACTGCAGCCCCCTGTGTTCGCAGGTGTTCTGCCAGACCTGCTGTCACTGCTGCTGTGACAGCTCATGATGTGGAGTGTATTTATCCACTGGCTCAACTGAACCAGTGCAGAATATCCTCATGGGACCAGTGGGCAAGGGGACTTTCTGCACCAGTCCTGCTCTGCTGCTGAGATCACTTTGTTTCTTTGCAAAATGTAACACCCCAAATGCCATTTCTTCCTGTCTGAGCTGTTAAACCATCAAACCTTGGTTTGCAGGCTGTGCTTTGGAACAGTAAAGCAAAGGGGTGGTTTGATTTGAGGGTCACAGAGTTGCAGCTGGGATTTGCTTGGTCCAGAGACAATTTTTGGCCCCTATTTTGTGCTGGTCAGTGCATGCAGAGACTGCCCTGGGCACGAGTAATGCAGCCCAAAGGAGAGGGCCTGAGCTGACAGGTCCTTCCCAAGGAGCAAGTGCTCTGGTTTGCTAACTGATTCTTTTATTTCCTTTTTGCTGTGAAGCCCTGTGGGATCAGCTGATGGAAGGCAGGATCAAGATGCAGAAGGTGCTGATGACGGCCAACAGGCTGCCCCAGCCAGACACCTACCCCAGGTTCAGGAAGGAGGGGGGACAGGACTTTGACAACGCTGTGGAGAACTGTAAGAGCCCTTTAATCTCTCTCCTTTGCTCAGACTCTTATGAACAATTGGTTTGGTTGTTGATGTTCAGTGCAGAGCTGAGATGCTTTGTCCAGAGACACCTTGTACCAGTTTTGTGCTGGGCAAGTGAATGCAAAGGTTTGCCCAAAGCAGAAGCAATGAAGCCCAAAGGGGAGGGTCATTGCAGTTAAATTCCAGCTTCAGCTGTTCATTGCTGAGAATCACTGCTGAGGACACTGATCTGATGGGAGCTGTGGTGGATTCTCCAGTGTGAAGCAATAATGTGCAGGCTCCAGTTGATAAGTGCTAAGTACTGGCCTTCAGAGTGGTGTGGCTCTGCTCAATTTTTATATTTGGCTACCTTTTTTTCTGGCCTTGAGGTGAATGCACAGGGAGAGAGATGTCTGGGTCATCAGACATGGCCCTGAATCTTGGTCCTGCACCAAGGCTGGGCTGTGATCCTCTGGCTCACCCCTGCCCAGGACATGGCAGCAATCATCTTACCTGCAGCCACAGCAGGTGAGCCACTTTCTGCTTCAGCCTTGGCTCTGCTGCTTTAAATGAAGTGATTATGGACAAAAAGGCAAACTCCCACCAATCCTGTGCTGACCTTTCAGTGGAATACACATTATTAATGTCCTTAATGAGATGCATTACAAACTGCCCCAGCTCCATGTTTCATTACAGGTCTAAGATGCAATATCATTAAAGACCTTTAACAGAAACAATGGTTGACATTTTGATATTTCCCATAAGCAAAATACATCCAAGAACATGGAGTTTAATGTCCCCAGTGCTGCACAGGCTGATCCCTCAGCTGTGCAGGGCTCTGAGGGAAAATCCTCTGCTAAGAACTGCTCCATGATCCCCTCCTCACCTTCTCCTCATCATCTGGGCAGGGAGGCTGTAGGAGTTTATTCTGATACTCCTCAGAGCTCGGGTTTGTGGCCTGCAGTTTGGCTGTGAGCACCTGGACAATGTTAGCAGAGGAGATGCTCAGGCTGAGATGGGAAATTCTGAATTTAGGAGTATTCTGCCACTGCTGCTACACTTGCTGTAGGTGCTGAGCTTCAGCCTCAGGCATGATTATGACATGGACACTGCTTTGGGCTGGATGATGCTCTCCTTTCAGGGGAGCCTCAGCACTTCTGTCCAAATCCACAAAATCAATCTGGCACATTTTCATCACCTTCACTGAACAGGAGGAAATGGTTTGGTGTTCAAGTTGCACAAAGGAGTTGGTGCCAAAATCCTGGACTCTGGGTGAACCCTGTAGGATGCTGAAGTCAGGAGGCTCCTAGTGCTCTCAGAGCTCCTGAACAAGAGTGTTCCCAGTAATTTTTTCCCAAATCCTTCCATTTCTTAGGAAATTTCTGCTCTGTGCTAAGAGGAAGGCTGAATTTTTGGAACTGGAAAATGGTCCTTTGTGTATTTTCCTCTTGGGTATCTCCTACTCAAGACAACCCTGTTGTGGTGCTGGAATTCCCTAAGGGCTGGAGTATAATTGTGTTAAAGAGTAGACAGCAATTCTCCATCCATTTGCAGTTTTAAAGCCAAACCTGAGTGAAAATGGCAAGGTCATGCTCATTTTCCAGATTTTGAGACTGGAGGTTACAAGACCTCAAGTGTTTAATTTATTATTTTTGTAATCTCTTTTGATTTTTTTTTTTTTGTAATGTTTCAACGTGCTTTGGACAACCTTAGATTCCTGAGATCTCAGGTTCTGGTAGATGATTTACTGCAAAATTGCTTATAAATTGAAGTAGAAAATGTTTTGCAGACCTGGCAGCTTTCAGGCTTCACACCCATTTGTCACCCAGCATTTCCCTTTGTGTATAGAACAAGAATTAATTAGGCTGCACTGCAGGAAAAGTTTATGGCCATAATTTATATAGGATGAATTTCTGTTTAAAGAGACAGCCTTGCTTTGTTTGTGCTGTCTTACTTTTTATTTCCCTTTTTTTTTGTTGTTGTGTTTTTTTTTTTTTTAATCTTTAATTATATTCCAGATTTCTTCTGTCACCCTTTTTTACATACAAATGGGAGACCAAACTGTGGTCATGGAGCTCATGTTTATTCCTCTTTTGCACCCACTGAGAAAGTCTGGATGGTTTTTAGTGCTGAGATCAGAGTGGCTGAGCTCTGAAAGCAGCACAAATGTCCAAAGTTCAATGCCCTGCACACACAAACCCTCCCAGCTCCCAATTCCAAGGTGCTCCTGCCTGGAGTGGGCTGTTCCTCCAAAACAGATTTGTATTCCCCTGCACTGCATCTTCCAGTCTGGTCCAGGGCTTGAGATGTTGCCTCTGTTTGGGGTCTTGCACGTTCAATTAATGTTTTTCATAATCAATGCGAGTCAGAATTTGCAATCTGCTCCTGATTTGCACATTAAAGAGACCCATTAATTAAAAATTCCAATCCCTGGCATGTTCCCGCAGGATCCCTGCATTATTTACATAGAAAAGGAGTGCAAGGTGCAAGTTTCTGTGCTGTGTCTGTGCACAGATTGCAGGCCTGCCACTCATATTTCACTGTGCTGGGAGGTTGGAAGGGGATCTCATGAAATCATCTCCAAAAATTACCTCAAGGGCAAGGAAGAGCCAAAGTAGAGGTGGAATAAATGTTGGTGGAGCCCCATCCAGTGTCAGGAATTAAACAGTACCAGGGTTTGGGGCTTGTTGTGTTAAATCTTGATAGAATGACCCAAAACCCACAAGTAATTGAGGGACAAGGAGGTAACAAGGGCTTTAAGGAATTAAATATCTTCATCCTCCAAGGTCCTGGGCTTCTCAGTGCAGGCCTGTAGCTGTGTTGCTTTTTCTTTCTAATTCTAGTTAAAAATACTAAACTGGTAATGTTTTGGTGACTAATACCTTGTGCTTTTCAAGAGGAGCTGGGAATCCCAGCTTTTAAATAGCAGGTTGTGTTATTTTCACTTTATAGTTGGTGGCATGACTTACAAATGTACAGAAACCCAGGTGAGGAAGTTTCTTGCCAGAAACTGGTGGAAATTGCAGGACTTTAAAGGGACGGGTGGCTGTGTGTGTTTTCACAGGTGTATGCTTTGCTTTTCCATGAGTTCAGGGTGTCTCTGAAATGTAAATTGCTCACTGCATTTCTGTGGGGGTTCTGGGGTTGTTGGTTTTTTTATTGTCTTTGATTCCATCTGCCAGTGGATTGAGAGAAAATACCAGAATCCCACATTTCCATTCCTCAGCATAAGCTGCAGATAATTTCAAGAAATGGAGGAATTAGTGGGTTTGATAAAAGGAGATCTGCAGGGTGTGTGGGGATGGATGTGCTCAGTGGAGGAGCAAAAGTGGGGACAATGAGTAGGAACTTACTTACACTTTGGAGAGCTGTGGTGAAGTTTCACCAGGGTTTCTGATCAGTCATAAAATAAACCTAAACAAAGTGTTTTACGTGGAAATGGGAGACCAAGCTGCAGTGACTAATTCTGGGTAAAATCCAGTCTGCTGTAGGTACCAGAGAACCTGTTCCACTTCCTGGGAGAGAGGATGTGCCTGGCAAGGTATCCCCCTCTCCCCCTCACCTGGACACACCTGGGTAGGGAACAGCTCTCTGATGAAATGTGATTTACTGACACAAGCTTGGGATTTTTAAGGGAGGCCTGCAGGACTCGGCTGCCAAGAATTCCCTCGTAATTTTGTTATCACCTCCATTCCTGAATGGTTTTTAAAACTCCAATATATCCACACCTCCATCTGGAGATGTTAATGCATTAATACAGAGCAGGGTGAGTGTCACAGGGGAGGGGGAGGAACTGAGGCAGATTACACAGTTTCCAGAGGCATAGAGCAGTTACAGGATTAATTGGTGCTAGGCGAGATCGTGGACTTAAATATATTCTTGCTTTGAAGATTTCACTGGGAGCCTGCACAAATGTGTGACAGCAGAACTGGGTTTCAAGCCTGAGTGTAAATTATTGTGATCAGATCTAGCCCACTTAAAACTGGTAGTTCATTTTAATTGAATTGTATTAGTCTGGACACTTTATGAATACAAAAAGCGTTGGCCCTGTCAGTTCATGCAGGGCTGAATGTGATTTAAATGGGTGTGGATGCAGGTGTCCCCAAGTTTCACCTCTCCTCTCTGATCTCATGGGGAATCTGTTCAACTCTTTTTGGGACTGTGCCAAAACCTGTTGACATTAATGAAGACTCTTCTCTCAGCTGAAAAAAATGAATGAATCAGAGCCTTTTTTCTAAATTTCCTGCCTTTTAGCTTGTGCCACTCAGCATTTTTGAGTAGAATTGATGTCTCCTTCTCACGTGTGGGTGTGGTGGGTGTGGTAAAATGATTTGATAGGTGATATCCGTAGCCATGTGTGTTGTTCAGTGGTGATGTCTGAGGTTTATTTGAAATCAGCCTTAAATTTCAGTGCAGGAAATGCTGGGACAGCCCCTGGCTGGTGACTCCAGCCCATGGGATTACACCACACTCAGACAGCTTTGCCTGCACCTGAGTTTCTCAAGATTAATAGCTAATTAAACTGAATTTAGCTAAATATTTGTGCATGTTAGTCTGTGTACTGCACAAACAAGATGCAGGGAAACAAAGGCTTTGAAAGTGTCCAGACAAGCATGTGCAAATGTCAGCTAACTCGGATTAATTGGCAGTTGGGTACCTTGAGATGGAAACTCGGGGCTTGTCATGATAAATATAATTAATGGCCTGGTATTATGTGGGGAGGTCAGTCTGGATGGGCAAATGTTCCCTTCTGGCCTTAATATCCAGATAGAGCTATGAAATCTCCCATTTCCCCTTCCTTTCTCCTCCTTGCCCATGTACTCAGGGACTCCAGGCTGGCAGAGGCAGCAATGTGTGCTGTCAGCTTCTTTGCATTTACAGTAATGTAAAACATCAGTTTTTATAAATCTCATTTTTGCCAGCCCCATCCCCTCCCTGGTTGGGGCTGATATCAAAAGATGATGGTTGAGGCGAATCAGCAGAGCATGAACTTCATGGAAGTGTTTCTCTTTCTCTCCTCCTCAGCATCCCCCCTCCCCCAGTCCCCTCTAATAAACCCCTGAATACCCAGCCTTTATTCTGTTGTTGCATCCAGTTATTTTCTTTACTTTTAGCAAACTCATCTGTGTCTGATCCTGTTGTCCTTCCTGTCAGATGCAGCAATATCAGAGTGAAAGGGCTAAATTGGGGCTGTTCAGTAACTCTTTGGGAGTCAGCTGAAGCACTGGTGTGGAGGGGGGGTGCAGCACTGGCTCCTTTGTGCCCAGGGAATACAATTTTCCCCTCTGCAAAGGCTGTTGCATCATTTGCATTCCAATGGAACCAGCAAACTGGGCTTGTGTGTGGAGCAGACCTTTGCAGTCAGCAGCAGGGTCGGCCCTTTTCCTCCTGCCATTTGATAGAATTGCCCAAAGTCACCTGTTTTGGGAAGCACGAAGGGAGTGTTGCTCCCTCGAATCCCTAAATTCGGACAGGTCTGCCAGTGCTTTGTGCTGGGGTTGATCTGGGGTCTGTGAGAAATGCAGGTGTAACCACACCAGCTGTATAAAATCCACCTTCAGCCTATCATTGAGTCTGGGCTGGCTCTCGGAGCTCCTGTCTGAGGCTTAGCAGACAGGATTGTTGCTTTTATTTCTGAGCCACGTTGATTTGGGGCCCCAGGACACTCGAGGGTGCCAGGCTGGAGCTGCTGGGATCCTGCCTGCCCCGTGTTGTTCCTCCTGAGGGTTCCTTCCACGCTGGGAATTACATCCCAGCTGCTGCCCAGAGCCCCATGTCTAAGATGTGACACCTGGAGGAATTTCCCCCTCCTTTTCCTGGCTGGGAACGTCGTTCTGCTGCTGGGAATACAGAGCAAGCTCCAGAAGTAATACTGACAGACTTCAGAATTATGATACACTGGAGCTGCGGCGTAATTCTTTGTTGAAGAAGTTAGAGGCCTAAAATGTTAAGGCTTATTGTTATTCCAAGTTGATAATCTCTGCCTTGCTTTAATAATTTTTCCTCATGCCTGGATAGCCTGCGAGTTGCACAATAATCACTCACACAGCTTTGTAATCAATGCCCAAAGTAATAGGATTCCGCTGGCCAACGGCAATTAATAAATTTGTGTCTTTTTTAAAACACTAGCAAGTCGGGCCTGAAATACGACTGACTGGCTTTCCTCATTTGCATATTTATTGCAGTGGAAAAATTCTTGCCGAATGATTGATGTTGAGCCTGCCTCTTGAATTCCAAACAGCACATTATTATGAAATGAAAAATGCCGGCCATACAGTTGATTAAAGTTGAAGACAGTGGAATCGGTGTTTTTTAAGATTGTGGGAGAATTAAAGGCATATTTTAATAGATGTTGACAAGAAGTGAACTAACAAAAGCAAAGCAAAGGATTTGCTTGAAAAGATTTAATCAAACGTGTTTGGTGGGGGATTAATTGCTGGGGATGAGGAGTGCAAGTGGCTGGCTGCTGGATGTGAATGGGGAGCATTGTTCCGAGGCCAGCGCGTCGAGGGCCGCTTTGACCTGGAGTTTAACTCCTGTCCCACAGCCCTCTGAAGGGAGGGAGGGTCCCCCCTCTCCTTGGAGCACTGGGATAAACCTGTGTACCTGGTGGAGAGACTCCTCATTATGTGCAGTGATTAAAACAAGAGCTGGGGTTCCTCTGCTGCCTCCCATTTGCATAATGCCAGCGCTGTGCTGGGGACACCACGGGGACCCTCCCTGGTGCCAGGGGAATCATCCAGCTCAGCTTTTGCTCTGCATCCCCTCATTCCAGCACCAGCTCTCCTGTGTGAGCACCTCCTCAGCCTGTGGAGGTGCATGCAAGGGAGAATGGAAAGCTCGATGATGTTCCTGTGATGCTGGATCCTCGGATTTAATTGAGGGGAAAAAGTCTTTAATTTCCAGCGTGGGCACAGGCTCTGGAGTGGAGCTGTGTGCTGGGTAGGGGGTGGTTCCTGCTGGGTACATCCCGGGAAGGATGTTCCTGTGTTTGGATACAGTCTGTGGGAAGCAAGGTGCCACAGGGAGTGAAAATCCTGGGAGGTTTGCCCCAGTTTTAGGATTTCCTCCCTGACCCGTTGCAGTGGGATGTAGCAGGGACAGGGTGGAGCAGCTTGGGGAATCCCCAGGGGTGGCTCTGTGAGCCCATCACACTCCAAATCTGCTGGATGGGTGCTCCAGGGTCAGGCAGGGTGGAGGTGCCTGGTGGGCAGCTCTGGGATCAGTCCCTGCAGCCGAGGGGGTGCCAGCAGCACGGGCAGTTTGTCCATAACCACGGGCATTGACAGCATTGATTTTGTGTGGTTTGAGAGCAGCAGGACAGATTTCATCTCTGGTGGGGTCTGCTGACACTTTGATACATGGCAGTGCTATCCCTGAGTGCAGCTAAAGACTCCAGGGCTGCTCCCAGCCTGGGCAGAGGGCTGGATAAAACGAGGATGTGTGAGGGAGTATTAAGAGAAAGGCACACTTTGATTTACTGGTGCTGGCTCCCAGCGTTCTGGGGGGATTGATCTGCTGCCTGCTGGATCTGGAACAACTTTTTCCCTCCTGGACACAAAATTGGCTTCTGTGGACTCTTTAAAAAGTGTCTCTTCCGAGGTAGTGTCTCACCACAGATACACTGAGTCCCATCTAAGCTGGAGGTTATATTCCAGCCATGCCTGTTGTGTTCTTGTTTCAGACAAGGAGCAGCATTACAAAAATCCTGCTGGGGGTGGGAGGGTCAGTCAGTGTCCATCCTCCTTTCAAAATGGCCCAGTTTGCATCCATAAAACAGTTTTGGTTTGTGCTGCCTCCATTCAGAAACGGGGCCAGACTCTTCCCCAGAGCAGGCGCTGTAAAGGGAAGAGAAGATGAAGAGGAGACTGAGAAGAAAACAGTCCCTCCTGGAATTAAATGTGAAATGGATAGGGCAGGGCTGGATGGGAAGAGAGCAGGAGAGGGTGGCACTTGCCTTCTGAAGTTGAGTTTCCAGCACACTTAAGCAGCCAGCAGTAAGAGTGAGAATGCCATCCAATAATGCTATTAAATACACAAGAACTGAGAGCAGGGAAATTACCCAGCTCTAAGAGGCTCGTGATGAAGCCACTGCCTGGAATAATTAGCCCTCCCACCTGGTTAGACACACCGTCATTGTCTTCCCTGCCCTCTCCAGCCCCTTCACTCCAAATAAAATTGCTCCCCATCCCCACTTGTGTTGGGGTCTGTATCTCATAGCCTGGGGCAGCTTGAGCCTGTCTTTATTTCCTTGCCTGCTCACAGTGGCCCTGCCATACCCCAGAAGAGCTGGAGTGCTACTCCAGTTGTAATTGCCAGGATCAAAGCTGCCTGGGGTGCATTAGCACTGCTGCTGGAGGAGAGGCAGCGGGGAGAAAATAAACAGTTTGGGAAGCTCTGGGGACATTTGGCTGTGTTGCAGGCAGTGGGAAGGATTTTGCTGGTGTAAGCTGTGCACTCAGGCTAGGGTGGGGGCACTTGGCTTCTGCAAGAGATGCTTTAGCTGCAGACACCTACAACAAATGCATTTTTAAGGGCTTTTGTCTGTTTGTCTGGTGGAATTGTTTTGATGCTCGCACCCGTCTGATTTACAAGTGCAGCAAACCTAATCCATTAATAGGTTTATATGGAGGAGTTGTCAGAGTGTGTCTGTAATGAGCCACGGGCTCGGGGAGGGTGAGTCCAACAGCTGATCTGCAACAAAAATCTTAAAGCATCTTCTCCTTGACATTGCTGTTACCGAGGTCAGGCTGTAATTTATCTGAAGGTGGTGACAACTGAGCAATATCACAGTGGTAACACACAGGAGATTGAGACCTCTGAGTGTCTGGGCTGATTTCTGCCTCTGTCTGCCTGAGGAAGATTTGCTGTTCACTCTACCCACGATCTCTGTGTCCCCCACTGAAAAGCAGAAATAAAGAAAGAAATAAGAGTGGGGAGAAGTTCTCCCTGTTCTTTTGTGCCACGTACCAGGGAAGACTGGGGAGTTAAGCAGCTCAGCCCCACTGGCTCCGTTACAGAGGAGGCACCAGGAGAAGCTCTGGGGAAGGTCCCACCTCCTGCTCTCGACACAAATCCACGTGCTCTGCCAGCCAGAGTGAGCTCAGTTCAGGTTTTTGGGTTGGGGTGTGCCAAGTGTTTCACCTGGGAGGGCTGACCCTGTGGTTGATGTGCAGAGGGACAGTTTGTGGAGGCCTGGGCAAACACTTGTTTCCTACCAGAGAGTTCTGCAGGGAGGCTTGTTGGTTGTCACAGAAGAGCTGTTTTTAAAGAGCAGATGCTGTGGCAGTGTGCAGATAACCTGTCCCACAGTCAGCTGGAGCTGTGTGTCCTTGGAGAGCTCCTTGGAGCAGGCACAGATACAGGAAATGTGTCAGCTACAAAAGCCCCTGGATACATAGCACCACATCTCCCTTCAGGGTTTGTGTGTGTGAACACCCTGGAGTGCAACTGCTCATCCCAATAAAAATCACATTCACACCATGTATTGATCAATTTACACCCCTCCACCCCACCTTTTCTTCCCTTTCTCTCTTCCTGAGGATCTCTGGGCCTGCAGTTCTGCTTTTCTGATCAGAATCTTCTCATTAAACTCGCCGGGTCATGGTTTAAAGTTTCCCCCATAGATCAGATCTTGTCACTCATGTCTCTTGCTCTGCAGCTTGTAAAGCCCTGGAGGCCTTGCTGAAAGTGCTGGTGGAACTTCAGGATGAGCTGCTTTATCAGTACCCAGGCACGAGGCATCTGGTCGATGGGAAGCAAGCAAAAACTGAGAGGTAAATGCAAAAAGAGATAAGATCTTTCTGAACCCTGTGGTCTCCAGCAAACAGGACAAAGCACCCTCACCCTGCTGCTGTGTCTGGCTGTCAAGACACTTTTATTTGAATCCCTTCTACCTTGTGGGAAGTCTGGTTTGTGGTGTTTCTGCTAATGGGAAAGGGGCTAAACCATGGGGCTTTTAACAAAAATACCACTTTGGTGTGGGCTGGTGATGCAGGGGCCATCAAGGACTCACACATTGCCTCAGAGAGGGGCAGGGTGTTTATCCTGCCTGTGTTTGTTGCAGTGAGGATGAAATCCCGAGCAGCAGCGATGAGGAGCCAGTGGAGAAGGCTCAGGAGAAGAGGAGGAGCCTCCCCAAACGGAAGCTGAAGTTTGAGGAGTACCCTGAGTTCATAGCCAAGCGCTACAGGGACTTCAGGACCTACAGGAACAGCACCCTGCAGAAGTGGCATGACAAGACAAAGCTGGCAACTGGAAAAATGGGAAAGGCAAGGCCTGGCTTGTGTGTGCTGACGTGGCTGTTGTGGAGGAGGGGTCTGGGGAACAAGTTCAGACTGAAAAGGGGGGATTTGGGTAGGATACACAGGACAAATTCTTCCCTGTGAGGGTGGGGAGGCCCTGGCACAGGGTGCCCAGAGAAGCTGTGGCTGCCCCACACCTGGAAGTGTCCAAGGCCAGGTTGGACAGGGTTTGGAGCACCCTGGGGTAGTGGAAGGTGTCCCTGCCCATGGCAGTTTCTGTGTTCTGTCAACCAGACACCCCATCACAGCTGATCTCCAGCAGCCCATAATGTCCAGGAAAATGCCACTGTTGCTGCTGCACGAGCTGTTTGTGGCTCCTGCCAGAAGCAGGGCCCTCTGAGGCTCTCCTCCTCCACAAAGTGTACACTTTAATACAGTGGGTAATCATTTCACCCAGAGATCCAGGGTCTCCTCACATCTCCGAGCTGGTATTAATCATTGAGAAGTTAATCTGAACCAGAACAGCAGAGGCATTTTATTAAGCCAGGCGTCAACTTGCCTCAGGTTGGGAAGGGAGAGCGAGGGAGAAACAAATCAAAAATCCTCGCAGAAATCCCCACAACGAGCCCCAAACCCCCTTCCTCTCGGAGCTCTGTCTGCTTATCCAGTGACATGGGAAGGCCAGAGGAGCAGTGGTGCCCCGAGGAGGGGCTGAGTGCAGTGCCTGACCCCCCGTTGGTGCCGTGCAGGGCTTCGGAGCCTTGGAGCGCTCGGTGCTGGCGCAGATCGATCACGTGCTGCTGGACAGGGAGCGGCTGCTGCGGCGCACCCAGACCCGCCGCTCCCTCTACACCGTGCTGGGCAAGCAGGAGCAGCCTCCCCCTCAGCCTGAGCCTGAGCCTGGGCCTGAGCACTCGGTAAGGAGAGGGGTTGTTGCTCTGATTCATCCCAGGAAGGTCTGCAGGGCCTTTAGCGGGATGGTGCGCTGGGTTGTGAGAGGCTGATGGAGGACCAGGTGTCTGAGTGTTGATTCCTGGGGTGGGATGGGTGAGGGAAGGCATTTTAACTCCACTTTTGTGGTGTTTGTGTTATCTCCTGTCCCAGTTCCTGGCAGGGGAAAGCAAGGTTTGGGTTGGGATTGTGCCCCTCCTGTGCTGCAGGAAGTGATGCTCACCGAGGCTGATTTTTGAGCTGGTGGCAGCAGAACTTGGTTTTCACTCTGCAGTTTAGAGTCTTTAACCCAGCAAGTCCCTTTTAAAATCATACTGCATATAACCTACAGAATATGTTAGTAGTAAGCCCGTTATTAATTTAGTATTTAAGAATGAATAAATACTCAATTCTGAGAGATCAGGTAGAATTACTTCACTCGCAAGATGTATTTTTGCCATTACATTAAAAATATCTGTAGTATTTTGCCAGAAAGACTTTGCACAGTCCTATTTATTTCTCAGTAAAGGCATCATAAATCTATTTTGGCATTGGCAGCGTTTCTGCCTTGCCTTTAAATGCATTCCTGGTCCTTAAAAGCTTGTTAGGCTGGGAGCTTTTCCCCAACCATCAAGTGTGTTTACAAGCTGCTGCACGTGATGTCTGTGGAGTTAGGGGCAGAAATGTGCAGATATGAGCTCTCAGTATTTCCTTGCTGCTTCCAGGAAGTCCTCCCTCCCTCAGATTCCAACAGGCACCTGAAGGACATCGATGAGGAGATATTTGATGATGATGACTTCTATCACCAGGTAGGTGATGGTAAAGGTGTGTTAGAATTACGGCTGCAGTTGGCTTTTAATACCTACAGAGAAAATGCAGTTGGGCCTATGCTCTGCATTTCTCTTACCTGTGGAACTCAGTTACCTGTTTTAGCACCCAGAATCTCTGCAAGTACCTCAGGGAACTCTGCTCTCAGTGTTTGTTGTAGAGCTTGAAGTTGCACTGGGGATGGGAACTTGCTGCTGTTGCTGGAGTGTGTCAGGGCTGCAGGAGGAGCTGTGCCTGTCCCTGGGGAGTGTGGCTACACCACAGAAAAAGCTCTGAATTCTCTGAAGGTGACCGTTCTCTGCGGGCAGAGACCCCTTAGGTAAAACAATCCCAGCAGATCCTCAAAAGCACTGAAAGTTCCTCTTGTGTCAGCCTGAATCATCTCATTTACCTGCTGAGTGGGAGAGCAGCCGGCACTTCTCTTGGAACTGGGCCAGCTTGGATCCTGGCCAGTTATTCCCTTTATTTGCAAAATTCTTAGAAGCAAGGAACGTGTAGCCAGTGCAGGGAAACACTGTGTTTGTAGTTTATTTAATAAAGACAGTGCCAGCTTTATGAAAAACAGGAATTGTCACATATTGATCAATATGTCACTGCAAGTCCTTCCCCAGTGCATGACAACCTCTGTCTGCTTTGATGATCCACGCAGAGCCTGAACTTCAGGACTAAACAAATATCATTCTGTCACTGGAAAGACAGAAACTTTTGATCTGAAGAATTATTTGAGTGGCCAGTAAAGTGTTAAGGGAGTAAAAGAGCTGTTGGCATGTGAGGATGACAGGCTCCAAAATGGTGATGGGAGAGGGCCTGTCTCATTGGGAGCAGGGACTGAAGGGGCCAGATCTGTTGAGATAATGCTGAGGTGGAATTCAGGATCCAAGTGGACCAGAAGCTCAGCTTTGGGGGCAAATTGGACCCTAAGAATGCAGAAGAAATGAAGCTGGTATCACAAAATCATGGAGTGGGGAAACAGCTGAGATTGCCAGGCCGAGGACCTGTGCAGAGAAGGTGCTTCTTGGCCATGAAATGTTAATTTTTTAAAAAGAAAATAGCAATGGCTGAATGTCCCCATCTTTCCCTCTAATAACTGTAGCTGTGCTAAATCGTGATTTCAGAAATATGAGCAGTCCCAGCTTAGCTTCTCCCCTTGCTGGTTAATTGGGGTGCTGGGGTTAATCTAAATTAAAACTTAAACTAATGGAGGTCATTGAGGGAAGAGAATCACCTGAGTAAAACAAATGGGTCTGCCAGGCACAACTGTATCTTGGCCATTTCCCAAGAGGGAAGTGGCAGCAAATTGGAGTTGTTGGAGGCCTGGGCAGAGGTGAAGGATGGGTGACAGGGGCTGGCTGCGCGGCCCCTGCGGAAGGAAGCGCTCCAGATTGCATTCCCTGCTGCTCCAGCTGCAGGGGCAGGGCCAGCCAGCAACATCTGGCAGCACAGCCAGGCATGGGTGCCACTTTGGGAACCCCACGGACTGGAAATATGGTGCTTAGCCTGGCACAGGCTTTAATCACTTCCCAGTCCTTGGCAGCGGCTCCGACAGCTTCTCCCGGCCTCGTACATCACACACAGACATCTGCTGAGCTGCCGGGCAGCTGCACATCCATTTTCCTCTCTTGCTGGGCTTTTTTGATCTCCCTCCCTCTTTCCCTCCCTCCTTTCTACCCTTCTCCTCTCCTCCCAGCCCCAGAATGCTTCCTGGGAGAGAGGAGCCGTGCAGATTCCCGGTGTTTGTGGCAGCCTGTTCCCCTGCCCTGGTTTGTGTCCCGTGCTCGGTGGGCTTTGGCAGAGCTTGGAGCTGGAGCCAGTTCAGGGATGAGGCTGAGGAAAAGGGCTCTGTGTTTTCTGTCACCTCCCAATTACATTGGATCCATGAAGTGCTTTCCTTTATTTGTCAGGGCGCTAAGCTGGAGCTGAGCATTGCATTGAGAGCGGGCAGAGCGCAGCACAATGGAGCTGACAGGGCCCTGAAAGGCTCTGCTGGCTCTGGGTCAGAACTGAGCAGTGCTTTTGTGCATGAGTGTGATTGCATGTGGGGATGGGAAGAAAATGCAGCAAGGGAGCTGGTTCTCCAGGAGTGCTCAGCACCAGGCTGAGGGTGCTCCCAACCTCTGACCCCTGAGCACAGCACTGATTGCAGCGTGCATTTCAACACCTGCCTCTCCTTCTCCTGTTTAAATTTGCATCCTGACTTTCTTTGGGATCATTTTTGATCTTCTAAATAATGTTTTCATAGTTATTAATTTATTTTGATTACTGCTCAAAAGGTAAACATTCAGATAAAGAACAGCACTGGAAAGCAGCTTCCTCTGTGTGTCAGTGTGAAATTAGGCAAGTAAAAATGAACAGGATTTGATGAATGTGCACAGGTTAATGATAACAGAGTAAGTAGCTATACTATTTTATTATAGATTATAATAAAAAGCTCTTTAATTAATCTGTTTTACTTCTGGAAAAACAATTTTCTTGTCCAGGTCTTAATATTCAGTAGAATTCAGCAGGTGGGTCTGGTGGAATTTTGTGATGAATCAGGATTTAACTCTCTTCTGACTGTTCATCCCACTTTGCCTTTTCTCCTATTCCTCATTTGTTTTATAAGCAGTTACAGTTTTTATTGTCATGGCCAATATTGGAGGGAGATGGAAAGCTGAGCTGAATACTGCAGTGAAATATTTTTATTTGGCTTGCACTGGATGGGAATAGTTAAAGTGTTTCAGAAGGTTCCTCATTGCTGGCAGCAGTGAGAGGCTGGAGCCCAGTTCCTTTTCCTTTAAATTCTCCTTTGTACATGGTTTTTAGGGAAGAAAAAGGCTTTTTATTTTTAGAAGTCATATTTACGTAGAATTCATTACAGCTGATATTGCAGCATTAAGACTTAAAATTCCAGCCTGCTACCAGGGAGCTGCTGCTCTGACATGCTACAGTGGAGATTTTATTGTTAGGTTGAAATACTCCTCTGGTAAAGGAGAGAGTGGAAATTGGTTTATTTCCAACAGGAATTAGGTTAGTGTTCATATGCTAAGTGTTCCACTGGTAGCAGCTCTTCCCAGAACAAATGTTCATCACTGCTGGCAGCAGGTATGCCTAAGGAGAATTGGGAATATGCATAATCCCTTTCTTCCTCTGCTCTCCTGCTCCTCCTCCCCTGGTTTTGGTTGTGTTGTGTTGTGTGTCACTGCATTTTGTGTCAGCCCACGGCCACCAGCCCTGGCTGTGGGCACCAGAGAGGAGCCAGAGCAGAGGGGCAACATCAAGGAAGCATCAAAGCCTTCAATCCCTCCCAATTCCCAAAGTTCTCATCCCTCCACAGCTGGGATTTCCCCCAGGGGCAGCATCCTCAAATCCCACCATGTGACTCTTCGGAGAACTTTCCTGGAGGGGTGAATTTCCCTTCGTGTCCCGAGCAGTTCCCTGGGCCCACGGTGTGGTTTCCTCTCCCAGGGATCTGATAATGCCATAAACAAGGAATCACCAATCCAGAGAACTATTAAAAGTCAATAATGGTGAAGAATAGAGAGAAGCCTGGCTTTGTGACAAGCTGGTTTACCTTAATTAAACCGGTGAGTGATTAATATGGACAGCTGATCTCGTGGCTTTAATGAGATGCATTTAGAGTTTTGTGTGAATAAGAGATGTCTCGAGCCATCCCACAGGTTAATGGCAATACAATACTCTTATCACAGGCATGTATCTTTCAAATGGCTGGGTAGATGGTTAATAACACATTTTAAAGCTTGATTTGGAACTTCTCTTAATGGGTTGTTAGAAAATAGGCAAATCTGTGCATCTTACACAAGCCTGAATTTGAATAAAATGGGTTTTCAAAGGAGACTATCCAGAGATTTCAGCATGCATTTCAGGTGTTTATACCTAGATTGCAGAAAATTAAGTTTTTAAAAAGCATTTCAAGGGGGGTTGAAATAATATTTGAGCTGCAAACTTAAATTTTCTCTGGTGTTGGTAGGAATCCAAATGTTGTTACACATCTGCTACTGAGTGGGAGCTTGAAAGGGGATCTATAGATGGACTTTTTTTAAAAATTTGATTTGCTCTGTGAGGTCTAAGACAAGTGATCCTTTTGTCACGAGGCTGATTTCAGCTCTCCTTAGCTCTTTGTCTCAACTGGAAATTCTTAGGGGTCTGCAAATCAGATAGGTCAGCGAGTGTAGGATTAGAAACACTGATAGTGCATGAAAATGAGACCTAACCTCTGGAATGAGAATTGACCTCTAAAATGAGAAATGAGTCTCTGTTACCCTTGGGCAGCACCCTGGTGGCATTTCCAACTCCCTCTGGTTCTGTGCAGAGGGCTCGGTGTGCATCTCTCTGACTGGCACTGAGGGGAGTCCTTCAGGGGAGTTCTTTGGGAAGCACTTCAGTGATTCCAGCAGGGATCTTGGCTCTGGTGCCAGCACAGGTTCTGGGTTCAGCAGCAGGCGTGCAGGAGCTCTCCTGGCAAACATCCCTACGTGAAATCCAGCTGGCATTGACAGCTTCCCTCTCCTCCTGGGGTTTGTCCTCCTGGTCCCAGCCCTTGGCAGCAGCAGCAGCTGGGACTGGGAGCTGAGCTGTGGGACGTGGCTCTGCTTCCCTTCAGTGGTGTTTGCTGAGCTGAGGTTCTGCAAGTTCAGGGAAGAGGTGAAGGAGGGAAAGCAAAACAGGATCTGTTTCAAATCAGAGCCTTCTGATGCTGGAATTGCCTAACTCTGTCTTCACACATCAGGGCTTAAGGCTGATGGTGATTTACTCACACTTCCTAGTTAATAATTAGACATTGGGAGACACCATAGATCACTCCTAATGGAATATATGGGGTCTGATGAGAGTTTTCTGTTTTGACTAATAAATTCTAAGCAGAATCGCCAGGCTTAATGAAATATTACCGTTTGGGAAGTGGTTTAAGTCTTGTGCTGGGAAAACAGTGTTGCTTTATTCAGTAAATGAATTTATCATTCACTCTGTATCCCGAGCCCTGGCTGGCTCTGGAGCATGGGCTGGATACAAGACTCTGAACCAGAAAGCAGAAAACTAATCAAATCCTTAAAGACCAAAGGCAGCCAGGCAGGCCTGGGCTGACTTTTTCAGTGGTAGCCTCTGGCTACATCCACTTTTATTTTAGTAACCATTGTTAGCATGATTTATAACCTCAGCTCGGAGACATTCGCTATTTAGATGTAACAAGATGCTTCACAGCTTTTATTTCCATTTCCTAATTTCACTCTTGCTCCTGTGGCTTTTTTTTTTTTTTT
>VXAC01003947.1:33621-61856 GCA_013399225.1 Rhipidura dahli
TTTTTTTAACTTCTCCTTCCTGTTTGCCTCCCTCTGCTCTCCCAGACGTGTCCCCAGTCCCACAGCTGACACTGCACTGGAGGAGCATTTGGAGCACTGGAAGGTCTTGCAAGCCCCAAGGTCAGCAGAATCAGTTCAGTGTTAGGAGCCCGCCCCAAAAATGCATCTTGGAATAGTGGAATGGTCTGAGTTGGAAAGAGCCTTAAAGCTCATCTTGTTCTACCCCATCACAGTCAGGCTGCTCCCAGCCCCAATGTCCAGCCTGGCCTTGGGCACTGCCAGGGATCCAGGGGCAGCCACAGCTGCTCTGGGCACCCTGTGCCAGGGCCTGCCCACCCTCACAGCCCTTAATTCCTTCCCAATATCCCATCTTGGGGCACTCCCTGGTCTTTCAGTCTGGATTTGTGGAGGTGTCCTGCTGCTGGTTCCCCAGGAGCACAGGGAATGTTTGTGCCCATCTCCTGTGCCTCGTGCCACGAACGGGATCAGAGGAGACAGCAAACAGGAGGAAACCACCCTCACCTCTCTGCACCACTTCTGGCTGCTGTTCCAAACCTCCCTCCCACCTTGCTTTTGACAGAATATTGACTGGAAACCAAGATCCCATTTCTGCTGAGCCTTAAGGGCAGCTGTTTGCAGAGTGGCAGTGTTACACAGGTTTACTGTGTCGTATGTCTGTGTAACACTGGATTTGGATCTTGTATTTAGCTGCCAGAAGTGACTGTGATGAAGTGGCAGAGATAAACTGATAGATTGTGTGCCAGAAAGATGTTTGGAATCAATCAGATAAACAGGGCAGAGAAGTAGCTTGCTGTTTTCTAGTGATAATAAACCAGTGGCCTGGCTTCTGGAATTTTTAAATGTAATTGCTGCAGTAATAATCTCCAGAAATAAGCAAGTAGGGAAAAGAAAAAAAAAAGCAGTTGCAGGTTTTTTATCATGTTTGAATCACTCTTTTTTCTGGTAATGTGAGGTATGCCTCGAAGGAGAGGAAAGCATGGGGTGGAGGAAAAGCATCCTGCATCCTTTCTTCCCTGACTTTTTGGAACTGCCTGTATTCTGGTTCCCAGGGGGTCTGTTTGGGGTGTTTCTGAGCTGAGGCAGTAACTTCACTGCTTGGTAAAATGTAGGCATCCATAAAGCAGTTTGTTTCCCTCACTTTTGGAGGGTTTATTTCTGTTCCTTGTGTTGATATCTCGGCCAATACCCAGGACACAGCACACACGGTTTACAGTGAGTGGTGATAAACACACAGCACCAGTCAGGGGTCCAGAAAGGCTGTTCACAGCATTCTTTGGCTGCAGGAAGCAAAGAGGACAAACCCCAGCCCTCAGGCCACACAAAGAAATAGAAAAGGCTGCCTGAGCATTCCTGCTGGAGCTATAGAAAGGATTTTGCTGTGCTGTTCTCCCAGCTGCTGTCTGGGAAGTGTTTCAGTTCCCCTGCCTTTCCCTTCCCCAGGAGTGTGGGGGGAGCCCTGTGGGGCTGAGCTTTTCCTGCAGAACTGCCCCTGTTCCCCCTCCTGCCCCTGGGAGCTGGGTGCACTCCACCTGTGCTGGTTTCAGATGGGATTTCTGTCCTTCCTGCAGCTCCTGCGAGAACTGATAGAGCGGAAAACCACTTCCCTGGACCCCAACGACCAGGTGGCCATGGGCAGGTGAGTGGCAATGGCTGCAGCATCCCTGCCTTCATCCCAGCACTGCAGGCTGCAGCATCCCTGCCTTCATCCCAGCACTGCAGGCTGCAGCATCCCTGCCTTCATCCCAGCACTGCAGGCTGCAGCATCCCTGCCTTCATCCCAGCACTGCAGCCCAGCAGAGTGACCTGTGCCCTTGCAGCCCAGCTCGTTGCAGAGGGCAAAACACCAAGTTAATGTGGAAAAAGGCATTCTGGTGTTAGTCAGGAAGCTGATCCTAACATTCTCCTGAAATCACCCAGTCTGACTTCTGAGCTCTTTGTGGTCCTCTGCAGATATTTCCCCATTGGTGCAGGTATTTCTGTCTCTCAGTGGTTCCTGCAGCACCAAGGCAATCAGGAAATCACAGAAGTGCCCACTGCTGAAATGTGCCCTTTTATTAACTCAGCTTTGCTGTTGTTTTAGAAGAACAAACCTTCTGGCATCAGTTGAAGCAATTGCTGTGCATCCCTGCTGTAAGAAAAGATTCTGTACAAGTGAAACAATATCAGGGAATGTTTCCTGCATGCAGAAGTAAACTGTAATTCCATGCAGGGGAGCTCTTATTTCTCTATTTAATTCTAGAGTTAAAAAATAAAGAATCTTCCAAATGCTTTTTGGAAGCTTTTACACTTCACAAGCAGTGTACACTGAAATACCATAGGCTCTGATTTAGAAAAGTGTAAAAGCAAAGAAAAGCTGGAAAAGCTGGAGCTGGTCTCTTCCCTGAAACAATTTTGAGGGGGAGGGAGGTGTCTATGGGGAGGGGAAGAAAATGCATCAGGAAACTTTGTGGTGGTGAAACAACTTTCCTCCTTGTAAAATATCACCCAAATTTTAGTGTCAGATTTATTTTGTGTACGTCTGGAATATTATGGAAAGCTATTCACTATAATTTAACACGATATAGACAAAATTACATTTAAGTGGTGATTGCATTGTACATTTATCTGACTTTACAATAAAATAGATTACAGTAATTAAGATTATATTAAGATTGCAGTAATTGGATTTTGTTAGATTTTTTCCCTGATGTCGAGTTTTCATTGTATAAATCAGGTGAGATGACGCTCGTTTCAGTTAAAAAAAATATATTTATAACATGGAGAAGTTTTTCCCTGCTGGAAACTTCTTTGATTTGAGGAAGTTGTGTTTGAGAACTGGAGCTTTTAATGCAGTTGGGGCTCACAGAGGCTTTCTGGGAGTGTTTGGTGTCTCTGAAGTTGTGTCCCTGTTGTTCTGCATTCCCAGGCAGTGGTTGGCCATCCAGAAGCTACGCAGCAAAATAAAGAAGAAAGTGGACAGAAAAGCCAGCAAAGGGAGGAGAATCCGGTGGGTGACACCTTCTGCAAGCACACACAAGTCCTCATTTTGCCAAAAAAGAGCTCTGGGTGTGTTTTATCCCAGCTGGCTCTGGGGACTCTTGGCTGATTTGCGATTTTTAGGGCATTTCTTGCTCTGGGGCAGCCAGTGGGGAATCCTGATTGTTCCTGGAGCCTGGAGTAAGGGTTTGGTGGATGCAGCCCGTGAGCATTGCCCCAGCCAGTCTTGGCAAGAGGCCTTCTTGGTCTCAGGAAACACCAGAGAGGTGCTCAAATGTCCCTGAGCCATTTGGGGCTGTAATTTCCAGCAAGAGCCAATAAACCCCTCCTTGTGCAATTTATATTTCACTGACTGAGGCAGGGGCAGCAGCTCCCAGGGAAGGTGTGCAGAAATACCTCAGGTAAATCTGTCTCCCCCTGAGTGCCAGTTGGAATTTGGTGTCAAATCTGTCTTTATTGGTAACTCACATCACTGCTTCCTTTATCTCTGAATCATTTCCCTCCTGGGTCACTCTTTGGGGTTGGACTTGGTGGAAGGATCTTGCCCGTGGAAAGGGAAGCAGCCTGGAGAGCAGGAGGTGTTTCCCCTTTTGCAGAGCAGGTCTGAGTCTCCCTTAGTTCAGCATGATTTGTGGTGGAGGAGGGAGGATGCTGAAAAGCTGCTCTGCTTCCTGAGAAATCCACCACATTAACCATCCTTTGTGAGTAAACTATAAATCCTGAGTTTAGATGGCATCTGATAGAAAGTCAGTGGAGTCAGTCTGGGTCAGGCCTGGCATAGCAATTTTTAAGATAGATGTCATAAGATAATTTATTGAAAGAGGGAAGAGCTACTTTGTTGGCCTGAAAAGCCTGTAATTATTGACTATCAATATTCTTTTCTGTCAGCATCACACATAATTGGATATATTCATGATTCAGTCAAAACTCCTGACAACATCACACAACTGAGGCAGCCTCATAAACCTCCAGGAATAATGGGAGGTTTACACTCACTGTGTGCAGTCTGTGCCTCCAGCAGTCCTGGGAGAGCAGCTCTCCCCTCCCCAGTCTGGTGCCTCTCACATCTTGGGTGCCTCTTTTTTGCTTCTTTAAATAAAAGTTGTGCTCACCCTGCAGGGAAAATATCAATACAAAAGAAGTTAAGGTGCAGTTAAGCTCCTGCCTTTTTCAGAATAGGCCAGCAGAGCCCAAATGGGTGTTTTTATATAGTTGGTGCTTCCCCTGACAGGTTTGGTGTCACCCCAGGCAGATCCCTGACCCTCTGTTCTTCTTTCTCCTCTAAAACTGGGACAGCAGTGCTTCAATTTGCTCTCATGGGGGACTTGGAGATCCTGGTACCAAGTTTCATCCTGAACTCTTTTTAGCAAGGCTTCAGTGTTGCAGCCTGTTGGGATGCAGTGTGCTGGTTTATTGTCAGGGCTGAGCATCCTCAGGTGCTTCCAGAAGCAGTCAGTCTTCCACCTGACACGAGGGAAATTTGGGCATTAAGAGGGGAAATAAGTTCATCCAGAAATGGAGCTGGAGTAACCTGGCAGGGGTTTCCCTGTGGAGGAGGGATGTTTGCACAGCCCTTTTGCACTCCAGTGTTTCCTGATCTGTGCTGCTGCAACGTGGGGTGCCTTTCTGTGTCCACTGAATGAAATGTTTTGCTAGACTGAGGATTTCAGAGTCCTGGTTTAAAAAGCAATCACGTGTGGACAAAGCAGCTCAGGTCAGAGAGTGGCCATCCCTGCTGCCTGTCCCCAGGGAGCTGCTGCAGAGCCCAGGCCCTGACCTGCTGTTTTGTGGCTGCTCCTGACTCCATCCTCCCAGCCTCCCACCAGGGCAGCTCCCTCCATCAGCAGGGACAAAGGCTGAGAGCCCAGAGGAGCCCTCTGCAAGGGGCTGTGAGCTCTGCATCCCCCAGGGAGTGCTCCTGCCCAGGCAAACAAAAGGCAGTGCAGAGGTGACCGAGTGGAAAGGTGATTCTGGGCAAATGCTTGTGAATCCTTTTGCCTGCTATTTGTCAAGCTCTAAAAATAGCAGCAGCCTGGGTGAGACTGTCTCAGGCTGGGCTGGGCAGGCAGAGCACACACACACATGTCTGGCTTTGGAATCCCCTGCCCTTGGACACGGGGTTTAAAGCCTTTGCATTCAGAGCTTCTCAGTACCCTGTTAAATTTTATGCCAGGTCCTTGAATATAAATCATGAAATCCCTGGCAGGCTCTTGCCCAAGGTGGGAAATGGGGAGGGGATCCTGTCTCTGGAGGTGCAGGACAGCTTGCAGCAGTGTTTTGATGCTGAGGACATGCCCCACCTCATCTCTGCACGGGCCTTTTCCTGTCTCCTTTCCTTGTTTTTACCTGCTCCCTTTACAGGTTACTCAGGGTGAGATTTTCCAGCTCTGGATACAGCTCCAGAGTGGGATTTTGCTGTCCCTTAGGGCCCTCAGGGCTCAGAGCAGGGAAGGAGGGGGAGCAGATGGATGCTGGAGCAGGGCTGATGCTCCTGCTGCCTGCAGTGGGCTCAGGTCCCAGCAGGTGATGGGGATGGCAGCTGAGGGAGGGGGAGTTGGTCTGACTGGGAGTCTGGCTGGGGGCTCACAGTTCATGGGTGCTGCTGTCCTCTTCCCCACTGGGATGAGAAAGGATTTGCTGTTTCTCAGTTCCCTGTAACCCCTGATTGGTCCTGCTCTGAGAAGGGAGGGGGAGTTGCCAGCTCCAGCTGGTGACTCTGTAGGGATCAGCCCCCAGCCAGAGCTTTGCCTTTGGGAGCTGGGCTGTTCCTCCAGCAGCAGCATTTCCTCCTCATGAACAGCTCCTGATGTGCTCCCCTGCTGCTCCCCTCAGGTACCATGTCCACAGCAAGCTGGTGAGCTTCATGGCACCTATTGACCACTGCACAATGAATGATGATGCCAGGTGAGTAAGAGATTAATTATGTTTCTCAAATGGCTCCATGACAGCGTGGTATTGACCTGTTCTTCAGCCTGTCACCCTCTCCCTTCCTTCTTATCAGCTCCCCATTTGTCACTGGCATCATAGCCTGGGTGTCTTGGTCACAGCTGTCCTGGCAGCCTGGCTGAGCTTTCACTCTGTAATTCCTGCAGCACCAAAGGAGGAGTTGTCATAAACCTCAGCAGCTGCATTTTGATTTCTGCTTTGCAGCTCCTCCAGTTTGGAAGTTTCCCAGTTTTGTGGAATTAGTTTGGAAATACACAGCTAAGCTGCCTGGTGTCTTCAGGTAGAATCAGAACTTGAAAAGAACTTGTCTTCAGACAGAAATGGCAACTTCTGAATTCTGGTTAAATGCACGTTTTCTTAGCTCAATTAACAACTGGGGTAGTTCTCTCAAGATTCACTCAAGACTTTTATGTTGCTTGTGTTTATCTCTATTTAAAGAGTAAAGAATTTTATTGGGAGACTGTAATGTTTGAATGTGGTAATTAGTAAGGAAAGCACCAGTGAAGTGTTGTGCACAGTTACCACCAGACAGCTCTCCCACCCATATTTCTCCAGCAATGCACTTTAAACCCCAATCTCCAAAAACTGAGCTGTTTGGGGGAAGGAGGTGGAATAATTTTCCCAGTGAATGGATGTAGAAAGCTTGAGAAACATCTTTCCCGTGGGTTGTGGAACATGTTTGTGCTTTGTGAGATGGAAACCAAGTACCTGCTGCTCTTTTGCTGCTGCCTTTTGGGGGATTGCAGGGACTTAGGGATGAGGAAGCTGTTCTGTGTCCATAGGACCTGGGCTGTTTCAGCAGTGCATCTTTCTCAGAGTTCCTTTACTCTGGTGGTTTTCCTCTCTTTTTTTTTTTTTTTAATCAAGTGAGAGCAAATGCCAGCTGCTCTGATTTTTCAGTGTTGTTTGGATCCTCTCACCACAAAAATCAGTGTGGTAGGGTCAAAGCTGTTCCTCCAGCTGTGTGGTCCTACTGTTTAGCTTAAATTTCCCTCTGCTGTAATTGAGGGCTGTGATGTCTTGTCCTGTTCCAGGTGGGAGCAGATCCTTGCTTCCTCTTTGCAGCAGCCCTTGCACATTTGAGTGGCAATTCTCATGAAAAGCCAGGTGTGACTTTTTGGCTTCCTCCCCAGTTTGCACCATTTGTGTTTTCATCCAGAACAACAGAACACATCCAGAATGCTGCTGTGGGTGTCTGAAAATCAAGCCTTCTGTAGGTGTTTTGGTTCAGCTTTTCCCCAGATGAAGAGATCTGCTGCTCTCAGTCATTTGTTTGAAAATCAAAGCCACTCTCTGGGGGGTCACCTCACATCTCTTGTTTAAAATCCCCCTGCCCTTGGCACGAGCCACAAGACCTCTGTCCAGCACACAGCTGGCCCACACGAGGCAATAAGAACTCAACAGCTGCAGGTGAATTAAAAAGGACAGGCTCGAGGGGGAAGCAGCAGTGGTGACAGCTTCCCTTTGTGGCAGAAGCAGGCAATGCTCTTGTTTGCAGGTGTGAGTTACTGGATTGAAAATGCACATATACACTTCACAGAGATGTGATTGTGCTCTGAGCCAGCTTCATTTTTTCCTGGTCAGGCACTTAAAAGGCATGACCCCAAAATGAATACACCTCTGAACAACAGGGCACTGTGCTGTGGAGGGAGAGATTTCACTGTAGTGCCAGCGAGCTGTGCATAAAATGGATGTACACACAGCTGGCAGAGCATTCCCTGAGTTCTGCCAGTGGCTACAGGGGCAGGAAGACACCAGGAAAATGCCAGTGGATAAATAAATCTGTGTCTGCAGCTGTGGGTGGGCTTGGGGGTGGTGCAGAGTGCAGGGAGTGGGTGATGCTGTGGTTCTGGTTCTTCCTTGGCAGTGCCCAGCCTGGGCAAACAGAAAGGAAAGAAATCTGTGTGAGGAGGAGCAGCCTGAGCCCTGCCAGGAGAAGGGGATGAGCAGTCACTCCAGATTTTACAGCCTGAGTTGGAGGAGAGAAGCACACAAGTCCCATAACTGCCTTTGTCACCATCACTGCCACTTTCTGCCTCAGCCTTGCTGCAGGTTGGGATAACAGCCCTGGTGGATGCAATTAATGCAATTAATCTTCCCCTTGCCCATTTTCCAGGCACCCCAAGCATGGGCAGGGCTCTTTAACCTCCTGCTCACATATTTTATGTTGTAACGTGTGGGGCACTGGTGGCCTCCATTCCTCCTCCTTTTTAACCCCTCTCTGGCAGTATTTTAAAGCACACACTGGGAAGTGATTTTTATGGTTACCTTGGGGTCTGTGTTTATAGACTTTAACACATTTATTGTCCTCTTGGGCCAGGGCTTTTCTAATCGGTCCAAGGTCATTGCTGTGTAAATGGTCTGCCCTGGGACAAGGAACCCAAAGGCAAAGCTGGGAGTGTGTCCAGGGGAGAGGGCAGGACAGGCTTGGTTGTGGTTTCTCCTGGGTTTGAGGGTGGCATTGTGTGGTTTCCCTTTCTTGGTTTTTCCACCGTGGGGATGTGGGATCCTTCAGGAGCACCTCGTGCAAAGGGCTGGGAGCAGAGCAGCCACCTCTTCTTTGGGAATTTGGGCTCAGGGAGGTGAAAGCCCTGATCTCCAAAGGCTTTTGGGTCCAGAGGTCCTTGAGGCAGGAGCCTCAGGGAATTCCCAAAGATGTCACACAGGACTGGGCTGGAGCTGAGGTTGAAGCCAGACCTTCTGTGCAGTCATTGCCCTGAAAGCCTCCTCTTTTAGGAGGTCAGGTGTGTGTGCTTTTGCAGAAAGCTCAAGTGCAGATGTATTTATGGGCAAGCTGAGGCTCAGGATTCCCCCTGCAGGCCGTGGGCAGCTGGGGTGTTGGGGTGCATCCAGTTCCCAGCCCAGCTCTGAACAAGTCTGTGTTCTGGGGAGAGCTGTGTGTGGATTTGGGGTTTATCCTGCCTGTCTGTCAGCTGGGATACACAAATGCTCAGATCTCTGCACTGTCCACGTGTGAGAGGAGCAGAGACTGAGCACAGACACTGTACAAGGGCTGGTATCAAATAGCTGCAAAGTCTGATGAACATCCTAATTTCACCTCTGGAGGACAGTAACTTGCAGGGAGAGGCATCCTGTGAGGACACAGATGTTTGGCCCAAACACCTTTATCTCCCAAGACAACTCAGGTTATTCTGACAGGTAAAACAAGATTGTGCAAATATGCAACAGTGATCTAATCAGCTGGAACAACAGCAATATTTTAACTGGCACTACCTTTTAACAGCATCATTAAGGGCTCTCATTACTCTTTTATTAGAGGCTCACTCTATTTCTTATCAGATTACAGAATGAACATAACTCATGGCACTGATTTGATCTCCTGTTAAAGAGGATTACAGCTTTGCATTAGCTGGGAGTGACACGGTTTATAATTTGCTGTTGATACACAGGCTGGCGGTGTCACACGTGTGACCCCTCCCCAGCCCCCCCGGGGGGGAAGGACACCCATACATCATCATTAAACATGGCACCCAGGGCTCTGCAGGAGCCAAAAGGAGCCTTTTTCTGCAGGAAAGTCAGGCAGGACACGAGGGACACACTGGAATTCCAGAGGGGGGGTTTACAGCTTGGGGGAGGTGGGGGGAATAGATCCTTTTTCATACAGGCTGGTTTGTGCCTCAGCAAATGGATCCTCATCAGGGAGGAGGAATTTGCATCTTTGTGAGCCAAATCAGAGGGAAGGAGATGGCTCTGATGGGGCTGTCAAAGCCACACAGTGTCACCACAACGTGGGGCAGGAATCCCTTCCTTGAACCCCACATCCAGGTGCAGGAGGTGGTCCCACAGTCCCGATGGCCCCAGGAGCCTCCAGCCCTGGGCTGCTCTTGCAGGAGCAGAGTGGTGCCTGCTGGGAGGCTGAATTAGCACCCCCATTATCCAGCTGCCAGGGAGGGTTGGATTAGAGCCTTTCCCTTGGATCTTGGTGCATTTTCCCAATCAGCATTCTCCCTTCAGTGCAGTTGCTTTGTCACAGTGTGTCTTGCTGCAAGCAGAGGGGGGAGCAGGAAATCCTGGTATTAAAAGATTAATTTACTCATATGACATAAGAGTTTAATAAAAGAAAAATTTAAAAAAAAAAAAAAAGGTTGGTGAGATACCAGCCTTTAACTTGGCTCACTTTGTACTTGGGGTATTAAAACACCATGAGAGCAGATTAATGGAGGAATTTGGGCTTGGTGATTGTCAATCCCAGGGTGTTCTCCACCACAGAGAACTGAACCAGCAGCTCCTGTGCAGCAAGGCACACACCCCAGTGACCCTATGGGGGTGAGGAAAACACCTCCAGGCTCATCTGGGCACAGCCTGGAAGAGAGGATGTCCTGCTTTGGGAAACAAAGGGAGTAGCAGGAGCATGGAGGGCAGTCTGGAACCAAAGGAAAAGCACATTATCCTGTGAAACTAAACCTGCTTGGACTGTGCTTGGATTGATCCTGAAGGCACCACAGCTTTGGGAGTGTAGAATCCCAGAATGAATCCCAAACTGGTTTGAGCTGGGAGGGACCTTAGAGCCCATCCATTTCTCCCCCTGCCCTTCGTGCCTGGTTGTGTTTGTTTTATTTCAAATCCCCCCAGCTGTGGGTGGCTGGGTGAGCTCCTGGGGGTGCAGTGCAGCACCCATGTCCCTCGTGCAGGGCTGCTGGGAGGCTGCTGCTGCTGCTGCTGGAGCAGGGGCTCTGTGGCTGTGGCTCAAGTGTGACCCAGCTGGTGGCACTGGGCTGGAATCATCGTGGTCCCCAGTGCTGGTGTTTGACATCCCTGGCAGCAAGACAGGCACCTCTGGTATGGAAATTTCCTTCTTAAAGAGGGAGGGGAAAAAAAATAACCTGTTAAGGGCTGTGAGATGATTTGTCGTTTTCCCTTTGTGAGACAATTTGTCTTCTCCTGCATCAAATCTGTTCTAAAACAGGCAAGCTGTGAAAGAGGGAAACGTCCTCGGAATATGAGGAGCACAGGGAATGGTTCCCTCTGCCCAGGGCACGTCCCAGCAGCATCCCAGAGCCTGCTCTGCTCAAATGCCCACCCCAGAGCAGGGAAGGCACCATTTTGGTGGATTTCCTGGGGAAATTGGAGCTGCTGGAACACAGGCCAGGGGAGCAGCCTGGAGGTGTCTTCACGTCCCTGTGTTTTGCTGGGTCTCTGCATCTTCTGTGCTTTGTGCTGCAAAAGCTCCTCTGAAAATGGGACTGGGACCAAAAGCAGGGTGAGAGGGGTTCCACCTCTGCTCCATTCCCATGTCCCAAGCTCCAGGCTGAGTGCTGGTGGAGGGGGTGTTGGAATTTGGTGACGGGGACAGCAGGGATGGACCCCAGGGCTGGTCATGTCTGGGGACAGAGCCTTGAGCTTTATCTCCCTGCTGCCCCCTCTCCTCACCCCATTCCCACATCCAGCCCCTCCAAAGGTGCAGAGTGCCTTTGTTTGGGGCCAGAACCAGCTTTCTGAAATATTTATAAACCCTGTGCCTGTTCCTGGGACAAACCAGAGGTCACATGTCACCTGCCACACTTTAAAGCCGTGGGGCTAAAAGCGTTTGCAGAGGCACCAAGGACCCGATCCCGACCTGCCTGGGAAGGAGGGAGGGGCAGGAGCCCTTTGTGAGCCTCCTTCAGGAGCTGGCTGGGCCACTGGGGCCCTCTGGCCAGGGATTTATGGCTGGAATTTGGGGCAGAGGGTGAGTGCCACCTCCTGGCACCCCCACGGGAGAGCCAGAGCAGGGAACGTGTGCTGGGAGGAGTGGGAATGCACAGCAGATCCCAGTTTGGGCTTTGACTGGGCACTGGGGCTGGTTCAGCCTTGGAGCAGAAGCTGAGAATAAATGGTTTCAGCTCCTTTTGCATTCCTGCATTTTCCCACAGAAGGTGAGGAGCACCTGGAGTAGCTGGGATGTGGAGCAGGCTAAAAATCCACTGGGCACTGAGCACACCAGGCTCACCTGGAGCAGCTGCTCCTTTCATTTAGTTTTTTAAGACAAATACTCATTTTTATTGAGAAATTAAAGGCTTCAGCTTTGTTTTATCTTCCTGGTACCTGCTCTGCTTGCTGGGCACTTTAATGTGAATTTCACACACAAAACATTCCACAGATTGTTCCAGGTTGAAAGGGACCCACGTGGATCATGAGGTCCAGTTCTTCAGTGAATGATCCATGGCTTGAACCCCCAAAGCTGGTGTTGCAGCACCCTGCTCTGCCCAGCTGGGCCAGTCTGGTGCAGAGTTTTCCAGGGAAACCATCAGCCACCTTCAGTTTCCATCAGGAGCCGTGTGTTTGCCACGGGTTTCATGTTCTGTCTTCTTTTTCCACTTTTTGTGAATTAGAAATTCATAGTTCCCAGTGGAGGGTGGCAGTAGGAATGGGGAATGTACTCATTTCAGTACTGCTTGTGGCATATTCTAAATTATCTTTTTTTTGGGGCAGAAGAAGAGAGGAAGTAAAAGGTACTTGGGGAAAGGCAGAGAAATTGGTTGGAGGGTGTTTTTACTAAAGAGCACAGCAGTGACTGGAGCACTGTTGCTATTTTAATAAAAAAACCACCCTCCAGAAACTGAATTTCCCCCCTTAATATTGTTCTTCTGCTGGTTTAGAGAACTGCATTTAAGAAAAAAGGAAATAACGTGACTGTAATTACACAGAAGAGCCCAGCACTGGATGCTCCCCCACATGTGAAGGCTCCTGTTTGGTTTCCCCTTTGGGTATTTGGTGCTGCTGCAGGGGGGCAGAGGAGACTCCTGGGGATCTGCTGAGAGTTTTTGTGATTTATATTTTGATGCTTCATAGAGATTTATGAAATGGGCTGCAGCTATTAATATTCAATCCAGGGCACTCCTCTCTCTTGTTTGGTGCCTGTAAAACGTCTGTGGCAGCAATACCTGGGGTCTGGAGGGGGAAAACCACTCTTAGCACCCCAGCTCACCACCTGGACTGGCTGTAGCAGCTTTTATTTAATATTAATTTAAAAATAATATTGTTGGCTTGGAAGCAGCAGTGTTGAGGTGGGGAGGTGCCACGTGCCATCCCCTGCCTCTGGAAGAGATGCATAAATAATTAAGCTAAGGTACTCACACACACATGTTTTATGGCAAATGGCTGTGTGGTTCCTGATCATTTTTTCCAGAAACAGGTTTTATGATAATACAGTAAAAATATTAAATTAGAAAATGCCTCACTAAGGGTGATAAAACCTTACTACAGTGGAAATAGGTAATTATCCCCTCTACAGCCTAAATGACAGTTTAAAAGAAATAAAAATGTTAGTGCTCATTACTTGCTTTTGTGGGTTGCAATAAAGGGTAAGTTAAATTTTAATTCAGGGAAGACCCCTGCATCGACCTGTTCTGGCTGTACCTGAGGTGGAAGTTGTGTTAATTACCTGCTCAGGTTATTGCTCAGCACAGGCTGCCTCCAGACCTCTTTGTGCTAAAGTCACCTTTCCTCCAGCTCCAGGTAGCACTGGGTGTCTCAACCCAGTGGCTCAAGTCTGATGTTTAATATCTGTGGGTGGAGGAGAGAAATTTTATATATTTTTTTAACCAAAATCCAAGTTCATTATGCATAGCCTTAAGGGGGCTGAAAGTATTAAAATCTGCACTTACCCTGGTGAATTGAAACAGAGACAAGGTTAAACCTGGAGGATTGATGAGTTTTGCTCTCTGCATGGTTAAATCCTGCTGAGGGGAGAGGCTGGAAAAGAAAGGGAGCCTGGCTGATGAGGAGAGGGGGGAGGGGGGAAAGGGTTGGGTTATTTTATGTTTTATTTCCAGGGTGAAATATTTGCCCTGTTTTGGGGGTGCTGGTTTTCCTCCTGCTGCTGTCCCTGCTGTGCCCTTCCCCAGGCAGACTCGGGGAATTTGCTCCATCCCATTCTTTTTTCCAGCCCCATTTCTGGGAGGATGAGGGAACCCCCCCTGACCCCAAAACCTGGAGTTTCCATGTCACAGCCAGCCAGTGCCAGCAAACATTCCTCTGCCAGCAAAGACAATTCCTTGCAAAAAATCTGCCAGCAAATTCCTTCCTTGGAATCTCCCCGGGCCCTGCTTGCTTGAAAAATGGCTGTTTGTTTAAAATCTGTGGCATTGGAGCAAATTCAGCATCCACCCCTGAGCTCCTGTACCCACAGGAGAGCACCAAACCCACAGAAATGGAGACGAAATCCCAAGGAGGTTCCCTCTGGATTTTTCCACCTTTGGGGTGGTTTTTGAGGAAGGTGTGAGGCTGTTCCCTTGGGCAGGACAAACAAAACCTCCTCTGTCCATCCTGCCCTGCTGGCACTGAGACTTCATTCCCCGACTTCCCGGAATTCCTGCTTTGGAAGCTGACAGGGAACCCTCCCATGGATGGGTCTGCAGGGCCCAAACCCAAATATTGCTGTGCTTGGGAGGGAAAATCCAACACTCCCAACACTCCCCTCCCATGTGTGCAGCCCCTAACCAGCGGCTTTGGGAACTGCAGTCAGGGAAAATCCACCTCTTCCCATGCCTGTTCCTCCATGCCCAGGAATTCCAGGTTTATAAGAATCCCTCCTTTCCCCCAGCTCACATTCTCTGGTTCTAAAATTAAAGATAAATAACACCAGCCCACTTTTTTTTCCTCTCTTCTTTTTAAAGAAAAATTTGCTCCTGTTATCAGAATTGCTGCACATGGGATATTAATTGGAATCTTGTTGCTGGGTCATTTTCATTGTTTTTCAAGTACTGTCCAAGAAAATGTATGAAAACTAAATTACAGCCCCACGTTGGCTGTGTGATTGAATCCTCCTCACGGCCCCGTACATCCTATTAAAATATTCAATCTTGTTTCCTTACTTGAAGAGCCTGTCTGTAAAGGGCAAACTTATAGAAACCCTCATTCTCTGGAGATCCAATATCCAGCCACCCTGGAATATTTCCATATTTCTGTCCTGCCCGGGACTGGGCTCACACAAGTTCCCCCCTCTGCCCGTATTTATTAATGAAGATTCTCAAATGCATTTTTAATTACAGGAGGCCTTTCCATTTGAGGGAGTGGAGGGTTTGTGGCAGCCTCTTGCTTCCATTTTGACCTTGAAAAGTAACTTTTCCCTCTCCACCTTCTTTTCGTTCCCCAGGACGGAGCTCTATCGGTCGCTCTTCGGAAAAGCCACGAACGGAGAAGAACTGGAGCAGAATTAGGACCTGGGATCGAGCTCCTGGGGTTCTCCCAGCTGCTCCTGCCCTCAGCTGCTCCCTGGGGCTGCCCAGCAGCAGAGACAGCTCTCTCCAGCCTCTGGTTTGTCCCTTAAATCCTCCCTGAACCAGCAGCAAATCCTGCTAAATCAGAGGGAAGAGTGGCACGCTGAGCCTGGCTGAACACCCCCTGTCCAGCCTGGGATGCTTCCTCCCAAAGACAATCCATTTTGAACTATTCCCTTTAAATTCCTGACCTTGATTTTTGCAGCCTGGGCACGGTGTGGGGGGAGGGACACAACCCAGCCCCTCCTGCAGCTGGGTCCCCCACGGTTGTGTTGAAACCTTGGGGATTTGGGGGCTGGGTGGGGGCTCAGTGCCCTGTTCTGGTCCTTGGCTGCTTATTGGGAACGGGTGACTTCATTTTTCACCAGTCAGGAGGATTTAAATGTCATTTACATAATTAACACGGCCTTAAAACAGAGGAAAGGTGTTCCCGTGCAGGCAGCAGAGCTCCCAGTTCACATTTGGGTTGTTGAGCACACACAGGGACATCTGCTGGCCCTGACACGGGGATGTGCTGGGATGCTGCTGCTGCAGGGACATCCCAGGCACTGTCCCAGCCCAGCATCCATCCTGCACACTCAGTTCTTGCAGCTGCTCCTGGCTCTGAGGCAGGGTCCCAGCACAGGACAGAGGTGACTCTGGGGAGGGGTTGGTGGGGTTTAAAGTAAACCCCTACAAAGGGAATTTGGGAGCTGCCCTGATCAGTCAGAAATGGGGCTTCTCTGGTGTGACTGATCCATGTGTTGGCCGTGGCTTGTCCCACAGAGTTCCCCTGGCCCTGGCTGGGGTTTGGGCACTCCAATTAAAAAGGTTTGTGAGCTGCTTGTCCCGGTGTGATCCGTGCAGGAAAGGCCCTGTGGGAGCTCGTCCTGGTTCCCTTCAGAAGGCAGAGGGTGCCAGGTGAGGACTGACTCTGGGTGGAACAGGGGCATTTATCAGGGATGGATAAATTCTGCTCCCTGGCAGAGGAGCAGAGCATCAATTTCCCTGCCCTGCCCTCCCTTCCCTCCCCAGCTCTCTGGTCCAGGTGGAAAAGCACCCGGATTTCAGGATCTGCTGATGACCTTTTGGGATTTCAGTGACCCCACATCCAGCAGAGCCCATCACAGGCAGAACCCCACCCAGGAGCTGTGGGGAGCGGGGTCCCAGGGGCCGTGGGCACAGGGAAGGACTGGTTTTTGTCACCTGTGCCAGGTGAGCAGCCCTGCTCTGGTTCAGCTCAGCGTGGGCTGCTCATCCCCGCAGCACCGAATCGGCTGTCCCCGGGTTTTTGGGGGGCTGACACAGCCCGGTCCCTGCCCTGCGGCTGTGCCCCCCTCCCGGGTGACTCCTGTGTCCTCTGTAATGCTAAAAAGGTGACACGAACCACTTTAACCGCGATAACTTCTCGCCGCTATTGTTGGAGGAGATAAGAGCCCGAGAGCCGCGCTAAGCAGCGCTTTTGAATTCACTTATCAGCCTTTAAGCAGCCGGTCCCCCCTGTCCCCATCCCTGCCAGCACCTGGGCGCGGGGACACGGGGACAGCCCGGCCCCGGCTCTGACCTTGCTGGGAGGAAAAGGGCCCTTTCCCGGCTGCAGGGACAGCGCAGCCCCGAGGAGCAGCCACCCACTGCCCCGAGCGGCCCTGGGTGGCACCGGCACCTCCCGGAGCCTGGGGACAGCAGGGCAGGGGGGGCTGTGCCCCACCAGTGTCCCCAGTCTGGCTGTGCTGCTCCAGTTCCTCTCCAGGGCGATGGTGTCCGGCACGGGCACAGCTCCCAGGGTGTTCCTGGGCACACAAATACGGGTGATTTCCAGCAAGTTTTTCCTAATGCTGCCAATTAACAGTGAGATCTTCCTTCCACCCCCACCCCCGCCCCTATAGAATATTAATTCTTTATTAATTCATGATAGAGCTGCTAATTAGTACCTCCACAAATGGGCATTACACCTTAGCAAAACATTCGGAGGTGTTTTGGGGATGGGGCTGTGCAGAGGGAGGGACAGAGGGTTGTGTTAATCCTCTCCCCCCAACCCCGCCACAGCGAAGAATTTCAACTTTCAGACAAACAACTTCATTTACAAGTGTGTCTCTAATTAGCTGCAGAATTAGTAAAGCAGAGTTTTCCCCCCATAGATCGGCCAAAGCCCCGGGGGAGGCTCTGGAATGGAGAGAATCGCATTTCCAATTATTTTGTTGAATTGCTAATTTAGTTATTGTGCCTGGCGTAATTGTGATGGGTATTGGGTGTGCAATTCAATTTGTTTTAAATATTTGTGGGAAGGCTGATCAGTAATGGAGCTGACCTATTTCATGGCCCAAATTGAGAGAAGAGACTAAAACAAAAAACAGCTACAAAGCCCCAGTTTGTCTCAGTTTTTATTTTGATGTCTCTCATCCCTCTTAAGACTGTTGATGCAACAAAAGGTTTACATTAAAAGATGATGGCACTTTGATCTTGGGCTTTGGAGAGCTTACAGCTTTGGTACGTCTTTTCTTGGCATTTTAATGTGGAGATATTTTAGGCTAAAGAGTTTTAAATGTGATGCCGGAGTTCAGTGGGGTCTGTCCCCTCACCACCCCTCAAATTTTAACTATCATGGTTCTGGTTTGAGAAATATGAAAAATAAACTGCTGGAGTTGGCAAATTTAAGTCTCACCTTTCACGTGGAGACCTCCAAAGGGTGTTTGTGGATCAGCTCCCAGGGACATCCTTTAGCCAAAGTCCTGGTGGGCCCTTCCCTGCAGGCTCCTGCTGACCAGGGCACGAGGCTGGAAAAGGTCTCCAGGATCATCCAGTCCAGCCCTGGGAAGAGGATCCCAAATCCTCCAACCTCAGCAGCAGTCACTGGGGTTTGGGGGCTTTTTCCCTGTTTGTCCCCTTTACTGTGATGTTAGAGATGACAATAAATCATGGAGGATGGGAATGTGGAGTGGCCACAGTCAGGCCTGGGGACACCTGGGGAGTGTGACCAGGGGCAGAAAGGGGCAGCAGTGGGGGCCTGGGGAGGGGCAGAGCTGGGGGATGAGCTGGGAGCTCAGGCTGACCTGGAGGGGCTCCACTGAACCCCCCCTGTCCTGGCCTCGAGCAAAGCTCAGCTCCCCTGGCGTGCCCAGGACGGGGGTGACAAATTCCACTCGCAGCACCAGAGCTGTAATTCATTCTTTTTATTAAAAGAAATTGAGGTAAAGTGAAATACTTCAGCACCAGCAAGAACCGTTTGTACCCAGGGGGTTTCCCCCACCCTGCCCTGCTCAGTGACCCCCCACACACCTGGGGACATCACAGGTGCTGCTGCCACGGGGCCACAGCAGGCCCAGACCCCCAGGGCCGGTGCCAGACCCAACAGATGTCACCCAACAGATTTTTTCTGGAGCTGCTTTACCCCCAAATGAAGTGGGGCCCGACCCGGTGCTGTAACACTGAAATGGGGGGGGGCTGTTCTGCACCAGGCTGTGGCAGAACAGCTCCAGTGGGCACGGGAACACTTCCCATGGCACCTGCAGATGTCCTGAAAAAGGGACTCTGGTGACACCACCACGGGGGAATCCTGGTGAGAGGGCAGGAGGAGCCCCACAGGTCCCGGTCCTGCCTGGCTGACACATTCTCTGTCCGTGTGTCCTGCTGCAGCCCACCCTGCTGTAAGCAAAAGCATCTTTGGGGCTTGTTCAGGGGGCTCTAGTGGGAAAATAAAACCTCTTAAATCAAATTAAGGTTCTTAACTATTAAGAAAAAGCAAGTCCTGCAGGTGGCTGAGCTCTGCTGGCCACGGGCAGGGGAGCAGTGACCCCGGGCTGGCACCTCCAGTCACTGGCACCACAGGCAGAAGGGCTGCATTGCACTTCAGGGGGGAACGAGGAGAGGTGAGAAGCACTGGCAGCATCATTGATTAATTCCCTCGTAAGAACAGCCCTTCTGAAGTACCCTGCTGCTGACCCACAGCCCCTCCTGCTGTACTGAAGGAGGGGCTGTTAAATCTGCAGTTCTGCCATGACCATCACTGGTGTGAGCCTGGGACTGCCCAGACCGAGCTCCGTAACAGGAGCTGTGTGAGGGGTGGGCTGCACTTCCCTCCAGCACTGCAGCTTCTCTGAGCTTGTATTACATAAAAAACGTGTAGAAAGAAGTTGGGGATCTGGGCTGGGTCAGCTGGGGGGGGGACCTGGGCAGCTGCCACCCCTTCCTGCACTTACCTGCCACCCAATTATTCCTGGCTTTTGGAATGAGACACCAAACCCAACGTTTTTTTACATTCCCAGGTGAGTAAGGGCAGCCCCTCCCCAGCCAAGCACAAGCAGCTCTGGGGCAGGGCAGGATGATGGAGAAAAGCTCTCCTCAGATCCTCACACTGAGATTTCCTTCTGCAGTTCCAACCCCACCGGGGGAGTGGGCTCTGTCCTTTCTCCTCCCTCACCTCAGCTGCCTGGATGTGCCTCCTGCCACCCCCAGGAAAGGGATGAGCACTTACACCGAGGATACACAGTGGGGCTGCCCCATCCCTTACCCTGAAAACAGGCAGGGAAGGAAGGGAGAGCAAACACGCTGAGCAGCTGCACTTTGGTCTCTTGCACCTCCTCCCAGAAAGGGCCAATTCACACAATTCACAGCCTGTTCTAAAGGAATTGGGCACAGAGGCAAAGCGAGGGGCGGTTCAGCCCCCAAAAACCTTCGCAGCCCTGGGGAGCCTGGGAGCCTCCTGGGGAGCACGGGGACAGCCCCGGCCGCAGCAGCTGAAGGCTGGTTCTCCTCTACCTACGAGACGAGACAGACGTGGGACACACAAATCCAATCAGCACTGACCGAGGGTGACACACGAATCGCCCCTGACACAGCCGAGGGGCACGGGGAGGGGACATTGGCACTTCTTAGCGCGGAGCTGCCGCTGCCGGGCGCGGCCGGGAGGAGGGGAGAGGAGGGCAGGGCATCCCTGGAAGGACGGGGGTGTCCCTGGAAGGACGGGGGTGTCCCTGCAGGGACCCTGCCGTGCCAAGGCCTCACGGTACCGCAGCACCTTCATCGCCCGGCGGGGCCCGGCCAGCCCCGCTCTGTTCAATAAATAAGGTACAGGAGGACAGCGGGGACGCAGTTCCGCAGGCGCTTGTGTTTATACATTTTCCTCATGTCCCTGGCCAAAGGACACACTTCCTCTGGTCAGCCTGATTTATGAAAAAAAAAGAAAAAAATAAAAACTGTCACTGTTGCAGCGTTCCCTGAGCCTCTCCCCGTGGCGGTGCGGGCGGCGGCGGCCGAGCAGACAAAGGGCAATTCCCAGCTCCCGGCCTCTCCTCCGCGGCGCCGGGCAGGGGCAGTGTGGGAATCGATGGAATTACGTGGAAGAAGGCGAGTCCATTTTGGAGAGGATCCGCACGACCTCGGCTCGCTGCGTGGGGGAGATGTGCTGGGTCATGTGCACGATGGAATCCATGGCAACCTCGGGGTTGGCCTGGACCAGGCTGCAAAGAGGAGACAGGGAATGAGGCAGCCCCGCTCCGGAGCAGCTCCCAGCAGGAATTCCCGGGGGGCTGCGATGCGGTGGGGCTGTGGGGCACAGCACACGGCACTGGGTGGGCTGGGAAGAGCTGAGAGCTCCCTCTTGGCTTGCTCGTGGCAGGTGGGTTGGGCCACACGGGGACTGGGACCCCGAGCTGTGACCCCGGGTGGGGCTCTGGAGCCACCCCTGATCCCACCCCTGCCCCTCCTGCACTCACCCCCGGATCTGCTTGAGCACGTAATCCCTGGAGATGTATTTGATGTTCTCCTCCACGACCGAGCGGACGCCCTCCTCCTCCGTCAGCTGCTTCTCCAGCCACTCCACCAGGTCCTTGTTGCTGTCCCACAGGTAAGCCTGCCAAAATCCCCCAGGTCAGCCCACACTCCAGCCTTGCCCACTCCCCACATCCATCCCTCACTTCCTCTGGGTCACACATCTGCCTGGGGATCCCCACGAGCACACCTAACAATCGGCACTAGATTATTTATTTCTTTTGCATCTCCTGCCATAAATGTGATGGGAGGGGACCAAGGAGGTGCTTGGTGCAGAGAACGAGCTGCATCAATCCCAGGAGCTGGCCCAGATAAATCCCAGTTTCCCTGGTTATCAGCTCCCCAAATTCTGGAGGAACACGGCTGAGCTGAGATGCAGCTGCTCCAGGGCTGAACATCCCCGAGCTCCAGAGCAGCTCGGGGTGTCGGGAACCCTCGGCCGCAACCCCCTTTGTGCCTTTCACAAGATCATTGCACCTGATATTTGCTAGATAGTTGGCTGTGTAATAACTCAGGAGTGTGTGAGCCCCTAACAGCCTTCTTTCCTCTCCTCTCCTCTCATTTTCTTTACAAATCATTTAAGAATCGTTTTGTTAATGGTTTCCGGAAAAGCAAGTACTGCCATTAGCACTCATTCATATTTATGTCATTTTATTTGGGTAATTAAACACAAAGCTCCTCATTTAAAGGTGCACTATCCTTCTCTGTTATCACTAACCAAGTCAAAGGCAGAATGACAATGAGCTGGGGGTGGTGACTGCTTGGTGGCACCTCCCTGGCACCCCCGGAGCATCCCCTGCTGCAGCCAGAACCTGCCACACCTTTGGGCCACGGAACCAGGGAATCACAGAATCATTAAGGGTGGAAGAAACCCCGAGATCATCCAGTCCAACCATTCCCCCAGCGCTGCCAAGGCCACCCCTGACCACGTCCCCAAGTGCCACATCCACACAGCTTTTAAATCCCTCCAGGGAGGGGGACTCCACGCTGCCCAGGGCTGGACAAACCTTTCCACGGAGAAATTTCCCCAATATCCTGAGGCTGTTCCCTGGGAGCAGAGCCCGATTGAGTTGAGGAGACTGGACACCTCCCACTGTCCCAGGCTGCTCCCAGCCCCAGTGTCCAGCCTGGCCTTGGCATTCCCAGGGATCCAGGGGCAGCCACAGCTGCTCTGGGCACCCTGTGCCAGGGCCTGCCCACCCTCCCAGGGAGGAATTTTGGGTTCAGAGCCCATCCCAGCCCCTGACACATTTCAAAAACCCCAGGATTATTTTATTTCCCTTCACACTACGTCTCTGATTGTCTCAGCCCAGTGATGTCACTTTGAGATTTTGCTTATTTCATTGTTTTTCTCCTTATTCTGATTTGAAACTGGCCGGGTTTCGCTCCCTGCCCGTGCCCCTGCCACGCAGCCACGTTCCCTGCATACAAAGGAGGATTCCAGGGAAGGGGGAACAAACCCAGCCCGGGAAGCTGTGATACAGCCACAGACCTGTGTAAAGCTCCATTTACCCAAGATTCCCAAAGCTTTTAGTTTAGGAGAATATTTAATACTCTTATTAATCATTTTTAATCCGTTTGCTTTTAATTAAGAAACAGCATGATGCTTCCCTATCAACATATGCCAGGGAGCAGATTAATTGTGGCTTAAGATAACTCTCCTTGATTGGTGTAATGTATTAGCTAACGAGCTGCCTGCTTTTGGAGAGCTCAGGCTCTACCTTGGAAAGGCTGCTGCCCTCCAGAGAACATCCCCCCTTCCCTGGAACCCCCGGGTGTTGGGGACTTTAAAAACGGAATGGAAAAAAAAATAGAATAAAAAAATGAAGCAGTGAAATAAAATAGAATTAAAAAAAANCTGAGATTGGAGGCTTGTAACAAAAGCAACCCCAGAGCAGCCCCAGAGCTTGCCCTCCAGAGCCTGTAGGTTGAGCACAATTATCAAAGGAACCCCCATGGTCTCTGTGGCCCATCCCCACCGCCCTGGGAAGGGGGCTCAGGGTGGCCCTGGGCTGCTCTGGGGCAGCAGGACAGGGGCCCAACCCCCCGACTGACCTTCACCGTGCCCTCCACCTCCACGAACCAGCGGCGCAGCATGGCCTGGATCTGCCCGTCCGTCAGCTCGGGGTTGGCCGCGTGGATCTTCCTCTTCACCACGTCCTCCAGCAGCAGCCGCCGCAGCCGCCAGTAGAAGAAGGTCCGGGAGGNTAATTAAGAAACAGCATGATGCTTCCCTATCAACATATGCCAGGGAGCAGATTAATTGTGGCTTAAGATAACTCTCCTTGATTGGTGTAATGTATTAGCTAACGAGCTGCCTGCTTTTGGAGAGCTCAGGCTCTACCTTGGAAAGGCTGCTGCCCTCCAGAGAACATCCCCCCTTCCCTGGAACCCCCGGGTGTTGGGGACTTTAAAAACGGAATGGAAAAAAAAATAGAATAAAAAAATGAAGCAGTGAAATAAAATAGAATTAAAAAAAATAAAGTCAAATAAATAATGCAAAATAAAGTAAAATAAATAAATAAAGTAAAATTTAAAAATAAATAAAATAAGTAAAGTAAAATAAATAAAGTGACAAAGTAAAAGAAAATAAAGTAAAATAAATACAATAAAGAAAATTAAATAAAGTAACATAAAGTAACAAAGCAAAAGAAAGTGGAATAAATAAATGCATAAAAATAAGTAAAATAAATAAAATNGCAGCAGGACAGGGGCCCAACCCCCCGACTGACCTTCACCGTGCCCTCCACCTCCACGAACCAGCGGCGCAGCATGGCCTGGATCTGCCCGTCCGTCAGCTCGGGGTTGGCCGCGTGGATCTTCCTCTTCACCACGTCCTCCAGCAGCAGCCGCCGCAGCCGCCAGTAGAAGAAGGTCCGGGAGGTTTTCCAGTCCAGGACGTCCTGCCCGAGGCACAGGCGGAGAGGAGAAAAGGAGTGAGGGACACGGAGGGACAGAGACACCTCATTCCCAAAGGGAAAGCTAGGCTGGGGCTCGTTCTGTCCCCTGGCACAGCAGGAACGTGGATTGCACTCCCCTGGCACAGCACTGGGTCACCGGGAGCTGCACAGAAGCCTGGAGTGCTCCGGCTCCGGCTCCAGCCCCATCCCTCGGAAGCTCCGGGATACTCACGGTTATGGCCCCTTTCTCCTGCATCCTGCCGGGGGTGTCGTGCAGGTCAGCGAACTGCATGGCCACCTGCTGGTACATGGGGATCAGGAACTCCTCCCGCTCCTTCAGCTTGGCCTCCAGCTCCTTCCTGTCAGCCGGGCTCAGCTCGGGGGTGCCTGAAACCGGACACAGGCTCAGAGCCTGGGGGCAGCTCGGGGGTGCGGCTCCAGGCAGTCCAGAGGCTGGAAAAGCCAAAGGACAAACCCCGGAGCATCAGCTCCCAGCAGTGCCCAGCAAACCCCAGGGGTCCAGCCCAGATTTTGTGCCAGGCAAGAGCTCCGAGGGTGTTTTCACCATGGAAACTCCATTCCCTTTAAATGCCGATGATCTGAGCCATCCATTAAGTGACACTTACAGGACTTTCTCCTAAAAAAGAATGATGTCCCAACACGCTGCTCATTTAGCAGCAAACACAGACCACGGCACCCCACCTTCACCACTGCAAGTGCTCCTTCAGGCTGGTGCCTGCCAGAACCCACTCCAGGGGCTCTGCAATCACAGCAGGAAGCCAGAGCAATCCCAACCCAGCAAAACCAGCTTAAACCACTGGGCAAAGCTTTACAGAAACCCCAAAGAGGGACCAACTGCAGCCAGAGCAGAATCCCAAGGCTGGAATTCGCTGTCACTGGGCCCTAACGGGCTCACAGAGGGTGATCAGACAAATTCATGCAAGGAAATTCCAGCACAGGCTCCTGAGCACAGAGATCCGATATTAATCTGTTCTCAGGAAGCCTCTAAACCACAGCTGGAAGCTGAGACAGCATCCTGGGGGTAGCATCCCGCTGCACCTGCAGGATGCTGCTGCTCCCTGCACGGCTCATTCCCACTGACACGATAACCCAAGGCTGCTGCTCCAAAGGGATGAGCTGCCCAGCAGCCTGAGCTCTCCAGTGCCTGCTCACACACCCCACACACACATTTTTCCAAGGCACAGACCCTCCAGACAAAGGTCCTTCCCAGGGAAGGAATGTTGTTTCCGTGCCTACCAATATAAATGTTACCTAACCCTTCAGATGCGAGTAAGAAGGTTTTAATTAAGAGGAGCTTCCCTTGTAACCTTCAGAATAAAAAATTATC
This sequence comes from Rhipidura dahli, assembly GCA_013399225.1. NCBI lineage: Eukaryota > Metazoa > Chordata > Aves > Passeriformes > Rhipiduridae > Rhipidura > Rhipidura dahli. Next base: position 58,779 of record VXAC01003947.1, read on the forward strand.
TATATTTATCCACGCTGAACTCCCAGGCTCCCTGGCTTTAAAGGCAACACGAGCACTTAAGGCAGCCCCGCTGGTGAATTCCGGCCCCTGCCACCGAGTCCACCCAGCCAGGCCCAGTAATGATTTAGGTGAGATTAACAAATATGTCAATGTCTATTTTCTGCTTAATTTAAAAGCAGCGTCTATAAAGATTTTTGACTTCTGAACCCTGTTCTCCTGGAAGAAAGAAGGTAACAATGAGGAGGGGGGATAAAGAGTGATTATCCCATCATCGATCGTTTGTCAGGAGCATTTCTTATTCACTGGACTATTGTAAAAAGCTAAGCTCTCGATCAATCCTGTAAGCCCCCTGTACAATTAAATATCTTGGAATGGTTTTCTTTCTTTCCTAGTCAGATCTTGAGGCCTCAGGGTTTTTCAGAAAGCCTGGGCTTTATTTATTTATTTCTCAGGGAAAAAAAAAAAAAAAAAGAAGTCTCCTTCCACAAATCTTATCCTGGCAAGGAGAGGGGAGTTAAAATATGGGATTCCTTTGCTCTAGAGGTACTTGACAGTTAATGAAACTGTTAAAGTTTAAATCATAGGAACATTATAGACCTCTGGGTATGGATTGGCTGCTAATCAATAGGGAAACAAAAGGAGCAGTGCTCCAAGACAGCCCCATTCCATGAGGAGTGAGCCTGGCACGCAGGTGGGGGCATGGCAAGGAACATGTGTGACCTTCCCAACTTGGCACAGGGAGCCCAGGACACTCTCCAAGGCAGCTCCTCAAGTGCCATAAAACTCCACATTTCTCCTGGGCTGCAGTTTGCTCTGCAGCCCCCACCTCAGTGGGGCTCCGGAGAGTGCCAGGCTGGGAAGGGGCTGGAAAACATCTTAGCTCTGCTCCCAGTACCTTCAGGGCCCACCCACGGTGGGGAACACCCCAGCACCTCCTGGGGCTACACTCTCTTCTCTTTTCTAATCAGTAGCAAACTGCCTTAACCAAGCTGAGAAGACCCCTGGGGAAGCAGCAGCTTTGGGGTCCCACCTCATTGCCACACCTGCAACCACAGCCCCCACCCAATCTCACCTTCCCTTCTGCTTTTGGCAAAACTCTTGCCAGACACAGACTTTTTCTCCCCTGTGAGGGTGGGGAGGCCCTGGCACAGATTTCCAGAGATGCTGTGGCTGTCCTTGGATGCTTGGGAGTGTCCAAAGCCAGGCTGGATGGGGCTTGGAGCAGCCTGGGACAGTGGGAGGTGTCCCTGCCCGTGGCAGGAGTGGGATGGGATGAGCTTTAAGGTCCCTCCTAATCCCAGCCATCCTGGGATTCCATGAAATTCAGCAAAGGCAGCAAAAATGCCAAAGGTGTCCAGGCTGCCCAGGGAACTCCCCCCAGCCCAGCCAGAGGGAGCTGCTCCAGAGGGGACAGGGAAGGTCACAGGGAGCCCCTCACGTCCCTGGAGAGACAGGCATTTTTGGATTGTCTCTTGTTTCTTTAAATGAGACGGGCTGTAATTGCTTCACTAAATATTCAGCAGGATTTATGTTGGAAAGGTGCAGCATGAACAGCCAGTGAAGGTCACACATGCTCGTGGCACGGGCTGGAAATATCCTTGTACAGCAGCTCCCTGTGATTCCCACCCCATCCCTTCCCTCTCTCTGCTCCCAAGGCCTCATCTCCAAACAGGTGAAGTGTGGCAGGGACATAATTCCAAAAATTCCTGCCCACAGCCCTCCTGGGAGGATATCCCAGGTGCCAAGGGCCATGGAGGAGCTGACAGAAAGCAGGACTTGCTCTTGGAGCCTTGTGATTGTGAATTAACACCAATTCAAATGCAGCAGCACCTGCGAGTGGAAGCAGCTACTGAAACCAGCATCACCTAAAACACAAAGCTACAGCCTGGCTGTGTTCAGCCAGCACTCCATGAGAGATGGAAGCAAAAGAGCAGTGCTTCTCCCAGCTTTTCCTGAAAACCTGGCACTTGGGGTCAGTTCTGGTCCTGCACCCAAAATGTTTCTTTTCCGAGAGGAGCTGAGTGCCGAACACTCGAGCGTTCACTCGTTACTTGGAAATTTAAAGACAATTTTGGATGCTCCTCAGCCAAACAAGGTGTGAACCAAGCCCCAGCAGCACAGACTGACTGCTCTAGGAAATGAAATAAATAAAATTAGAGGTGCATTCCAATACACAGGAACACCTCCCAGGATCAGCAAGGAGGACATTCCCCCTGTCACAACACATCAGGTGACAGACCATTGGATGCTGCCCTTTTCCTACAAGAAACATGGAAATAGAGTATCCAGTCTTGCTCCAACTGGACCTGTTCCTTTCACTCCTGTTCCACCACCCCTTTCTCTGCAGCTCTGACAGGAGGTACACAATCTGTGTGGCACCACTTGTTTTCACTCTGCTCCTACACGGTTTTACTCTAATTGTAATGAATAAATAAAACCAAAGCTCTTGTGTTTTTATCTCTGGCCCGAGGCTCGCAGCCTGCACTGTTCCAACATTCCTGGGTGATCTCTGCTGTCCCTGCACACCTATTCCACGTGGGAACGTGCTCTGGGGCAGGATGAGGTCCATCCTCTCTCCCCCTGCCCTTTGCTCCGCGCCGCCTGCAACAGCCCAACTCTGAGTGACACTTTAATAAACCACGGGGGCTAATCAACATTTCAGTGATCGTGCTGGAGAATTGATAATGAACAGATTTATGTCAAATTATTCAATATCTGCCAGCCTCTCCTGCCTCCTTTACTCCCCGACTGCCAAGTCCAACCCCGGCGTCTCCCGACCGAGCCCGCGTGGGAGAGCATCTCCCTCGGTGCCTCTCTGCAGAGCTCCGGGGAGGGATGACAGCCACTCAGGGGTTAAAGAGAGGCAGTGAACCCCCAGCTAATGAGTAAGAATTCAGCAGGCAGTGTAAGATAAATGGAGCTTTCTCTGCTTCTGCTGGAGTCAGCATGAACTGCGGCCCTGCGGCTTGTTTGTGGCAAATGGAGTGCGCGAAATATCAAAGGGCAGTGATCCAGAAGAAGACCGACTTTGACAAATTTTAAATTGGCCAGAAAGAAAACCAGCAAAAAAAAAAAAAA
>VXAC01003947.1:61890-83752 GCA_013399225.1 Rhipidura dahli
AAAAGACAAAAAAAATTATGCAATTCAGTGTGTCCTGCAATCTTGGCTTTCCTGCTCTGGCACGGGAATTAGTGGCAAAACAACAGCAATGATCACCCGATGCTGGGAGCAATTACGATCCATCTCGGGGAGATGCTTATCAGTGACTGAAGCTTTTAGAGCTCTCCCTATGTACAGTTGTAAGTGACTTGCTCTTGTGTCGAAGTCATTTTAATTAAAGTCTATGGAGTTTGCTGGGAGTAATTACCCTGTAGAGGAAGAGGGGGGAAAAAACCCGACCAGGCTCCTTTCTCCTCATGCAGCGCTGGGATTTTGAGGCTGTTGGCAGAAAACTCTACCCCATCTTCCCCTGTGGTTTTTTTTCAGTGTCCCACAGGATTCAAGGGTGGCCTGCAGGTGTCCTGCATCCACACAGGTGAGCAGGGCAGGGAATGAGGACAGTGAGAGAAGGTGATGCTCTGCTCCCCCTCCCTCCAGGATTCCCACACTCTGCTCCTGGGGATGGATCCATCGGAAGCTCCCTGGAGCAGGGGGTGGTTTGCTGCTGGCACAGGTGAAGGTAAATGCTCCCAGCAGCAACAGGGCAGGGCCTTCTATCTGCAGGGCCCAGCTGAGTGCTCAGCACATTCCCTTCCCTAAGCACACATCTGATTTCTCCTTCCTGGGAGATTCCTGCCCCATGGGAGCAGACACCATGGGAGGGGGAGCTGGGGGTCCTGCCTGCCTGAGGAACTCCACTGAACACCTCCAGAGAGTTTTTATGGGGACTCTGAGCTGGGTCCCCATGATTTGGGGCAGTCACTGGCCCTTTGCTGTGAAAGGGACCCTGGCAAGCCTGACAGAGATCAAAGGTGAGGTTTTCTGAAAATAACCTCCTTGCTGCAACTGCAAACTTTAAAACTGGGATTTAAGTCATAGAATCATAGAATGGTTTGAGTTGAAAAGGACTTTAAAGATCATCTCATTCCACCCCTGCCATGGGCAGGGACACCTTCCACCATCCCAGGCTGCTCCAAGCCCCATCCAGCACAGCCTTGGACACCTCCAGGGATGGGGCTTCTCTGGGCACCCTGTGCCAGGGCCTCCCCGCCCTCACAGGGAACAATTCCTTCCACACATTCAATCTCACCACGCCCTCTGTCAGTGGGAAGCCATTCCCCCTCATCCTGTCACTCTGGACCCTTGTAAAGAGTCTCTCCCTTTTTCCTGCCATCTCCTTCAGGTACTGGCAGGCCACAGTGAGGTCACCCTCAGTCAGCTGCCCACAGACAACAAACCCATCCATCCAACGGGGTATCCACGTCCACTCTCACCCAGTGACACATCACAGACAAGAGCAAGATCAGAATTTGGATAAAACTTGGAGAAAAAGTTGCTGCCTTGTGCTGCTCCGCAAAACCCAACCTGCTTCTTACCCAGAAAACAATCAGCACAGGCAGAGAAAACAAAGAGTCAACATAAGATCATTAAAAACAAAAGGAAATGCCTTGGATCAATCAAAGGCACGGGTAGGACCTGCTCTGCAGTCAGTGCTCTGATCCCAGCACCCCCTCACCCTTCACCCGTTATTATTCTCCTCCCGAGGCGTATCAGGAGGGTTGTTTTGTATATAAATTGTTGCCCTGCCATAAATTAAAAAAAAAGCCAAATAATAAAATGTAACTGCAGCAATAGCCAGGATTTATCAGTCATTTGCAGAACACTTTTCCTCCTGAAGGATCCCAAAAGGCTTTATAAATTCAAGCCATACCCACATCGCACGCTTCTCCCTCCACTGAAATGTAGTCAATTTTGGAGGTAAAAGGAGGCTCTGTAAGATTATACTCTTATAGTAAGAGCCAGTAAAGAACTATTTAAAGAGCCCATTCCCCTGAGAGAGAACATATCTGATATTAAGTGCATTTTGCTGAACACTCTGTATTTTGGGATGTTGTACAGCAGGCGCTGGGATCACTCAGAGCAGAAGGCGCAGTAATAACACCACCCTGGCCGTGCCAGCACTGAGCTCTGTTCATCCCCCCTGTGTACAGAGACATGGACAACATTCCTTATTCCCTTGAAACTGAAGAGCACACAGATATCATTGCTGCAAACCACCCCAGACACTCAGTGATGGTCCAGCAGCCCAAAATGTCTTTGATCAAACCCTTGGTTATGTGAAACGATGCCCGCCGAAGGTTTGGCCCACAAGGTTTTAGTGAGCTGAGCAATTGCTAAGCTGGAAATTAGACTCAGGCCTTTGTAACAGGGGTCTGTTGTGAGATCCAGTCAATAAAATGTAATAAAAAAAGAGAAATCAGCTCAAAAAACCACTGTACTACACACCCTGGGTATGCTGAGCACTCATGGTTATCACCTCACATGTGCAGTGCTCTCATCTGGTTTTGCTCCCAAGTCAGACAACAAGAAATGAAAGTGAGAATGACTCTGCTCAAATGCCTCAGTGCCCCTCTGTGAGGGGTGCCCCCTGTGAGGGTGCCCCACGTACCCAGGCGCTCGGCCAGGTGGGTGTACACCGGGTCCACCCTGCGCATCGTCTTCACCAGGTCCTTCCTGCGGAACCGGATCTCCACAGTCCCCTCTGGCTCCAGGATCCCTCCTCTGCAAAACACAGAAGAAAGGCACTTTTTGCACCTGACTTTCAGGTCACCAGACACAAAATGGAATGGCTTGAAAGCAAGAGAAGTGGGAGGGAGACAAAACAAAGAGAGAACTTTCAGCTCTGGTTTATCCAGGCCAAAAACGCGCACGAGGTTCCACCCGGGGAGCGTCCGACCCTGTGGAAACCATTCCAGCCCGCAGGGAGCATCCTGGGCAGTCCCAGCTGGAGATTCCAGGGAAAAGGGGGATCCCTACCTGCTCTCTCGGTCTGCATACATCTCCATATGCCGGGGGTTGATGGTGGGGTCGATGACCACCCAGGAGCCGCCCCGCAGCTCGCCCTGCGGCGGGATGTAGATGAGCACGGGCTGCCGGTACTCCCGGAGCCCATCCACGATGTACGCCCCAAACTTCAGCACCTGGTCATACATGTCTGGGGAAGGACACAGAGCTGGTCAGACATGGCTGGGGAAGGACACACAGCTGGTCAGACATGTCTGGGGAAGGACACACAGCTGGTCAGACATGTCTGGGGAAGGACACACAGCTGGTCAGATATGGCTGGGAAAGGACACAGAGCTGGTCAGACATGTCTGGGGAAGGACACACAGCTGGTCAGACATGGCTGGGGAAGGACACAGAGCCTGGAGTCACAGCTCAGTGTCCCAGCCTTGGGCACTTCCCAGGGATGGGGCAGCCACAGCTTCTCTGGGCACCCACAGCTCCTCAGCACCCTCACAGGGAAGAATTCCTCCCTGACATCCCATGTAAATGGACCCTCCTTCAGGCTAAGGCTGCTCCCCCTGTCCTGTTGGTCCACGCCCCTGGAAAAGTCCCTCTCCAGCCTGCAGGATGCTCCCACATCACTCCTGCTCCCAGGCATGGCACCTCCTCTCTGGAAATCCACTCTGGTGGCTTTCCATGAAACCACATCTATGCCAGGGCTGCAGGTCCTCAGCTCCACACGTGGGGATGATCCATCCACGAGCATTCCCACAGTTTGGGAAATCAGCCTGGGTATGTCTGTACTGCCCAGTTTCAGACTCACTACCCTGGACCTCTCCCACAACTCATGTAATGTGAGTAAAATGCACCTAAGGGCAGCAGAGCTTTTCCAGATCTTCATAAAAATGTGTGTGGGGAGGGATGGGGAACAGCACTCTGCTCTTCTTCCATTAAAATTTGTTTAAGGCATTTTGCTCAAAATTAATAAGAACAACTCCACTGTGTAAAGACAGTACATTGAAAATATCAGCCCCAAAGGTGATTTAAATAAAAGAGAAAAAGGGAAGGCAGAAGAATTTCTATGAGATGATATAGTTTCTAATGGATACAGTTTGTAATGGAAACGGGCACTCTTGAATATATATATTTTGTTACATATAATTATATCTAGAAGTATTAAATCAAAATACAAGAAATGAAAAATAGTTATTAGGCTCATCTAGCCCACCTCTTTGTTCACACAGGACCTGTTCTTCCACAGTGCTTTTGAAAGCTCCCATTTAGAAACCCCAAACAATAAATCTACTGCTTCTTTAGGGGCATTTCTACAGCCAAATAGATGAGATTTCCCTCAGAACTCAGCCAAACTTCCCCTCCCTCCCCATTAATTTCATGTCACTACCCCCTGTACCACCCTACATAATGTCTGCACTCCTTCAGGCTCACTCCAAATAGCAGGAGGATTTTCAGAGGGGTTTGTCCTCAGACACGACAGGTACCCATCCCTCATCTCTCCTCCAACCCCCTCCATCATTCGGGTTCTTTGCTTGGACCCTCCCAGTTTGCCTCATTTTTTCTGGCCATTAAAATACCAGTGCAGAGAAAATTAAGGAGCTGCATTAATGTACCTCACACCTGCTGCAACAGGAACAGCCTGGAAACACTGAGACACTTTGATTCATCTAAAATCCTTTATCCCTCGAGAAAAGCCTCATTGCTGGGGAAGGAAAAGACTCCAGCCAAGGTCCTTTTGTCATTTAACCCTCATTTTAGTGTTCAGCATTCACCTGAACATAATTAAGCAACCAACTCTTTGGGAAACACACACTCTTCTATATTTATATATATATATATACACACACAAACAAATATATATAAATACATATTAGTACCACGGGCACTGATATGATCTCCCCATTTCATTCCCAAGGTCATTGCCCAAACACCCAAGAAGAGGAATTTAATGTTATTTAAGAGATATCAAATGCTGACAAAGGGAAGAACAATTTATTCCCTCTAATTGGGAATAAACATAAATCCCAGCAGAGACAGTGGGGACTGAGAAGCAAACAAAACTCCAACCTTTCCCTTTGTCCTGAGCAAAGAAAAAGACTCAAAAGGGGTGACAAATTTATTACTAATTATACAATTATTTTATTATGTAGTGCTAGTAATAAACCACTTGAAGTACTTTCAGCTAATTCCAGTGTTAAGAAAATAATTGCTTAATTCAAATTATTTTAACTGAATTAATTCTTTACTAGACATTTTTTACTAGTGCTACATAATAAAATAATTGTGTAATTAGCAATACATTTTTCACTCCTGCCACGGGTATATATTTTACTCAGGTGAAGTGCAGAGAAGAGCAGCACTAATTGTTTGAACAGGGCAGAGGGAGGAGGAGCAGAGAAACTGGGGGGGAATTTGATGCTTCCTCACAGCTCCAAACCTCCCTCAGGTTCCCCAGGTGGCATCAGGAAAGGATTTTATTTCCCAGGTGCCAGCAGGAGGTCAGGGAGCCATTTCTGTGCCTGTGGATCTCTGGGGATCAGCCTTCCAGGAGGAGGAACTTCACCCCTCTGTGGTTCTGCACCCAGCTGGGACCCTGCAACCCAGCACTGCATTGTCCTGGAATGTCCCAGCAGCCTCGGGATCCAGACTGAACAAGTGATTCAACCCTAATATTTATTAGCAAATAAAACCAAGTGCTGGCTTCTCTTCACCCTTAACCAAGGCCAGTGGAGCTGCTGCCACCCTTGGTGTTCCCAGAGCTGGCTGTAAACTCTGCTGAGGAGCATCCTCCTTCCTGACCCTGACTTCCAAAGGGTCCCCACACTGCTCCAAGCCAAAATTCCTGTATTAATTTAAACCACAGCCTCATCTGAGCGACCTGGCTTAGTGGAAGGTGTCCCTGCCCATGGCAGGGGGGTGGAATGAAGTGATTTTTAACATCCCTCCCAACCCAAACCAGTCTGGTCTTCCCTGAGCAGCCACTTGCAAGGCAGGGATGCAGCAGAGCTGGCTCTGCAGGAGGGTGGGCAGTGCCCCCAGAGCTCTGTCCCCTTCCCTGCTGCCCTGAGCCCGGTGTCCCCCTCCACAGGGACACCCAGAGCCCTCCCTGCCCCTCTGCAGCTGGAGCACATCCCACCAGCCTGGCTGGAACATCCCACACACACAACCACCACAGCTCAGCACCCGGGCCAGCCGAGCCCCACACCAGCCTTTTCACCCAGCTGGATTGTTTTATACTCTGTTTTTATTGTTATTTATAACCTGTCCCGGGCAGGCAGGCAGGAGGAGTGAAGCAGGAGCCCCTGACAGCTCAGTGTTGGGGGGATTTGCATGTGATCAAACCCTCCCTGCCGAGCCCAGGACCCTGGTGCTAATTTCCAGGGAATTTCACGCTTGATGTCTCCCCGTCGTGGGTCAGCGCCGGTTCGCCCAAATAAACCCCTGCCAAATGGCTCCTCTGCTGGAATATTCCAGCCAGCTTTTTATAATTTAATTTTGCATTATGCTCAGGAGCCTTCTGGCCACGGAGAGAGCTCGTTGGGGAAGGCACCACCACCACCACCACCACCACGAGCTGCCTTTATTTAGGGCGTTACTCATTTATTTTACGGCAGGAATTAGACCTCCCCGGCTGACTAGGAAAGAGGGGNAATTAGACCTCCCAGGCTGACTAGGAAAGAGGGGGGGGTTCCTTTTCCCATTTTTTTTTTTTTTTTTCCTCCCTGTTCACTAATGTCAATTTTCAGCATAGCAAGAGCTGTCTCTAATCTTTTCCTACTCATTACACACAATTTTGGAGTCATTTTACCCACAGTGCAGTCGGCTCCTGGCAGTGTGTTTGTGTGCACTGAGGGGTGGCATAATTGTTTATTTTCCCTCCCTGCATAATCCCCCAGCCAGCACTGAAACCAAAACTGCAAACAACTCCCCAAGGGACACCCAGAGTGTCAGGAGACACCAGCAGCAAGCAGGAGGCTGGAAAATGCACAGAGCAAGGTGCAAACTGCAATGGCTTTGTCCTTCCCTCCTCCTCCTCCTGCTGCTGCCAGCTGGCTGGAATAAGCTGGGATATGCAATATAAATATTAACACCCCCGTGCTGCCTGTTCCAGCCAACTCCCAAGCTAAAACTCAGTTTCTGAGGAACCCAGCAAGGCCAGATCTGGCATTTTAAGGCAAAACAATACTTAGGGACTAAATAAGGTAAATAAATAAGATGAAATTACTTCAACAGCTTCCCAGTGAGTTGTGTGGCTGGGAAAGCACCTCATGAAGGGAGTGCAGTGGCAGCACAGGGAGCAGAATCCACCCCCAAAGGCAGTGGGAATTTCCAGAGGGAATTTTGCCATCTTTTGCCACCTCCCACCTTTGCATCTGCAAACTCAAAGGCTTTGCCTTGTGCCCAGCAGCCTCTGCCACCCTGAGAACTCCCACCAGCTCAGTGCCCCTGCAACCTCTCCTGATCTAACCTTTTCCTTCTTTAAATTTCACAGTATCAATCTCACATCCTCGGCACTTCACAGAATTTCAAGCAGTGCTCTGTGGGGCCCTGAGCAGCCAACACAAACCACCCCCAGGACAGCAGCAAGCTGCTGCTTACCTTTCATTCCCCCAGAGAAGCCTCTCCAGTTTGCAAAGACCATCAGGGGCAGCCCTTCCCTGTTGAAGTCCTTGACTGCCTGGGCTGTTTTGAAGGCAGAGTCAGGGAACCACACCTGCCCAGCCTGCTGGATTATCTGGAGGGAAGAAAGATCCACTGTCAGGCCTTGAAGCACATTAATGTAAGAGTCAAAACACAGAAAAATCAACAGGAGCTGTGATGTGGGATAAGCAGTGAGGAATGTGGCATGTCAAACATGTAGGGTTTGCTTGGCCATGGGAAAATTGGGACAATCTTTTTGTCACCAACTTCAACAGCAGCATTCCCACTAATTTAGCTAAGAAAAGAGATGGCCTGGGAAGCCTGACATGTGATGCTGTAAGGAGGGGAAGGAGAAGAGGAAGAAAATGGCACAGAGAGTAGAAAACCCCAGAGAGATGAAGCAGGGCCAGGGCTGTGAAACCAGGCAGGGGAACAGCAAAATGCCAGAGCAGGAAGGCCATGAAACACTCCAGTCACAGCAAGAGAGCAGGGAAGTGATTTTTGCTTGTCACATCTCCTGGACCCTTATCCCTGCCCCTCCCCTGAGTCCTGAGGGAAGCAGGAGCGCCAGGGATGTGCCAGGGATGGCCCCACAACAGCCCAGGGGCTGCTCCCCACAGCTGCAGGGCACTCCCAGCTCCCCAGGAATGGCTGCACACTGGTACCAGAGCACAGACAGGGCCAGCAGCACACGGCCAGGGCCACCCACCTTGGCCTCCGAGTCCAGGTTTGCGGGATCAGCGGGGATGCTGAGCTCCACCGTCCTCGTTTCCACAGCAACCACTCCTACAGGTATTCCTCCCAGCCTGCAAGCAGGTGAGACACACACACAGCTCCTACTCCTGCTGCTACACAGCGAGACAGTTTTGCCAACTCACATCCAAACACCCAGGAGAGGCAAATAACGGGAGCAGTGTTCTGGTCTTTTGTAGGGTTGGGGCACAAAGGCTGGAGAGTTCAGAAAGGTCACAGATCTCAAAGCAAAATCTGTTCCAAAAAGGAGCATGTCCCTCACTGACAATTAAATAGAATAAACCTAAACCCAGATTTTGAATGATAAATCCATGTACCCACTGCCCTTCAGCTGCCATCACCCAGATTTTGGTTCTGATGGTCTCGGCTGTGGAAAGTCACAGAACCCCCGAATGCCTTGGGTGGCACTTTAAACACTTGCTGTCTTTTCTCCAGAGCTGCTGCTGCAGGGTGCAGGGACAGAGGGATGGGCAGGGAGTGCAGGCACCAGGGAGGATGCCCAGCTCTGCCCTCGAGGGGATCCAAGCCCTCCTGAACACAAAAGCCATCGATGCAACGCCGGCTCCGCGCTCCCAGGACAGTCCCAGCAGAGCCCCCTGCTCCCTCCCCAACCACCCCAAGCTGATGACACACGAACAGGCAGGGAAGAGACAGGGCCCATGTGCACTGAGGGGCTGGAAATATTCCCATTCCCTATGATTAAGAGTCTGCTGGAATCCTGTAATTGCAGAAGCCGTCTTAAATCGGTAACTTATAACTTCTATATTAGGGCCCATGTGACCTAATAAAGAACATCTTTATCCAAGTATTACAGTTATTTATTGAACTTGAAAACAGCTCAAAACAACTTCTGTTTTCCATAATACTTCATATAAATTTTATCAGGCTAGCACATGAAGATGCTACATCTTGTTTTATAGTGTGTCCCTGGACAAGTTGCCATAGAATAATAAAAGACAATTTACAGCCAACAGCACACATATTCCAAACATACATACAAGAGATGAGTTTTGGCAGCACTTACAGTAACAATCCCAGAAGAATACATTCATATTTGTTTTTTTTTCAAAGTGCCACTGCTTTTGAGAGGAGTCTGTTTCATTTGTGTTATATATCCCTGCTGTGTGAGAGTCCAGAGCCACTCGGAATTTGTCAGAAGAAAGGAACTGCAAGTGAAGCTGAGCATGGACAGAGAGCTTCTGGCTTTGCCAAATCATTGATTTCCACCCCTGGCACACTGCTTAGCCTGGAAGCCTTTAAATTATAGAGTTATAGAGCCATGGAATGGGTTGGGTTGGAAGGGACCTTAAAGGTCATCTCATCCCTTTCTTTCCAACTCTTTCTATTAGACAGATATATATACACAGAGAGAGAGAGAAATGATCACAGGATGTTGTGCTCTAGAGAAATGCAAAGCACAGCCCAAACTTGATTTCTACAATTGTCTGAAACAGCCCTCAGAACTCACCTTGCTCTCCCCACCACGACTGTCTGTGCCCAGGGCTGCATGATCTCCAGGAACGACCCGTGGTCGAAGAACCCACTCAGCCACTGCCCCTTCTGATCTAAAGGGAAGGGAAAAAAGGGAAACATCAAAGGTGGAAGGAGAGAGGGAAGAAAGAAAAAAAGAATATCGAAGCAGCAACTCAAACTTGCTTAAAAATGCCAACTGGAGAACATGGCACTGTCTTTTTATTTATTTAATTTTAAATAGATGACAATACAAGGGAACATTAGACAGCTGAGCATTTGTCTGCCTTCAGCCATCATGTCTTATTTCATTTCCTACTCTGCATAAAGACAGCAATTTATCAGCAAAAGCATCATTTATTGTTAAACGATGGGGTTCGGAGAGCAGGGACTTCCCATGCTTTTAAATAAATAACTCTGCTTTTTTCAAGACTACAAACATTTGTCAAAAGGCAGTAAAGTCATTAAAGACGGTTTTCAAAACACCTATTTCTATATTAAAACTTATCTCATATTCTCCTCATGATCCTGCCTAATCTTTCCTTGAAAGAAGGAATGCTGAAGGAACCCAGGAACCAAATACGAACATTTCAATTATATTTTAGAGTCAATCAGACAAATCACAACTCTCTGGAGGCACCTGCTTTGTACTGGGGCTTTAGGAAGCTCTGCATGAAAACAACCCACAAAAAACTGCCCCGAAAACCCCAAATCCCTCCCAGCTTCACCCCTTGGCACAGAGCTCCCAAGGAACTCTTTCCTCTGAACAAGCACCTCTTGCTTCTGCAAACCCAAGTCCAAAACCAATTAAAAAGTGGAGATCCGAGCACGCTAACCTCTGCTGACTTAAACAGGATGGAGAGTGTTTTATCAAGCCCAAACTTGTAATTACTGTGTTCTACATTCCTTGCCTCTGTAGCCCCACTGTAAAATGTGACCATCCATTTCAAAATTATCTCTTTATCGCGAGCCCAAAGCTGATCGTTTAGATTCTGGCCTCGTGTCGGGCGTCAGTTTGAAGAATATCACGGCAATATCTCCTCTAATAAATGGCTTTAACTTTTCACCTAGGAGATATCTGCTTTAACTTATCACAGGGAATCATCTGCTTTCCTTAACGCTTCCACTAAATTAAAATCTGAAGTCACTCGATTTGGGAGCCGGCGTTTGCGGCGCCCGGACAGCTGGATGAATTGCTTGAGAGATGATGAAAAAATATTATCCAAAACCAGAAAACTTAGTTTATCACAAATCTCATTTTAGCCCCCCAAACTCATTAATAACAGCAGGAGTAATGGTCACCCAGTTTGCAGCTTGTACCTACACAAGCTGCACAACCCCAACAGTGCCAACACAACTCCCAGGGATCTGCAGGAATATTGGGATTCCTTTGTGGATGGACTTTCCTCTAAATCATAAAAAAAAAAATCCATAGAAGTAACTATTCTAAGTAAATATATCATCTATAAAAGTATTAACTGGAACACTCAGGTATTAAATGCTACTTTTAGATATTATCTATAAGTAATATTATATATGAATATTATTATAGATAAATATTTATGTATTAGATGCATATTGCTTAAAACTAATTATTTTACAGAATCTGGGATGGATTTGGGCTGCAGACATCTAGAAACAAGAAGACAGTTGCTGCATCTCTTGGCCATACTTGGGTTGGGACGTCCAGCCAGCATCCAGCGAGGATCGTAGGGGGTCTTGGTGGGCACAAAGTCGATGGTTCTGTCTATAGGATCCTTGGCTTTGAGGACAGGAACAGGGCTGTGTATATTCTAAAGGGAAAAGGAGAATATGGAAGGAGGTGAGAGCCCCCCTTTTCTGCAAACAAAGCCAACAGGGGCACCTTGGAGCTCTGTGGGCTCAGGAATTACCTTTGGCATGTAGGAAAGCCACTGCAGGATGGTGTAGACGCCTTCAAAGTCATCACAGACCGTGCCGTGGGTCACCCCGTTGTTGTGCATGATCTGGATCCCTCCCAGCTGATTGTTGGAGGTGTAAACCTCCCGTCCAAGCACCTGGGGAAGGGAAAACGGGATAGCCATCAGTGCTGGGATGTGACCAGGAGGTGCTGGCTAAGGAGGCACACACCAACCCATCCCTGCAGCACCTCGGGATCACTGGGGCACAAAAAGGATGGAGCAAACCTCTCACAGCACAGCTTCCCAAGCCCTTGGTGCAGGTAGGAGCTTCTGAACAGTGGTCCCCAGCAAACAGAGGGCTGGGTTGGATGGGATATTGGGAAGGAATTGTTCCTTGAGAGGGTGGGCAGGCCCTGGCACAGGGTGCCCAGGGAAGCTGTGGCTGCCCCTGGATCCCTGGAAGTGTCCAAGGCCAGGCTGGACAGGCTGGAAGGTGTCCCTGCCCATGGCAGGGGGTGAAAATTGGATCTTTAAGGTTCCTCCCAGCCCAAACCATTCTGGATTCTACAATCCCCAAGGGGAACGATACAAGTGGGGAAACTGAGGCAGTTTTCCCCCTTGCCTTCCCCAAGCAGCAGTGTAGGCAAAGCTCCTAACCCCAAACCGCTCCAAGAAAACTGTAGGCTGGACACATAACCAGGGGAAAAAGCCCAGACAAAGGCCCAGCAGCTGCCCTGAGAGGCTGGCCAGAAGCTGGCTGGGGCTCCTCATTCTCTTGCACGGCTCCATCTCCAATCTGAGGCCGAGCAGCGCAGCTCTTTTCTCATTCTCCTGCTGTCTCTTCCCATTTGCCCTCTCCCTGACTGATACACTGATCTCTCGGTCACTCGGCTTTCTGCTCCACTGACTCCATATTACTAATAACACCTCTGCCACGGCCAGTTTACCTCATGAAGGCAGGAGCACATCATTACAAAATAAACTCATAACTTTGACATTCTAGCAAATACATGCCGTTTGTTATTTTTATGGGTTGAGTCTTTCTAACAGACAGAGGACATTACACACCTGCTTCATTTGGATCTTAAAATCCCCCTCAAACACACACAGGCAGCCTGGCCTCCCCCAAACACCCGGCACAGCTCATTCTGGGGACAGAGGAGCTGGCAGATGCCACTCAAGGTTTATGTACAGAAAAAACCGAGGCACAGATGTCACAAAACTAACCCCAAAATACAGAATTCAGTGTGTGTTTTAGCACAGGGATGTTCCTGGGTCTCCCTTCTGAGCTCAAGCACCTTCCTTCTCCTCTAACAAAATCAGCACCAAGCAAACCCGTGGTAGAGAAGACAGCAGCACAGATTTAGGTTCAAGGATGAGAAAAGCCCAGGCCTCCAGATGCCAGGCACAAGCTAAACGCTTCCCACAGAGGAAAATAAAAATAAAAGAGGATTTAAACTCCCCCTCTCTGAAGCAATGCAAACGTATGTACATGCAAAATGGGCTCTGCTCCCGCTTATCTGGAGCCACTGCAGACAGCTCGGGTTTAGCACTGCTGACAGGCAATGAAACAGCCTAATATACCACTGCTCTCGCCCTTAAATCCCTTTTTGGAGATGAAGATAAACACTCAGCTCCTTCTCCCGAGTGCTGCAGCCATTCCAGCAGAGCCTGCAGGGCTGGGAGAGCCCAGCCTGGGATGGGGCTGGGGCCAGGGGCTGCAGGGAGAAGCTGCTCCGAGGAGAGCGTGGTCTGGGATCTGCAGGAGCTGGGTGTGCACAGGTGAGCACTGTGCAGGTGAGGGGGGACACCAGAGCTCTGAACCAGCACAGCCTGAGCTGCTCCAGCCCCTGAATGGCACCAGGAGCTCAGGAGGATTGTGGAATCCTGGAATGGTCCGGGTGGGAAGGGGCCTTAAGCTCTTTCCAGGAGGGAATTCTTCCTCACATCCAACCTGAACCTCCCCCGGCAGAGCCTGAAGCCATTTCCTCTTGTCCTGTCATTTGTTACCTCAGAGAAGAGTTTCAAAATGTTCCAAAATACTTGGGTGGTGTTGCCAACACTGAGTGCATCTGATCTTCCAAAAACCCATTAGGAAACCACATTTCTTGTTACTTCAGAGGATCTTCTGGCAAGCACAAGCAGAGCCAGGATTCTTACAGCCTCTAAAGGATGGTCCTCAGCAGGTTTATAGGCCTGTCCTGTGCATGTTAATCATTTTCTAGCACTCCAACCCATGGTGAGCAGCTGCTTTCCCCTCTCAGAACCTGAGCTGCTGGAGAGCTGGGACATTCCCTGCAAAGCTGGGCTGGCTGAAGGCTGGGTTGGCTCATCTGTTTCACCCAGGATGAAAGACCTGAAAACATGACAGCTTGGAGGGCCTGAATGGGAATCATTATGTAACATAAGTGCTGTTATTATTCCGAGCATATCGTGTGTTTATATCAAATATAAGTGCCAGATTTTTCTCCAAATAATTTCAATAATTGCAATTCCCATCCCACAATTTATATTGTCTGCCAGCAACATGAAGCAGAAGAGGCATATGCACGTCCTATAAATAGCCTATTTTTCATAAACAGGCAGAAATGATGGGAATGAATGTCTCATCAGAAAAAATGTAAGAACACAATGCAGGAACTTCAAACCTGACTGCTATTATGTGCAGTCAAGCCTCGACAGAGCTCAGTGCTCATTTCCAGCTCTTCCCCCCAAGTGGATCACATATTAGAGGGGGGAAAAGCAGCAAGAGGGAAGAGAGCCCAGCTGGGCAGGGAGCCCTTCCTGAGTGCAGAGCCCCTGTGCCTGGCAGTGGGAGCACAGCCAGCTCCTCTCTGCCCTTCCTGCATTCCTAATCCCTGAATCCGTGCAGTTCCTGCACTTGTAATTTACGAGCGGTCGGTGGGGGACCCTCCTGACTTGGGAACAGATTGGCTCGGTCTAATGCTCGGAGATTATTAAAGGCAGAGCTATACTCCACTATCAAGTCTACAGATCTTTTATTTAGAAGATATGGTGCTCTAAATGCACAAAGAGCTCCCTGTCACCTTCACATTAAAGCCCCTAGTGCCTGGTAAATGGAATTATATAGCTGTCATCTCCTTTCCCCAAAGTTTTAAGAGTACAATGGGCTCATTTTTTCCCACTCCATCCCAGCTTCAGAACTAAGAGACCTACTTTGTATTGATTTAGAGTCTCGGAAATAAATAAACCTGCTTCTCCAATGTGATTCACAAGAAATTCATGATACACTATTGCATGATATATTTCAAGCTGAGGCTCCGGCTCTTTTTTCCCTTTGGTGAGTGATGGGGGAGATGGGAGCTGGGGGGAGGTGGGGAGCTGACAGCCTGATGGTTATTGGGGATGGCTCCTGACTGCAAATCCACAGGCAGGTCCTGCTGGTGGAGCCTCTCCCTGCTTTCATTTGGTGAGATCAGAGGGGGAAGGGGTGGAAAAAAGCAATTGCACTTCACAGGGAGCAGGGCAAGGTGCATCCAGGTGCACATGGAACTGCAGCTCCTGCCTGGAGATCCCAACACTCCTCACAGACACAGAGGGAGAAGGGCTCCACAGCTGCTCACACACACAAGAGATTCTCTCTGTTTGCAGCATCACACATTTTCGGTGGGAAGGTTTTCCCACCTCACAGTTATTGAGGAGGATTTTGGAAAATTTCTGGGTTGCAGCAGAAAAATCAAGTCTTGCAATCTTGATATCTGACCTACAAACTTGAGATGAGACGGGCTCCAAATGACCTCTAAAATATTTGTTGTATATATTAAAAAGAAAAATTAATTTGGGAAGAAAAGTCAGCTGGGAAATAAAAACCGAACAACTTTTCATTCGACCCAAAAAATTCCAAAGGAGAAGCTCATCCAAACTGATACTTTTTCCTGAAGAGCTCCAGTTTCAGTCAAGTGGCATTTCCAAATGAAAAATGTCTTGTCAAAACCCTCGTGCCCCTCTCTCCTCTCCCTGCATGTGTTTTGCTCAAGGTCACTCCCTCAGTCAGTGGTAAATCAAAAGGACTCAATCCACTTTGCAAACTAAAATTACAGCCCCTCTTCTGCATGGTGCCAACACCCATAAATCCCACCTGTCTCAGCCAGGGGTTCCCTAATCTAGAGATGAACCCCATAAACAACATTAATGGTTGTCTCCAACTTAAAGATCTTGGACATTTCTTTTGTCACCTTCTGGACCCCAGAGAATCCTGTTACAGAGACCCCTGGGGCACAGGCTGCAGAGCAGGGACCTCTTTCACCAGGACAGTGAAACTCTGTTCCACTTCCCAGCCTGAGCTTAGGTTTAGTCACGAGAAACGTTGCAATTCTCCAGTGCTGTTCCTGTAGTTCCCAGCCTGCGTCCAGAATCACAGGGAATTTCTCCAGAAAAGACCCCGGGCAGGTCACCCCGAGGTCCTCCTGGGGACATCCCAAGAAGGATGGTCAGGAGCAGCTGTTCTGGGTTATGTTTGAAAAGTTCAGCTCCTGTGGAAGACTGGGGAGCAGAGTTAATGCTCCAGTGAGAACATTCCCTGCAGGATACCCCCAGGAGCTGGGATACAGTCCTGGGGAAGAGATTTGGGCAGGCAGAATATGGGCCACGATGCTAAACTCCTGTTTAGCAGGAATAAACACACACAGAGCCCCCACCCACAGAGATAAACTGAGCAAGATCCATATTAAAAATGATAGAAGGAGGGAGAATAAAAAAAGTCAACAGAAATCTATTAGACTTTCTTCCCTAAGCAAACATCAAGGGACTGATAATGCCATGCCTGGAACGTAAATTGTCTCTAATGGGAACAATACACAAATATCACCACTTAAAGAAAGGCAATTAAAACGAAAATGCAGCAGTGGAGGGCGGTGGTTGTTTATCTGCACTGAGGCCCAGGCATCCATCCTGCTGGCATCCACTGCTCCACACAGAGCAAGGACCTGTGTGCCACCAGCAGGGCCACCCAGCACACCCCTTCCAGCACCTAAAGCCTCTCACTGCCAGGGAAGGAAAGGAAAGAGCCTGCCTGGGGTGGGTCTGAGCCAGTGACCCACACCAGGGACACCTCCAACAGCACCACGGTCCTGGGGCAGCTCTGGGAGCTGGGGAACCCAACCTCCACCAGGAAACCACCCTTGTTCTCACCACCTCCAGGCCACAACCAGCCAGGGCAGAGCAGAGAGGCCTCTCCTGCTTCCCAAGAGTGGGACAGCCTTGAGCAGCTCCAACCTCCACACGAGGAACCAACACTGACACTGGTGAGTGTTGATTTCTGGTTGACATTTCCCACCCCTCCTTGCTTAGCATCCTCCAACACCCTGCACCCATCCAGGTCTTCCTGACAGTCCTGCTGTGCCACTACAGACAGATTCATATCATACATTAATAATTATAATGCTTCTTTGAATGACAGGGCTGGCACTTGCTGTTCTAGCTCACATGATTGCTCTCACACGATTGCTTTGATCTAATCCCAAGACTGGAGTCATCTTGAGCAGATACTGAGCCATCCCTGTCTTGAGTCTCAAAAAAAACCCCAGCTTTCCACAGTACAAACCCCAAACAGCATCAGTCTCACAGGGCTTTTATTTATTTTTGCAGATTGTGAAACTGAAAGGTAAATATTACTGTTGACAATCACTGCCCAGCCTGTGTGAGCCTCCTGTTCCTCACTGAGCTCCTCCAGAGAGCCTCAGAGCTGCCCAGACCTCTCTCACAGCCCCCTGAGCAGCCCTGACCTGTTGTCTCATCCTGTTATGCCAATCCCAGAGCATTCAAAAAGTTCTGCAGCACAATTCAGAGCTGAATTGAAAATACAAAGATGTTCTCTTCCAGCCTCATGCAAAGGAACCCAACAAGACCAAACAATGCTTTTTTTTTGGACCCATTCTGGTCAAAAATCTCACCCCACAAGCAGGCAGGTGGTTGGCTGCAGGCTGGGAAATGAACCATGCCTTGAATGGGATTTGTCCAGCTCATCCCTGGCACTCCTGGGTGCTCTGAGCAAACCGTGGGCTGCACAGGGCCTGATGATCCAGGCAAGCCAAGATCCGGAGAGTTTGGGGGAAAATAAAGCTAAAACAGGAGGGGGAGGAAACAAACCAGGAATTCCTCACCTCCAGGAGGGATGGTGGCTTTAGGGCAGCTCTTCATCACCATCACTAAAGGAACTCTTTGAGGGCCTGGCTGAATATCTACATGGCAAACCGATGTGAATCCTGCTTGGAGCAGTTCCTGGAAGTCTCAGCTAAGCCTGGCTTCCCTTAGGAAAAGCCCAGAACCTTTCCTGCCTCTGCAGGGAAAACGTGACTGAAAGCCACTATTTGTTTCCATTAACACAACAGGCTCCAAGATGGGATTTCTTTTAAACACAAAAGACAAGGAGGAGCAAACTGATTAAAAACGGGTCAGCAGCAGACTCTGGAACATCCTTGGGAGGACTGAAATGGAATGCAGCCCTGGAAGCTTGAACCACACAAGCAAGGCAGGAACTGGGAATGGCTCTTTGGTGGTACTTCCATTAAAAAGAAAACCCAGGTGTTGGTGCAGGGCACAGCACGTCACGTCTGAAATCACCCCGTGCTCAGGTTATGACGAGGGAAGGGAGTGAGGGAGGAGGAGGAGGAAGGTTTGGGGGTGGAAAAAGAAGGAGGCAGGGGAACTTAAAAAAAAAAAAAAAATTAAAAAATCTCTGCCTCAGCAAAAGTTTTCATTAAAATTTTAGACAAATGATCTCTGTGTCCTTCTCCCATGCTGCCTGGGGCTCCATGCTATTTCTATGCAAATAACAACCTCGTGGTTTATATCTTATTATTTCCACCGGAGCTGCGGCGACATGACCCGAGACGTGTGTGAGGTAGAGACAGCGCCAGAGAGAGAGGGAGAGAAAGAGAGAGAAGGGAGGGAGGGAGATGGAGTAGCTGCTCGCTGAAGTGTGAAAAAATATTGTCAGGAGTGAGCAGCAAGAAAAAAAAAAAGGAAAAATAAAAGAAAAAAAAAAGAAAAAAATTGCAGGGATAACGTGTTTATTTCAGCCCCTCTCCCCATGTGAACCAGCATCTTTTAAAATTCATTGGGCATCAGGCGATCATGCACAATCCATCTGCTTTCACTTTATCATTTGCATTTCATGCCTCCTGGCTTTTGATGTGCTGATACTTTGATGCAGTCAGGAGACGCGCATTATCATTATTTCAATTTGCAGGGGGGTCAGCGGGCTCGGCACAGGCGCGGCACACGCTCACCGAGAGCAAGGAAATGGCATTTCCACCTCTCCACCCCCTGCTGAAACGCACCGGGGAGACAAAAGGGGCCCGGCTGAAACACGGCCCCGCATCCCCTGCAGCAGGCTGGCACCGCGAGCATCGCACCTTTGCCGGCTCCTTCCTCCCTTCCATCCCCAGGACAAACAAAGACAGCTTCATCGGGAGCACACGGACACCCTGCCCAGCCCAAATGCAGCTCCCTGCCAGGGAATGGGGCTGGAGAATCCCCTTGAAGCCGAGTGTGCCCCCGGGATGTGCCTCTGCACGGGCACAGGGACAGGAGGAGCCCAGCCCAGAAGCCACCAGGAGCTGCGGCTCCAAACGCCACCGACCTTGAGCTCATCGTGAGTTAGAGGTCACCCTCTGGCTCTGGCAGCTGGACCTTTCCCTCTACACCTAAACCCTCAGGCTGCTTTTACATAATGATAATGAACACGGCCAGCAACAGCTCTGGCTGCACATAATGCTTGTCACCATTCCCCCCTCTGGTCCCCTTGTAAATTAGAAAGAATCCAGCATTTCACAGGGAAAAAAAAATAAATAAAATTAAACAACTTCCCAGCAAACCCTGCCTGCTCTCTGAAAGCCCAATTGTCTCCACTGCTGCAGGAACAGTTTTGTGCTGCACATTCTGCTGGTGTGGAGGAGACATTTTGAAGATGTGTTTGCAGACACAAGAAGTGTCAGCTTTGTCCTGCACCCTCTAGGAAAACACATATATGCAAAAGTCAGCAATGGAACAACTGTCCCAAATCCCTGACACCTAACTGGGAAGAGCAAGAGCTAAAAGCAGCAGTTTCCATGTATTTATCTTTGTTTCAGCCACGATTTCTCCTCAAGCCCCTGCCAGCCCTGACTCCCCACCTCCTCCAAGGGAATGAGCAGCACCAAGACTGACTCAGGCCACACAGAAAAACTGCAACAGATTCCCTCTGTGGAGCCCCATCCCTGGGAATGAGCAGGAGCACAGCACACACCACACCCAAACAGCCTCTGCATCCCACGAGGGGACACTCTGCATAACTGGCCCCTGGCTGGCAGTGACCTGACCTCTGGCCCCAAAAAATTCAATCTGGCCCTCTAAATCCAAGGGACAAGTGTTTAACAGGTTTCAGGGAGGACAGGTTAAGCCTGAAGTTAATCCAGACTCTGTGGCAGGAGGATGCCAAGGGATGAACGTTTCACTGCTCTCTTCACTGCTCTTCTCCAGAGCATCAGCCAGACCGAGCTTGGACATTCCAGGCTAGCCCTGGACACCAGCCCCCTCCCTACTTCAAACACACTTGTGGGACACAATTGCAGCTGGATCCCTTCAAGAAGCCCTGAGCAGAACTGCAGGGACTGGGAACTGAAGATCCTGTGAAGCAGCAGGCACACCACATGCAGCCAGGAGTGAGTGGGGACTCCCAGGATGGCACTCCTCAAGGGCAGCAGGTAAACTCTGGTGGGTCTGGGTAGGATGCAACAGGTTCCTCCTTCAGCTTTAGGCACAGGGAGGTTCAGAGCTGACACAAACATCCCAACAGAGCACAAAGGAGGGCAAAGGACACACGGGATTATTGAGCCCACTGAAATTCTTAGGATGGGATAAATCCCCCCCCAGAAAGCAGCTCCTCCTGCCTATGCCTGCTGACAGATGTCAGGTGCTTCATTCAGTCCACACCCTTAATTTTTAAGTGCCTAAAATCCAGTGAGATTAATCCAGTCCTGTGAAAACAACCATTGACTCCACAGGCAGGGAGTGCAGTTAAACCTGGGAAGAGGGGGAGAGCTGAACAGCCTGGCCCTGCCATCTGGGAAACTCTGCAGGGCCCCGATCCCCAGCAAGCGACAGCTGGAACCAGGCAACTCACTGCACTTCAGCAAGCACTAAACTGACTCAATTTCTTTTTAAAGGCTGGATCTTCAAATGCCTCTTTTCCTCCCATTGATGCAGGTGTGTGTGATGTGTGTAAGAGATCTAACTGAGGGTGCTGCAGCCTAGAGTTGATAGGATCAATGCTTCATTTTCTGCAGAGCCCCCTTTATTCAGGGGAATAATTCAACAAGAGCCTGTTTTCCTTTATCTCCCATTGTCAGGCAGGCACTCCTGGAAACACAGCTTGCCATGGAGCACAGCCACCCCAGGTGCTGAGAGTGCCTGAGAACAAAGCTGCTCGATGGGGAAGGGCACTCACAGCACACAGCCCCAACTCCAGGGAAACAAAGCCCTCGGGGAGAGGGATGGGAGCAGAGAGGGATGGGAGCCGTGCCTGCACCAGGCAAGGAGCTGGAGGCTGTGGGATTAATGGGTTTGGGGCAGCAAGGGAGAAAATCTGCCTCTGGAGTGGGGGAAAAAAGAGCCACTTCAGCAGTGAAGCCGTAAGTTTCCTTTGTGACAGCCCCAGTTATCCCTCCTGTCCCCACAGCCGAGATTTCCAGCAGGAACTCTCATCCCCAGCCTGGAAAAAAATCAGCATCCGAGCTCCTCAGGGGTTCAGTTTTGTTTTGTTCCCCCCCAGAACAAATACAGTGCTGTGGGTGACTGGAAGTTGAGGTGACTCTGGCCCACAGATTTTGGAACACGCCCTGGGAACAGCCCCATTTCCCCTCACAGCACTCAGTGGGGCAGGGGAAGGCACTGCCTGGACACTGAGCTTCTCCACTCTGGGTATTTAATCCATGCACACAACCTCTGCTAAAAGCTGCTTCTCCTCCTTCCTTCCTTCCTTCCTTCCTTCCTTCCTTCCTTCCTTCCTTCCCCTGGTTGCTGCTCAGGCTCTCCAGCATCCCTCCAACCCAAACCATTCCAGGACTGCAGGACAAACCCCAGCTCCATCCTGAGAGCTGAAAAGTGACTGCAAGTGTAAGGGCTTACTTTGTTGAGGGCCCCACAGCCCGTGAGGATGATGTGGGAGTTCTCCACCTGGATGGTTCTCTGGCCCAGCCGGACGATGTAAGCTCCAATCCCAATTGCCCGACATGTGACCTGGGAAAGAAAAGGAAAAAGAAAGGAGAAAAAAAAAA
>VXAC01003947.1:83790-139272 GCA_013399225.1 Rhipidura dahli
AAAAAAAAAAAAGGAATGGCATTGATTTCTGTCTCTCCACACAGCCCCAACCTATTGATTCAAACATTGAGATATAACTGGGTGTGTTTGTAGTGCCAGGCCATAAAATCTACTTTCACTGGAAGACTCTAGAATCCGTAATTTTGTAAAACACAGGATCTGGATGTAAGTGTATTTTATTTAAAAAAAAAAAAAAAAAAAAGAGGAAAAGCAGCAACTTTCAGACTGAGTAAATACGAGGCCAAATGCCTGAAGTGTTTTAAATTGAGTGTGGAGGGGACCCAGCCCTGCACTGGTACCAGGAGCATTGCTCAAAGCCTACAGGAGCCCATTTCCATCAGCCAGAAGGCTGATCCCAGATGGGTGTTTGGGATATCATCACGGGATTTTTAGCTGAAACAGACAATACATTTGAAGAATGGAAAGCAGTGGGGGGATTACCAAGCTGATGGTGATAACACTATCATAGGCTAAAGATGATTCTCCAGCAATCATGCCACATGCTCTGAGGTTCTCTACTCCAAGTCCGTCCTCCTTCCCGATAATATCTGTTATCTTGTACCTGAGGGAGACACAGACAGCCTTTGAGTCACAAGGTCCAGTGATTTGCTGAATCAGTTTGCTACAAAGAAAATGAAAAGTGACTAAATATCATTAAGGCTCCAAGGAGAAATGTGCACGAAGCCTGGGCAGGAGCTGTGCAGGGCTCATCCTGCAGCACCACAGAACCCTCCCAGGGGAGCAGCACTGCAAGGGGAAGTGCCAAGGGAGAGGAACACCTGGGAAAAGTGTCCTGTCATTCCCACAGGACGTGAGGAGCAGGTTGATTATAGGAAAGAGGGAAAGAAAGGAAGGGAATGCAGACAAAGGGAAAAAGGAACAAGCATAACAGCGGGGCTCTTACCTTTTCTTCATTTCCTCCTTCCATGCATCCATCCCCTGCCCTGTCCCTTCTCACCCACTGCCCTCAGACTGGCTCCCAGCTCCCCTACCAGCTAAGCTGAGGACCTGAGCATGTGCTCCAGAGCCTCCCCGAGGAGCCCCCAGCTCTCATCCCCCCACCCAGCACCTGCTCCAGCTCTTCCAGAGCCTGCCAGGCTTTGGTTTAATCCTGAACACATCCTGATCATTCCCTGCAGGACCCTCAGCCACGACTGGGGCTCAAGAAGGCACAACCCTTAACTCCCTGCTCCCTGCCCTGACCAGCCAGAGCTTTGGCTTCCCGTGCACCTGGATCCTAAGGGATGTCCCAGCCAAGGACAAGGACATGCCATGCATCACCCAAGGATGAACAGAAAGCTTTTTGTTCCTACCTGGACTCTCCATTTTCCTCCACATGTTCACAGTGAACAGCGTTCAGGGCGCTGACTTTCTTATAGTCTTGAGGAGTCAGGTACAAGTATTTGTATCCCTGCAGGGAAAAGCAGCTCATTCATCCCAATCCCACCTGCAGCCCTTTCCTGATCCCCACAAAGAAGCTTTGACAGGGGCAGAATTTATTGCCACAGAGTGAAAAGAGTGTTCTTTCAACACTGGAGATGCAGTGAAAGCTGGGAATGGTGCAATATTCAGCACTGATTCCTTTTGGATGCCAACCTGCTGCCTGGGAGATCATAAAATCCCATCATGGAATGGTTTGGCTCAGAAAGGACCAGGTTGCTCCAAGCCCCACGCAGCTCAGCCTTGAACACTTCCAGCATTCCAGATCCCATACCAAGGGGAACTCCGGAGGTGACGGTCTGACAAATGCTTACCCTCCCCTCTATTAGAAGAGGTGGTGTCAAAATAAGGCTCCTGTGGGCTGTTTCAGTTTCCCTGCTGGCTCCTGTGCCCCCTCACCTTGTATGGGTCGTCTGGGTCCTCCCAAGCCACATGGAACATGTGCCGGATCTCCTCAGCCAGGCCAATCCTGGCCCCGCTGTTGGCAGCCACGAAGATGCGGGGGATGCCCTCAGCCCGGGCCAGCTCGGAGGCCCTGAGGAACAGCAGGTCCTCCTGAGGCCCGAAGGAGCCTATCCTGTAGGTGATGTCGTTGCCAATGACGATGATATCCCGGCCCTCCGGGTGCTCCGGCGTCTTCAGGGTCATCTTCCAGGCCACCATCCCGATCTGCAGCCCGAGAGCAGAGCACAGCAGAAAATAAATGTGTTGTCTTTCAAGAAGGGAATCACACAGGGACCCTTCCTCTCACTTGGGAAATGGCCTTTTGAACTTGGTGTGTTTTCCTGGGGAACCTGGCTAACAGCAGCTCTGCCGTGCTGCCGGTGCAGAGCACAGCTGGAAGCCCTTGGTCCTTCCCACATTCCTTGGAGCATGTTCTCCACTGCTCTCATCCCACCAGGACACTCACACTGGCTCTCCCTCTCCCTCTTTGGGGATTTATCACAGCTCTGCCAGTGCCCCTCTCACAGGGAGCAGTGTATTCCCTGTGCTCCCAGGATGTACTGCTGCACGGGATTCCTGACCACCTGCTCAGGCTTCCCAGGTATCCCCCCACAGCCTCATCACCCTCACCCCACCCTCATTTTAACCACATTTTTATTTCATTACCATCTCCCATTCCCCCCCTCCCCATCCTTCCTTTTATTTCTTCGTCTCTCCCGTTTTCCCTTCCCCAGTTTTACAGCAGGGTAAGCAACGCCCGGGTAAGCAACGCTTTTTTTTTTTGCTGCATATTTTCCTTCTCCAAAAATCACAGGGTGATCTCTCCCCTGCTGGCCCATCTCCTGGAGGATCAGCAGCATCCATCCCCTGGCTGCCCCATCCCTCAGGCGCCGCTCCAGGAGCCGGCCAGCCCGGAATGCCATTAACAGATGGGAATAGCAGCGTCCCTTGAAAGCCACATGCATCACCCAGTCCCTGCTTGCCCAGGGATCATAAGCTCTGAGTACACATCCCTCAAGCCGATTGCACATCCTCTGCAATCAGGAGGGCTGAGACTCTCTCATTGCAGAGCCTCGGAATTCTGAACGTGATGAACTAAAAGAGGGGAGGGGGAGAGGGGAGAAGCAGCAGATAGATCTGTGCCATTTAATCCACATCCAAATGGCACAATACACGGCCCAGATCCAATCAGCATCTGCAATAAGATATGCCATAATAGGCTCATTAAAAAAAATAAAAAGGCAGAGGAATTAATCAAAGGGTCATTGGAAGTAAAGCAGGCGGCAATCCAAAAAAATATTACAGCCAGCTACTGGCAGATCCTTCCTTACACCTCCCCTTCCAAGAGCTGAGATTGCAAGTTAACAGAGTGCTTCAGTTCACCTTCTCCTTGGATCCCTCCACTCCTACTCTGACACATCGAAAGGGAATAATTTGTTTGCCTCTGAATATCTGCAGATTTACAGTTCCACCTCAGCATCCAACTGCAGGGTTTGGAACAGATGCTGCAGCAGCTTCAAAGAAGGGGAGCAAAAATCCCTAAAAGACAGCGGGATGTTTTGCTAAAATACCAGTAAATGCTCCCAAATGAAAGGAAAAGTTACAACAGAACAAGTGGATGTAGGTGTGGGTCTGGCACAGAGACCAGGGGGGACACAGACAACCAGTGCAGAGGCTGGGAGAGGAACCTGACTGATCCCAAACACAGCCAGAGGCATTCCTTGGACATCTGCTCTTGGACTCTCCCAGCAGACAAAGGAAGAATTGTGGTGAAAAAAAAAAAAAAAGGAGAAAAGAAGTAAGTTTCGTCCTTCTGACCTGACTGTTGGAGGAAAAGTAGTGCCAGGGGCTGGATTTTGAGCCTCTGTTCTCACTCTGAACTGTGGCAAGTTGGTGATTAGAAACAGCAAGTTAAAAAGTCTGCAAATCCAAAGTTAAAGGCTCCAAGATCAGCTTCTAGGAAACCAGGGCTGCAGGGATGTCCATCTGTACCCCAGCACCTACTGCAGCTCAGTTCTTTACCATAATTTAAGACCTTTTTTTTTCCATAACTGAAATCTTTCAGTGGGCACTTCCCAAATCTTTCTGATATCACCTCAAAAAACAGCTTTAGTGACTGACACAAACGCACAGGGAAACGGGGTAACATTCTCTTTAAAGTAAACCATAAACTTCTTCCAAAACAGCAGAGAATTACCACCCATTGACAAGTTTTTGCTTAAGTGGCTATTTCCTTACAGCCACACTGATCCCATCAGCCAGAGCCAGAGGGACCAGTGAGTCCCCAGGGCTGGTCCTACAATCCATCCCACCCACCAAGATATAAGAGATTTTCCTCACTTCCAGCAGCTCGATGGTTTTTGACAACACAGGAAACAGGCCAATGTAAGGCATTTCTTATTTAGAAGATTCAGATTGTAACAGAAGTGTTGGAATAGTTCCCTAACCCAAGTTCCTGAGTCCTCTGCACCAATAAAGTCCCCTTTACCAGTCCTCACCAGTAGAACAGAAAACAGTCTAGCCAGGGCACAAACTCCTAAAAACACAGTTTTATTTATCAGTTCACAGCTGATAAATACAGAGCAATTCTATGCAGTTTGAGAAAAGAAAAATTCAAGTGCACCACTATTAACTTGGGTGTCTTTTGCCACCCCAATTCATCGCGTGTTCTGTGCCATTTATGCAGTAATACAAGCCATGGGGAGCTGCACAACTAAGGACTTCTTTTTGCTATGAATTTGCTAGATTCGGTTGAAATTTATGGGCTGTGGAGGATGGCTTTCTATTCCAGAAAAAAAAAAAAAGGATAATGAGATTTTTAAGTTAACGGCAGCACGCCAAAAACTAGAGAGTTCCCAGGTTAATTAGCTGGGCTGAGCTAATCACCTAAGAGCACTGGCAGGCAATAGTAGGTGGTGGTGAGCAGCCCTGGCTTTGGAACAGGCTCTTTTGAAGAGGCAGCACAGTTTGGAAGCGCTGCTCCTGCCACGGCTCCATTCCCAGCACACCCAGGAGTGAAGAAGAGGCGGAGGAAAAAATAAAAGCAGGAACCGTCTTATTTAACTGTTTTTATGTTGGCAAAATGATTTGTGCCCCGGTATTTCCATAAGAAGTGGGACCATTATTCTCCTGTAGGAACACATTTGGTTTGAAAAGTATCAGTGGGCAGCACGTGAAAATCAAAGGGGATGAATTATTCACAAGCCCCGATCAGAAGTGATCATTATTTCTGATGCTCCGAACTGTGATTAGGATTCAGCACTCAGCTGTCATTTGCTCCCTGAACGGCCCCAGCCCCGCAGGACTGCACAGCACACGGAGATGACACCCAAGTTTCAGATGTATAATTTTACACACACCTTCTCCCACTCCATCTTGGCCTTAATGGAACCATTAAGAGCCAGTAAAACGGGCGCGTTAACGAACGGCGCTTCCCCGGCGCTCGTAAACGCCGCTCGTTTGACACCCAGTGTCAACACTAATCATGGCCTAAAATTAACACCAAAATTGACTTCAACATTAATTGCACTATCGATGGGAACAGTAATACACACACTGATGCAGTTCCAAATTGACTGCTGGTGGCAGCCGGAGCTGTTGACAACAGGCACCGAGGGGAATGGGGAAGGAGCCGATCCCAGGCTCCGAGCAGAGGGGAGCCAATGCCAGTGGCAGCTGGTGCTGGGGAGAGGGAGCTTTGCAGGCTTTCTGGCAGGTTCTGCAATTCCTGGAGAAGCAGAGCCAACAGAATCACAGAATATCCTGAGTACAGAGATCATCGATCCAGCTCCCAACAATCCCACTCTGTCCCCGAGACACCCCAAAAATCAGACACCAAACACTCCTGGAGCCCAGGCAGCCTTGACCACTCCCTGGGGAGCCTGTTCAGTGCCCCATCACCCTCTGGGGGAAGTCTCTTTTCCTGATATCCAACCTCAACCTTCCCCTGGTACAGCTCCAGCCGTTGCCTTGGGTCCTGTCACTGGGCACCAGAGAGAAGAGAAGAGAACAGTGTTGGTTTATTCTACTTCAGGTGCTGAGCCTGGGGACTTGAGGCCAGGCTTAATTTTATCTATTTACATCCAAATTTGGAAAGCTGAATGTGGGTCTTTACTTGGTGCAGCTGAAGCAATTGTGGCATTTCATCAATTGAATCTGTTGCTTGGAACTTCAGATCTAAAAGAGTGACTCTGCACTTACACCGTGCAGAGCTTTTGAATTTTTATCTGGAGCATGAACCAGCTCCCAGGAAAAGGGCAGAGTGCACATGGCTTGCCAGAGGCATTCCAGCTCCGTGCCTTGACAAGGGTGGAGTGCCAAAACCCAGGATTCCTTCTTGGCTCTGGAAAAGGTGTCCCTCAGCAATCCAAGCATGGTGGTGGCAGCCCAGCCAAGCACGTTGGCACAATCTGAGCAGTGGGAGGGACCAGCTCCAGGGTGAGACGTGACCAAGTGCTCAGGGAAAGGTGTCACAGAATCCCAGAATCACCAGGGTTGGAAAAGACCTCCAAGATCACCGAGTCCAACCTCTGAGCAATCACCACCTCGTTAACCAGACCAAAGTGCCACATCCAGTCCTTCCTTGGATGTCTCCAGGGATGGAGACTCCAAACCTCCCTGGGCAGCCTTTCCAGGGAGAAATTCTTCCTGAAGTTACAGATGGGTAAAGGCACATTGCAGAGAGCAACAGACAACCTTCACCAGGAGCTTTCCTGAGGGTAAGAACATTCCTGTCCACACTATCCATGTGACCCACATACACCTGTTCAAACATCTGTATGAAAATACAGAATAAAACTGTGCCACCTCTTCCATCTCTGTTCCTGGAAGGCTTGGATTTGGAGATTTTAAAACCCTTCAAGGAATCTGCAGCTCTCGTTGCTGCTTTAATTCCCTGTGCCTGCCATAAAATGCAGGAACGGGGGGGTGACAAAGCAGAACATGCAGCTCAACGATTAAGCTGTGCTTGTATAAAATGCATTAGCTACACCTTTCCGCCTCTGGCAATCCAGAAAGCCACCGGAGCAGCATTCCAGGAGCCCTCTGCCACCCTGAATTTCCCCTGGCCAAACCTTCCCAGCTACCCAGGAAAGGTGCTGGAGCCAAGGCTCCAGCAAACAGCTGCGACCGTGGATTATTTCTGATGCTCGTGCTACTGAGGAGGAAAAACTGTGACATCTAGTGCCAGTGGGGAAAATGACACATTCTCCCTCCGGGAGAGGGATGAAGGGGGATGTGGGGTGTTGCTGCAGACCCTCCTTACATCACTTTCTCCTTGTCCTTGAAGATTAGTTGGGTCTTATCAGCAGCTGGTGCTTTCCTGGTGCCAGAGGATCAGGGGGAAATTGTAGTCAAAATACATAAAGTGCTATAGAAAAGCATCAGAATGCCCGGCTCAGGACTGACAAGGAATATATTGAGTTCTGCAAGGGGCTGAGGGAATTACCTTTTCACACTGAGATTTCTGCTAATATGCTAATCTGGGGAACAAAGCCCTGGGCTTTGAAGGGGGTGTCACTGTGCTCCAGGTCTTGTCTCCAGCACGGGGATTGAAAGAGCAGTGGATACACTCCTGAACTGCTCTGGGCTCACCCAGTTCCTGACTCTTCCAGAGATTTCCCCATTTTAGCACAGCCCAAGGCAGGGGTGGAACAGGATGAGGTTTAAGGTCCTTCCGACCTAAACCAGTCTCGGATTCTGTGACAAAGTGGAAAAAAAGAGGTGAGAGGCTGGGAAAAGGCCCCGTTAGTGATGCTGCTGTGCCCCAAGGGCAGGGCAGGACCAGCTGTGACAAGGACCAAGGACAGGACCCGCTGCTCTGGAGCAGCCAGAGCTGTTCAGGAACCACGAGCAACTTGTATTTTCACAGTTCATTAATTCCTTGGCTCCTTTGTTAAGACCACAGCTAATTACTGCAGTGGGGTGGTCGTAAGCTACGAGGAGAAAAACCTCCTGGATTGGGAAAAGTCTTGAGAGCTCAAGATTTTTCTGAAAATACAGAGTTTTGCCCAAAATGCTGCTTGCAAACTCAGTGAGGACAGGGAGAAACCCCAGCCTGGAGCTCCTGCCCTGCCCCGTGTCAGAGCAGGGACTGCAGCTCTGACTGAACATGCTGCCCACAAATCTCCTGGATTTTATGCTCTCAATCCCTCCCATCAGCTCAGAAACACTCAGGGCACCCAGCTCAGCTGAATGCTGTGAGAGCAGGAGTGTCTTGACCCCTTCTCACAAGGAGGAGGAAATGTCACTGTCAGGAGAGCCAAGCCCTGGCTCTGAGCTGCCAATCCCCCGGTGCTGGGGATCCCACTGGAAGTGTGGGAATGGCTCCGAGTCTCTGACCCAAAACAAGAACAACAGGAACCTGAATGCCCCCAACAACATCTACAGAAGCTCCCAGCAGATATCTCCTCTCTTCTAAAAGACACAATCACTCCAACAGCTTTGAATTCAGAAAATCAGCTACTTTTGCTAGCGAGAAAGAAAAACAGTAATAAAAAAATCTCACATTTACCTGGGAAGTTCCTATTTCACCTGTCAGTCAGCTCACTGGAACCAGCTCTGGCTCTCTGGGGCACAGACTCCACTGTGGAGCTGGAGGGACCTCAAAGCCCATCCAGTGCCACCCCTGCCATGGGCAGGGACACCTTCCATCATCCCAGGTTGCTCCAAGCCCATCCAACCTGGCCTTGGGCACTTCCAGGGATGGGGACTACACAACCTCTACAACCCCTCTGGGCAAGAAGACATTTGATAGATCACATCAGGTTAGATTAATTTAAATGCCAACACTCCACACACCATAATGGCCATGTAATTTCTTTACAGACTGAGCACAACGAAGTCTACCAAGGGTTAAAAAAAACCTCCTAATTTTTTTTTTTTTTTTTGGTGGTCTTTGGGTACAGAATCTCTTATAATAAGACTATTTGTATTCATACTGGCAGAGTAAACACTACATGTTCATGCCCAGGCAGCTCTGTGCTTGTAATTTCAGCAAGAACAGAGCGACGTCCCTGAGGGACTTTGCTATTTCCCCAGCCACCATCCACTCAAACGCTGAATGAGAGCAGGCAAAGAGAGAAAGATGATGGCACAAGGCTCCCCAGCAGCCTCAGCGTGCACTGGGAAGGCAGGGAACAGCTCATTCCAGCTTTAATTAGACCAGTTAAAGCATTCCTCCTCAAGCCCAGCAGAAGACAAGGCCACAGTGACCCCACAGCCACCATCAGGGGCAATTTGCAAACATCCCACTCCAAACCTTTCCCTGACAAGACTCATGCAGGAAATGGTGAGGGAAACTCCTGTTTCCTCTCATCACTACCCTGATGTTTCTGAACAGAGCCTTTAAAAACCTTAAGTTGTGTATTCAGGAAAATATGGTTCAACAACACCAAGAAAAAAATAAATGTTACCATCGCTTAGAACTGTTCAAATTTAAAGTACTGTAGAACATTCACTTACTAGATCCCACAAAAAGAACCCCACACCTTCTAGTGGTTATCTTCACACTGCAGTCATTCCAAAGCTGCAATATTTCCCTTCCTAATGGGAAGACACCCCAGGAAAACCCCACCACGAGAGCACAGCCTCCCCCTGCTCAAGCTCCAGGAGTGGCTCCACCACTCCCAGCATCAGCTCATTGTAACTCTTGAGTAAATCCTGCTCTGGAGAGCAATGTTCCACACACTTTTATACAAACTGTGTGGGGAGGATGGAAATGGAAGCATAAAATAGTTTTTTTCTGTGGTTTGGGGTTTTCTTGTAGCAAATGAAAATATTTCTGTTTAGTCTTGTAAAACACATTTTGCTCAAATACAAACCCCAGTTACCTGGAAGAGCTGAATGAGCATTTTTTAATTATGAAGGAAACTCAGCATAGGCACAGGTTTGAAATGGAATCATCATTTACTATGGAAGTTAAAATACCCATTGTAGGGAAGGCATTAATTTTTAATGAAACAAAAATCTCATTTTCGAGAGTGAGATTTCATCTGTGAAAGGCTGAATGAATAGATTTTGTGCCTGGCTGGTAAATTTTCATTACAATTGTCAAACCCAGCCCAAAGCCCAACGCCCTGTGGGGCACAGAGAGAGGAGCAGCACGAAAGGAAGTGGCACTTGCCTCGTTTCCTCCTGGCAGCCTGTTCATGTGCACCAGCTGGCCCTGGTCATCCAGCACCAGCTCTGTGTAGGTCAGGATGTCCGAGGGCAGCGGCACCGGTGGCAGGAAGGCGTGGTCACTCATGGAATTCCACAGCTTGATCAAAGACTGGGGGTGGAAAGAGGAATTCTCCTTGAGAACATCACCTGCCAACGTTTATGCTCAATCCCCTCCAGCGTGGTACTCCCAGCAGAGTTTGGGGTTATTCCCAACTCAGTATTCCCAAAGGGATGCCCCAAAATATCCCTCCTGCCAGTGGGACTGACAGCATTCCTGGGATGTCACCTGCTTTGGGATTTGAATCAGGTAACTGTTTCCCTCAAAGTGAAATCAGTGATGTGGTTCAGGACAGAACCCAGCACATCAGAAACACCTTCCAGGAAGGGCAGATGACGAGGTGGGAAAACAAAGAAATGGCCACAAGAAAGGGAAGATGGGCCATGGCTCAGCTTCTACTGCTTAACTCATTAATGGAACTCCAGCAGCAGTTTATCCCAATTTCATCCAAAGCAGACTCAACCCCTGGGGACTGCTGAAGCCACTCCAGGGCCCTGGTTCCTCTGACATTCCTCAGGATGGCAAAGAGAAGAGCAACCAGAAGAGCCCAAAGGACACTCACCTGCCGGAACATCTCAGGAATGTCATAGACATAGGACGTCCCTAAAGTCTGTGCCTGGAACCTCTTGGACTGCAGCAGGTCTTTGGTCACGTAGGGGGTGTTGATCAGCATCCCGTGGAGAGGTCCCTGCTTATCTCCATAGGCCTGGAACATGATCTGCAGGACAAAGCAGTGAAATCCCAGTGAATCCACGGGTTCTGCACACCAAGCTGGTTGAGCTCTCACCAAAAATCCCCAGCCTGACTGTCCCTGCTCTCTGCAAGGCTGCTGATGCCAGGCACCCCGTGCTCCAGCGTGCACCACTGCCCTTTGGAGACACCTCAGGCCCATCCCTGCACGATCCTGGCACCCCTGACTTACTGCACAGAGCCCACAGAGCCACTGCCCCAGCACAAAACTGGCCCAAAACGAGCTCTCGCTCCCCAGCAGCTCCCCTGCTGCTGCTGACAGAGCTTTAGCAGCGAAGTTCTTTAGCCCTCCAGCATTTTGTGACAGCTCTGCCTTTCCCATGCATGCTAAGTAAAACAAAGTTACCAGTTTTATCAACATCCACACCTGCACTTGTTTTCCCCAGATTGTTATGACTCCAAATAGAAAAACACTTGGGAACGGACGTGCCAGAGTTGGGCCAACCCCCTCGAAGGGTGGATGGCCGGAGAACCAATCACTTTATGCCACTTTAACATAAAAAAACCTCGGCAAAAGACATTAAATCTCTTGGCTTTTGCCACCTTTTCCACTGATCTGGACTCGTGTGGTTCTTGTGCACATCTGAGTTACAGCAGCGAGGCTCCCCGGCTGCTCTGTAATTTATGGAGCAGGACCCGCGGCTGCGCCCGCCAGCCGGGTCAGGACTTGCATCTGTCACTGGGCTTGAAGTTTTGATATTGTAGAGTTTAAAAGATTTTTCTGGAGCAGCAACGTGAATTATCAACTGCTGGGCTCTTCATGGGGCTATGTATTCCGGGGAGGAGGGATTGGGAAGGGAAGCTTCTCAATGGAGGAGATAAAAATGGGATAAAAATGCCCTAAACGCTCCTTAACGGGGACACATCTGGCAGGAGGGACGTGATTAGGATGTGTTTAATAGAATTTATCTAATTGGAGATGGATTAATTGAAGAATTCAACAAAATTCTGTATGGCCTCTTTTTGTTTTTAGATAGAAACAGCCATTTATGCTCAGTCTGCACAAGCACTGATTTGGGAAGCAGCTCCTTTAATGGGAGAATCATTCGTTCAGGGTAACGAGTGTTTGTGACAATGCCTGTCTTGGGGATCTGTCAGGATCTGCACTTGGGGCCCAATTCTCCTTAAACCTCTGGAAAACTCCACAGCAGCTCTGTAGGGAACTGGAGGAGCCTGTGCTGAGCATCACCAGTTATCACTACTGGGAAACAAGAGATCAGGGTCATTCTCTCACCAAGAAGCCATTTTCCCATACTTCAGAAGCATGAAAGTACCCAGCACATCAGTAATATAAGTTTCCTAAAAATATCAGTATTTTTTTTTTACTAGAACCTGGAAAACAAATCAATTTTAATACTGGAAAAGTTGCTAAAGCCATACACACACAAACCCCTTCCCCAGGCTCTAAACAACGAAGCTCATCAGTTCAGAGTTCACTTGTGACCTTCACAAGTGGCTGCCCTAACTCAAGGGTTAAGCTCAGCTGCTGGAGATTATTAAAATGTTCATTTCTTTCCTCATCTCCCCTCAAAGGCAGGAGGGAGGTGAAACACACTGACACTATCTGTTCTGGGATCTCAGGGCTGGATGGACTCCATGGCCAGCACCTCGCTGCAAAAATTAAATGGAAAAGGGGAAGAAAAGGTGACTCAGCACTTTGTGTTCTACATCCACAGTGCCCAAGTGATTTATTCTGCTGCTTCTCCTGCCTGGCAGAGAGATGATTACAGAGGGAGATGTAAACATTTCTCTATTTAAATATTTTCCATGCATCCCATGCTCCATGGATTTCAGCATATGTAGGTATTTCAGTTAACCACACTGCTCCTGCGCCATGAAAAACAGAAACGCCACAACGGCCACAACCATTACAAAAGAGCCCATTACCCTTCATAAAAATGATATAAAAGCACCTTCCTGAATTCTACATCATCCTACCCAGGTCATTCCCTATATCTTCAGAATTTAAAGGACAAGTTCACAGATTTTTTTTCCTATCTACTCAGGGAAATGTATAATTAATAATATTTTTTATTACAGCTTACAGGATGAGCATCAGCAGTGATTCCTTTTCTAGTACTTTTTTGAGCACTCTGAGGAAAACTCTTTGGGGAAACAGCTGCCCAAATGACTGAGGGCACATACAAAACAACCAGGAGACTTGTCTGACTTAACTGATCACATTTTCACATCTGCTGCTGCAAGTTTATCTTCACATTCTCCTTCCTTCGACACATTCCTTCCCATTCTCCATCCTCCCCATTCCAAGTTGAATGGCAATTTTGTGTTACATTAAAATGTATACAGGGCTTGGAGCAACCTGCTCTAGGGGAAGGTTCTCCATGCCCATGGCAGGGGGTTGGAATGGGATGAGCTTTAAGGTCCCTTCCAACCCAACCCATTCTGTGATTACCTGGAAACGCCACAAACCACAGAAGAGCTCCATCAGTTAAAACACATCCCCCTCCCCAATTTCCTCATCCCTAGGGACGTACCTGTCCCGTCCTGGAGTCTGTCACCTCCTTGTACAGGCTGATGTCCAGGTAGTACCCCGACTCGTTGGTGAGGAAGAGGCGGATGGGAATTGCCTTCCCCGTGGGCGTCAGGCGGATGTTGATCTTCACCTCGGCCTGCAGCACCCGCAGCTTCCAGAGGCGGCTGCCGTAGCGCATCACCATGGAGCGCACCGACTCCTCGATCTGCAGCACAGGAGAAGAGGTTCCTCAGGGGTCCCTCAGCAGCCCTGGGCAGCCTGCTCTGTTGGATGGGGAAGGGGGGATCCCTGCCCGTGCCAGGGGTGCAATGAGTTGGGCTTTAAGGTCTTTCCAACCCAAACCATTCTGGGATTCTTTCTGGATCCACCCACTGCTCCGTGTGCCCTCCACACCACCGCTCCACATCACCCCTCAGCGCATGCCCAGTGCAGTTACAGGACCTTGGTGACCTGTCCCTCCTCATCCTAAGCCTTGAGAGACAGGCAGGAACTCCATCTGGGGACTACTGGTGTAGTGGGACAGTGCTCGATTCACATCCCTGTTTCCACATGGAATCACAGAATCCATAAGTTGGAATAGACCTTGAAGATCATCACATCCAAGCACCACACCCCACCCCAGGGACCCCCTGCTTCCCCTCCACAGGCATCTCTCACACCTGGAAAGTACAGAATCCAGGGAAGCCAAACCCTCAGCAAGCAGCTCTGTAGCCTTCCTATGCACAATAATCACATTTCCCTGCCTGCACGGAGCTTTAAATCAACAAAGCAATTACCACTTGGAGCTGGGCCTTCTGCTCTTCTATTAAACTTTATAAAATACTACTGTGGGCAAAGTGCATATTAAAAGAAGGCAATTTATAGGCTGGCTTAAACATTTCTCCCAAAAGAAGTCTCTTTCGCACAGCAGCTCAAGGAAAAGTCATGGTGTGTATCTGAGGGCAGCCCAACTTCCAGGGATGAATATTCCAGCTTCTCCTGAACTTCCTGGGAACCAACAGCTCTGGACACGCCAGGAAAGGTTCGTTCAGAAGTGATTTAAGCCACCAATTTTTAATCATGATTTAAAAGTCAGCAAGCAAGAGAGAGTTATTTTGATACCCAATTCATCTTTTTAAACTTTCGGTTGTTCTCCCCAGGAAAGGTCAGCTCTCGTCTTTGGGTACCCATGAACTGAATGCTGATTTCCAGCTAAATTCAGCCAGGACTTGGGACTTGCTTTGTGGTGATTCTGCTAACCACAAACATCCTTTCTGCCTCAACACTTTCATTTGTGCATCTACAAAGCCTAATGTTCATTTATTTATAACGTTGATCTCTGTGGTTTTGTATCAGAGCCTGAAAAAGAGGCACTTTAGGAGCTGAATTTACAGATTCTTTTTAAGCTCCTAATTTATCTCATGTTTTATTTGGATGGAATCTGGACTTCTATAATAAAGAGAAGAACATTTACAGCTGCTTCCTTATTAAAACCGTTTATCTCAAACACACAATGGAAAAACAGGTTTAGTTTCAAACACAAAACACATTTCTAATCCTTGTCCCTCAGTTTACACAGAGGAGCTGAAATGCACAACAAAATGACTTTAAACTGCCAGAGGGCTGGGTCAGATGGGATACTGGGAGGAATTGTTCCTTGTGAGGGTGGGGAGGCCCTGGCACAGGGTGCCTAGAGAAGCTGTGGCTGCCTCATCCCTGGAAGTGTCCAAGGTCAGGCTGGACAGGGCTTGGAGCAAGCTGGGACAGGGGAAGGTGTTGGGGTTGGAATAGGATGAGCTTTAAAGTCCCTTCCACCCCAAACCATTGCACAATTCTGTGATTCCGTGAACAAGAGACCATTTAGCTCTGACTAAGTGAAGCCCTGGAAAGACAAGCAGCCCCGAGCTGGGAGGAGCTCCCACCTTGGAGGGGTCCATGATGACGGTGGGCACGAAGTTGAGGAAGATGTGGTTGCAGTCAGTGCGCACAATGGTGTTGTTGAAGGCCACCTCCAGCTCATCCATGGCCTCCAGCAGCAAACGCTCCCCCTCGTTTTGCAGGTACTCAAAGGAGGCTTCCTGCCAGAGATTGCCAACAAACCATTCACTTTCTACTCACAAATCACAGCCCAGAAATGTGAGGTTTGGGAAAACTGCAGAGGGACGTGACGGAGAGAACAGAACCCATCGGCGTCGCAGGATGTGCAGCCCTGGAGCAGACCCCTCCCCAGCCTAGAACCAGTGCTCCCAGTGCATGGATCCCACACCTGGCTGCCTCATGCCCTCCTTCAGCTCAGAGTAAATCTGAAACCAGACAGGGCAAGCCACTGTTGCCTCAAAATCTCAGGATTTCTGACTCTCCTCTCGGGCCCCTGAAAAGATCTCCATGGAGGCACGGGGAATACCAGGACTTCAAAGGGATGGTCCTGCAGAGCAGCACCAGCAAGGAGAGGGCATAGCCCCCAGCACTCCACACAGGGAATGGTCAGTTTTGGATCCTGCAGGTCCCTAGGCTGACCCCAGGCTTTCCTGCACCGCCTTAGAAAGGGACAAACTCACCTTGGTGACCAGGTCCGAGTGCCGTATGATGGCCCTGACGAAGAACCTGTAGTCTGTCACCTCGGTGCCCACCTCCACCTTGGCTGCCCCCAGGTAGAGGTGCATTTTGTGGTTGGCACAGGGGATGGCCGTGAGGTCGAAGTTCCTCATGCGGTTCAGCTCCAGCTGGAAGGCCAGGGCCGGCTCCAGGTGCCGGTAAATCCGATCCTCCTCGAACTGCAGGGGCCAGGGGCACAGCAAAGGGTGGGGAAAGAGGGGATTGAGAGGTGAAACACCTGGGATAAGAACTCCACAATGCCCCTTTTGACACATTTCATTCAAACCCAAGACATTCACATTAATCCAGTGCAGACTCCTCACGCAGTCGCTGGGAGCTGTGAAACTGCTGAAGTGCTGAGAGCACAACACAAACTGCAGGAGAGCAAGTTTTCAAACCAACCCCCCTCAAAAACCCCTCTTTTCCACCAAAACCAGAAGGTTTTGTCCTGATTCTGAGTAGTGAATCACTGCCCTGCTTCCAAGGAGCCGCTGCATGAAAGAAGAATAAAGCCATAAAGCCAGCACTGGAGAAAAGGATCAAGAATTTCCAACTCACCTTATCCCGGGCACGGAACGTGAAGAACTTTGGGAATTCCCTCTGTTTGAAAATAAAAACAACAGTGTTAGTCCTCCCAAAGCAAGCACTGATGTCCCCAGAGTGCTCCTGGGGCAGCACCACAGCACAGGAGGTGACAGAAGTCATTCCCAGCACTTTTTCAACATCACAAAGGTGGTGGAAAATCAAGTCACCCTCAAGAAGACAGCAGAGGTAGCAGCAGCTCAAACCTGCCCTCACTAATGCAACAGAGGCTACTTGATTGGCTTTAGATTATTATTGTCAGTTATTAGCAGACAACAACATGGAAGTGCCCAGACAGAAGTGGGAAACTCTTTCTAGTTCTGCTATGATCAAGTTTCCTGTGGAAATGTTTGGAGTGATGTGAACTCTCTGTTATGAATGCAGAGGTACACTGAACAATGATTTTATTCTACAGCTCTCTTCATACCATTACTGCCAGAAATACTCTCTTCCCAGTGATTCTGTATAAGCCACCACTGGGCAACACAGATTTTAGGGCTAAAAGTACTATTCTGGTCAGTCACCTTCCTTCCCTCCTAAGTAAAACAGTCCCCAAACCTCACCTGATGACTCTCAGTTGAGCAAAACAACTTGAGTTTGCCTGGAATCTCTTCCAAAATAACCTGTGCTGCAAGAAATGCTGCCTGAAAACTCAGCAATGCTCATTGTCTGTGAGCATCATCTAAGAAACAACCTCATGTTTCCCCACTTCTCCCAATCCCTCCTACCTGTCCTCCCCTGCATGCTGCCAGCTTCTCCCACCATCTCCATGCTCATTCCATCACTAATGGAATTGCTTCCAAGGCATCTCACTGGTGTGGTGGGCAAATATCACAATTAGATGTGCACACACACACAAAAACCCTCAGTGCTCTGGTACCAAAATCCAAAAGAGTGCTCCATTTCCTAGGCAGAAGAATTATACCCCTGCTGTGTTCTAATCAACCAACCATCATCAAGACAATCAAAATAATTTGCCTAAATTAGCCAATCAAGACACCCTGCAAACTGCAGAATGCGAAAAGCTACACCAGAAATCATCACAGTTGATTATTATACTAATAATCACGTTAAAAACCTAATGAGATGAGGAAATTGGAAGCTTGCTGGAGCAACTCTCTATTACCTCAACATGCTGGGAACTAATTATATAGACTGTAATTAAAACAAAAACAAACCCAAGCCCAGGCCCTGGCTAAGTTAATAGTTGGTCCAGTAATGAAGGGCTGGGATGGGAGGCAGTAATAAAGAGTGACAGAGCAGCTCCCAGAGGTGCTCCACAAACTTTGCAGCCAGATGACACTCACCACCACACTGGGGAGCCAGGGAGAGCCTGGGGATGATTCCTCCTGTCCTGCACCTCCTTTCTGACCTCTGACACATCCCACAGCACTTACTCAGCAACTCTGATTTTTCATTCCCCCAACATCCATTCTGTTCTCTAAAACCTCCTATTTTAGGTCTAAAGTCTGGATTTTCTTGCTAAAGGTCCCAAAAAACACTCCACAGAATCCAGCTTCTTACCTAAGACACTGACTGACACCTCTGTACCTGCACTGTGAGCAACAATTCCCACGTGGTGACTCCCACACAGGCTCAAACACTATTTTTGCTGATTTGTAAACCAGTTTTCCCTTCATCAACCTTCCTGGACCAGCTGTGTTGAGCACAGGATGAAATTCTTGCACTTCTAATAACTCCCAGCACTGAAAAGTAGATACCCAAGAGATAAAAACCTGGTTGATGCCTTACAGTGCCACTTAAACCAGCCCTCAGTGATGCCCAAGCCCTGGGGAAAGGAGTAATTCTCAGCAGTAACAGCATCAAACATTTCCCACCTCACAGAAGCACTCTGCAAAATTTAACAAGTCCCTTCAGCGACTGCTCCGAGTTGTTTAAAAATCAGTAAGAAGCCAGCAGAAATCACCACACTAGGCAAGAAATACAATAATTCACTGATAATTGCACTTCAGAACAGAGGACAACACTGAAACACACGGAATCTTTATGAGTGTGGCCTCCTGAGCTCAGCCAGGTAACAAGAGAGACTCAGAACCCCACGGGCTCAGCCTGGGTTTGCAGTCAGATGTTCAAATAAACACTTCAGCACTTCACTTGGACACCAGTGTGGGCATTCAGTGCCTGCCTGAGATCCAAATGAGAAGCCCAGAGCCCCCTGTGTGTCTCCTGGCCTCACGTCAGGAATGCCACCGTGCTCCAGGCCCTTTTTACTTACATGGAATCTCTGATCCACCTCATAGTTGACCTGTTTCCTGAAGTCCTTACAAACGAAACATACACATATAGGAAGAAAAAAAAAAGCAGAAGACAGCTAGCAATTAGGATTAAAATCAAAAATTAATTAATTCAAGAATACAAGAGGAGTCAAGATTGTTTACAATTGCAAATTAATTTTCTTAAGCAAATTCATGAAAACCATCTCAAGTTTTAGAGGACAAAAAACAGTGAAGAGAGAACTAAATATAGGAAATACAGCATTTAATTTGGGGGGAAAAACACATCAGATGGCAATGGCATAATGAGCTAAAAAACAAAGAGTTCTGAGCATCAGGAGAGGTGCTGAAATACCTTTTGTGCCACAAGGAAAGTGAGCCTCCGAATGCCGTGTTCAATCAGGACTGATTTCTGTAAGAACAGGGATGGAAACAGGTGATGGATGGCAGAACCAGAACAGACTAAAACCACCCTGAGGTCCTCTGGGAAATGACAAAGCTCTGCAGATCCTTCTGCCTCTGAGTCCCTGCTCCACTTCAGCCTCCTGGGAGGGAAGGTCACCCACCTGCCCCTCCTTTAGCAGCAGAAACACCCCAATCACAGGGACAGAGAATTCCAGCTGAGCCTGGCTGAGCAGGACTGCACAGATCCACACCCAAATCCTGCAGGAAGTACCCTTGTTCATTTGCCAGGATTGCTTTTTGAAGATGTGGTAGGGTCATGGAAAATGATGGAAAATGGGCTTTAAAGGAACCAACCCAGGGAAGCAAGCAGCTCCCACAAGCTCATGGATAACCCAGCCCAAAGGGCACATCCAGGCTCCCACCTTCTAACACTTTAAGGGCATTAAAAAAGAAGGGAGAGGGACTTTTTTGTATGGGCAGAGAGGAACATGACAGGAATTAGATGGACAAGGATCAGATGGGATGTCAGGTGGGGCCTTAAGGTCCCTTCCAACCCAGCCCACCCTGAGTTTCCAGGACTGTGTGTTGCAAAGCTGGTACAGGGCAGGTGTCAGTTGTATTTTTTAAACAGGTCAGAGAATGTCCATTCTCATTGCTTCTCCCTCAAATTCCCCTAAGC
This sequence comes from Rhipidura dahli, assembly GCA_013399225.1. Taxonomy (NCBI): domain Eukaryota; kingdom Metazoa; phylum Chordata; class Aves; order Passeriformes; family Rhipiduridae; genus Rhipidura; species Rhipidura dahli. Next base: position 103,611 of record VXAC01003947.1, read on the forward strand.
CCCCTCTCACAGGAGTGCTGCCATCAGTGTTTGCCACACCACTGATCCTTTGAAGTGTTAAGATCTCGTAATTCTCCTCTTCTGGAAACTTTTTTCCTTCCTCCTCCCTTTTCCAATTTAAAAGCAGAGAAGACAAAAAGGAACACCTCAGCTCAAGCAGGAACAAACCAGCCCCTCTCAGCACAGACTGTGATGTTTCACTAAGGTTAAGCCCTTTGAAAATGAGCAGCAGTGACTATATTCATGGCAAGAGGAAGAAAATAACTTTAATAATGCCGTGATTTAAAAAGCAAAAATTGTTATTGCTTTTAAAATTCCACAAGTGGCAGACAATAACAGCAGAGCAACAGGATTCTGATTACATGGTAATAATGTGGGTCTCCCAGCAAGGCCACAGCTATTACAGAGCGATTAGCCATCAGCACCTGGAGAAACTCCATTTCCACTGACTGCCTCAATCTCCTCCACAAGTCATTTACAAGTATATGATCCTAATTTCTATTAAAAAAACCACACACAACATGCTGGGACTGGAAGATTATTTGGACAATTTGGATCAACCTATTTGATAGTTTAATGTGGTTTTGGATTTTTTTTTTTTTTTTTTATATTTTATTTCCTTCCTTTTATCCCCTCCCATAAAATGCCTGGAGCATGATCAAGCAGATGAAAAGCAGAACTAGTTTTAATTCTTAGGTTTGATTGTTTTCCTTGTTTAAAGAGACAGGAAGCTGCTGAAGCCACGTGGATGCCATTCCCATTTTGGAACCCCTCATTTCTGCAGGATATCTTCCCACCTCCCATACTTGAGAAGCTGGAGGTGCTCCCTCAGTGTTCCCATAACCAGTGCAGCACCAGGAATCCCAGTTCCTGGTGGGATATTCAGCTCCACAAGCTGCTGGAGTTTTTCACACCACCACAAAAGCAGGTGCAGGCAGAGCCCAGAGTGGACACAAGGAGGCTGTTCCCAACCCAGGCTGTCTCACAGCTGAGCCAGCACCAACATTTGGGACTCTGAAGTGTATCCCACACTTAGGAAGGAGCAACAGAACGTGCCAAATAACTCCACCTCGTGCCAGGAATATCACATAAGGTGGATGCTCCAGCATGCAAACAAGGACTGTAAATTCTAATGGCATTAAGATTATGGTGACACACAAATACAGGACATTCTAATGTCACTTTTCCATGGCTCTGTTACTCATACATTAACTTTACCACCAGGGAAAGGGACAGAACACACTTTTCAGAGCATCTGGAGACAGTTACTGAAGATGGACCAGATGTGTTTAAAACCTTCCAACTCTTTCATCCCATCAGAACTCAAAGGGAAGAAGTCCTGACCTGACAGATTGGAAGGGGAAACAGTGACCTGGTGGCTTCAGAGAGGTGCAGCTACACCCAGCCAGAGCAATGGGAAGGCTTTAGATGAAGGAGAAAAATGAATAAATGAAGGAGATGCAGGGGGCTCACCTTGCTCTGGGTGAACTCCCTGAACATGGCAGCCAGGCTGTCGTCGTCAACGTCGCTGTCGGTTTTGATGGCCACGTTGAGGATGTGGATGGGCTCCTCCCGGGCACTCTGCAGGGGTGAGGGAATATTCCCCATGGTTAAATGGGTAACAGCTTCACTCCTGCCAGCCCTCACAACAGGCTCCCTAAATCCAGCTTTAAAGCAGAGATGCCCTGGGGGAAGTGACCTCAGCAGAGCACCTGGGGAAAACTGTGAGGGAAATCCTTGAGCAAAGAGCCTCAGAAATCTGCAATTTCGCAGAAGCCAATGACCACAAACATCAAACAGGAGCTTCCTTTGGAGAATCCAAGTCTGAGGATCAGACAGGACACAGGGTCAGGGCCTCTCTTTACCAGGTGCAGCACAAGGGCATTAGAGGACTTTGGCATCAAGAAAAGTAATTAAATTAATCACACTCAAAGTGTAGGGGCAAAACAATGTGAGTTTTCATATCTACAACAACATTAAACAATGTGGAAACATCAATTACATTAGAGCTCCAAGCAATTACAAATTCAGCCTTTAGGAGCCTGTGAATAACTGGGAAAAACTGAGTCTGGACAGGAAATTACCTTGGTGAGGTGAGGGGGATGTAAAGAGAGGGATCTGAGGACTTTAAGGTCAACAGTAATATCCTGGAAAAGGCTGCAGTGCTTACACACATCAGGATCAATGGACCAGTGGAAAACAAAGCCCTGTTCTGGACACAGACTTTATTCCAGCAGAGCTTCCCACTCTTGTGGAGCAGCTACCTGTGTCTCTAAAGGAAACTGGACCTCTATCCCTACAGATTAGGGACCACCTGCTTCCTCTGCACCTGTTCTCCACATCCCTGCAAAAACTGAGCAGCTCCACTCAGCTTTTCCTCCTAAAAACAGTTCCAAGAGGTTGAACAGAGGGAAGAATGAGGATTTAAGGCGACTGGGAAGGGTGTAAGACAGGAAACACAGCAAGTCAGACATAGGACTGAGGTGGCTGACGGTGCAGCTCAACATCCTGGTGCACAGGGCAGGTCTGGAGACTTAATGGTGGCTTTAAACTCTCAGTTACGCTGCTGTGGACCCAGGAATTCTGCTGATGCTGAGAGCCATAAACTAAATTTCCACGGAGAGCAAGAGGCTGAGCCGCAGCTTCAGAGCGGCCGCCTCCGCCGAGTCACCCGCTGTGGAACAAGCCAGCAAATCACAGCCATAAATACACAGAGCTCCCAAATCCTGCCTCCAGCACTCCAGCCAGGGAGGAGCATCCAGCCTCAGCCCTGCTTCCAGCCCCAGAGCACCTTCCAGAAAAAAATCCCAGCCTACCTTGTCTTCATCGTAGAGGGAAGCGTGGCCGGCCTCGGGGAACGTGGGGCTCTGCGGGGGAGAGTCGCAGAAGCACCCCATGACTTCATCAAAGATCCTGGAACACACCAGGGAGGGCCCAGTCACCACCACACCCCTGCCAGCACAGTGAGCCACCCAGCACTGAGCCCACCAGGCCTGGGAGGAAAGGGCTGCTTCCCTTGCTGGGCTCAAAGATCAGGAGGCAATTCCCCAAAGCAGAGTCTGGATCATCCAAAATTTGTCAGAGAGCTCCTGGGTGCAGGCTGAGGGCTCTGCTGGGGGTTTGCCCACCCCAAAAGGTTGGAAGCACAAAGAACTCCCCCCACTCACATCCACAGAGTGTAAGGAGCAATCAGCACGTTCCCAAATGGTCCCCAGGCAGCAGGAACCAGGGATGCTCCAGCAGTTAGCCCAAGGAGACACACACACACACAGAGAGTGATCCAAGCAGGGAAACACACTCAGGACCAGTCCAAACCCAACTCTAGACCTGGCAAAGCCTTTTCCCAGCTCTGCCAGGGCCCAGGTGGGGAGGTGGCCACAGAAGCAGCCCCAGCCCTGCCCACACACCTGACGAAGTCCTCGAAGGTGCGGAAGGAGACCATGCCGCCCATCCGCTGGCACGGGGGGGTGAAGGAGTTGTCCAGCAGCACATCGCTGACACTGGCCACGTGCACCATCCCATAGTGATTGAGGTTGGAAGAGAAGGACATCCTAGACAGCAAATCAACAAGAGCATAGTCAGAAGGGACAGGGGAGCAGGGGGACAGCAGCAGGAGCAGGTTTGGGCATGAGCTCTGAGCGGCTGGAGCGTGGCTGTGCATCCAACAGAAATGCTGGAGTGCTCAGCCTTCTCCAGAGCCCCTGCCACGCCTCTGGTGCCACTAATGCCCTTACCTGGATGTTGTCTCAATGGACAGGAACACTCAGAGTTAGGAAATAATGTTACAATCCCTCAAGGCAGGTGCTTCTTGAGATGGCAGGAGAATTCTGACTATGCAAAGCTGAACTTATTTTTCCTCCTGTCTTTTATGTTTTGCTTTACAGGTGGGATGTGATTCAAGCAGCACCAGTTCTAAGATTTGACACTTGAAAGGTTCAGATCATTTTTACAAATTAGGCTGAAGCACACCATGCTTTATTATCTTATTGATTCCACGATTTTTCAGATCAAACTGTAATTTGCACTCCTCAAACGCAGTGTGGTACAGTGACTTCTCCAAAACTCTTTCCTGAGTCTCACACTCACATTCCTCCCCTTTCTGTTCAGGGAACAACTGGATGTGGCACTCAGTGCTGGGTGACAAGATGGGGATCAGTCACAGGCTGGTCTCAGAGGTCTTTTCCAACCTCAGTGATTCTGTGGTTTTTTAAAGACTCACAGTGCCATGGTCAAGACTGGCAGAGGGAGTTTCTCACACAGTGAGGAAAAGCACACAGTGAGACAGGACCTTTCTCTGGTGACCACAGCTGGAGTCTGCCTTCTCTGCAGTAATGATCACTGATTCCCTGAGCTGCACTCCTGCCACAGCCACTTCCCAGCTTTGCTGAGGTTTCTTCCTTCCCACACACCAAACCCAGTGTGCTACGGCCCTAAGTACAGTGGTAACAAGTCTAAAGTATCATCAGTGTGATTAATAGCTCTCCATGCCTAAAGTCACTCTCTGGTTCCACAATTTATCTCTGATTAAGAGCCATGACACTTCCAAGCCCATTTTTACTATTTTTCCCTAAATAGGCTTGTAAGCAGTAATAAATAACAGGTATTCACATTTTGAAAGAGAGGGATTTTTCAGGACATGCCTCGGTGTACGTTTCTTACAACTAATACAAAAACTATCACAGAACAGGAACCCAACAAAAAGACAGCAGACATTTTTCATGTATTATTTAAAACAAGAAATACTTTTCAGCTGAGATACAGGAGGAAAAATTAGCGTCCAAACCACAACAAAACATGCTGTCAGCTGTTTGAGATGCAGATTCATCTATGGTGTGAGGGAGGTGAAACAGCCTCGACAGATTCTAAGCTACAGACAAGAAACCAGGGTAGCAACAGGTTGGGCTGGGAGGAACTGTCTGGGGTCACTGTGACACCCTGCCAGAGGGTCAACACTGGGAATCCAGTGCCCAAAAGGACCCTAGAACAGCACTTTGTTGTGTACCATACTGCAGATGAGCTGAGTCACCCAGCAAAATTAATTTCAAAGACTGCTGCATGCCAAGACTTTTTTTTTTTTTTTTTTAAGAAAAGCTGAAAACATGTTTTAGACAAAGGGAGAGGAAAAGGGAAGGAAAAAGAAGAGTTATGGTTGAGAGTTTCCCAAGTAAAGAGAAGGGCACTACAACAAAACATGTTAAAACATTCAGGATTAGGCTACTGCTTTCTAGTCTGGCTTTTGAAATTTGAAAAGATGACGAGTACCGTACCTGTTTAGCGTGGGGATGTTCCCTCTGTAATCAAACAACCACAGTTAGTCACAGACTGGTTAGTGAAAGCCATCATAAAGAACCATCATCAAGCTGATGCCCACGTTTACAATTGACTCTCCCAAATTTGTCAGCTGCCAGGGAGGAGAGCTCCCTGCCAGGGCCCTGGGGAGGCACACACCACCTGCCTTCGCTTGCCAGGGGCAGAGCCAGGCCATGCAGAGGACATGCAAACAGTGAAATATCCCAGGGGAAGGCCTGGCACCTTGCAAGGGACCCCCACGTTCCTATTCCCCCTTCCATCCTCCCCACTCCCCTCTGCACACACCAAGTGCAAAGCCAGACTGCAGGGGAGCTCGCTCTCTGCCTGACAGAACAGCAAACAGCAGAGATGCAAACAAAAAAAAAAAAAATAAAAATAATAAAAATGACCATCCCACACAGGAAAACTGCAACAGGTTCAGGAGAACAAGCCAAATCCTCAGTGCCAACCCTCCAGGCTAAGCAGCAGCCCACGCACAGGCTCCCACAAGGCAGGAACAAAGCAAACACAGCACCAGGGAATGCGCTGCTTTTTCAGCATTCAGCACTCAAAAGAACAACCTTAAGGCTAAAAAGAGCAAACTTGAGGCTAATTTCAGGAAAGCTTTACCTATTGTTTTATAACATCAGCCTGACTCTCCCCATATTTGCATGCAGACCAGGGCTTAGTGATGCACACCAGGCAGAGAGGAGTGAGGGGCACATTTTCACACCAGCAGAGCAGCAGCACAGCCCAGCCCACACCAGGAACAGCCCGGAGAGTGCTCCATGCCAGGTGGGAAAAACTGCTGGGATCTGACATGCAAAAGGGCAAAGAGGAAATCAAAAAAGTCCCTGCACACAGGGAGCTTGTGCAAAGGGATCAGCAAGAATCCCAAGATGGAAAGGAGAGCTTTGAGGAACACGTGGATGGATATTCACCCCCTTCCCTTCAGGGGGTCAAACCACAGCCTTTTTTTAACTTCCTGGAGCATAGGCAAGACCCCAAGTTACTGAGCATGAGGTCTCAGTGCTCAATGACCAGGGTATCCCATGGTCACACTGCTGAGCAGCCTGCCTGCCCTGCTCCTGTCCCCAAATTCTGGTCCCAGCAGAGTTCACTACAAGGTGATGTGCTGGATGCATTGCTGGTAGAGGCACCAAAAATTCCCATAATCTCCTTAAACCATACGGGAAAAAACCACCCTAAAAACCTATGTTTTATGGTAAATGACACCAGTATTTAATTTGGGGGGAGGTGGTGGGGACAGACCCTGTGCTGCAGAGCCTGTGGGCAGCACAGAACGGGCCTCGAGCCCTCAGGGGGCTGGGACTATTTTTTGAGCTTGGCAAAGAGTGGGAAAGCTGCATGTGATCTACTTCAGTTGGAAAAAATAGTCTGGAGAGGACTGGCAGTTCCTACCCCCAGCAGGAACACTCCTGTGGCCGTCCCTGGAAGGCTTTCAGAAAAGAGAGGGATGAAAAAAACAGCGTAACAAATGTTCAGCTCAGCCTCAGAAAGGGCACCCTGTGCTCTGGGAACCATCTCCTGCCACTCCACACTGAGCTGAGGAGGCTCAGGCAGGAAGGGCAAGGAGGGAAACAAGGCAAGGAGGACTGGATTGAAACCGAAAGGGAGCAGGTTTAGATGGGATTTTGGGAAGGAATTGTTCCCTGGATCCCTGGAAGTGTCCAAGGCCAGGCTGGACATTGGGGCTGGGAGCACCCTGGGACAGTGGGAGGTGTCCCTGCCCATGACAGGGGTGGCACTGGATGGGATTTAAGGTCCTTCCCAACCCAAACCATGCCCTGGTTCTGAGGCAGGGCCAGCCCCTGCAGCTGGGACCACCCCAGAGCCCCCCCCAGCACCAGCCCCAGGGGTGACACGGGCACAGCAATGGGGCAGTGCTGCCCACAGCCTCACACCCTGCTGCCCACACCAGCCCCAGCCCTTCTCCTGATCCCTCCTCAGCTCCCAGAAGTGCCCTTCCTGACCAGGAACACCGATCCCAGCAGGGATCTGCTCCAGCCCCGCGCCAGCTCCGCCATCCCCACTGCTCCTGCACCCCCTGCACCTGAATTCCACTCTGAATTCGGTTCCCCTTGCCGCCTTCTCCTTTTCCTTCCCTTTTTCTGTGTCAAACAGCAGCTCTCCCCCCACTCCAGGGCCGTGCATGCAAAGCTTGGAGCAAGTGCCAGCGCAGGGCAAAGCTTTGGAAGTGAGGCAGCACAGCAGAATCAGCAGAGGTTGGCTCAATAACCCACTTGTAGTTATTAACAGCAGTACCACAGGAGAAAGAGCAATTCCACTGGCTCTGACCAGTGCCATTCCTCTTGTGTTCCCTCACTCCTCTAGAAGAATCTAACCAGAAGGCTGAGAAACATGCCTCAAACCATACATTTTGATTGGGTTTTTCCTCTCCCTCCTTCTCCCCTTGTTCTTCTGCTCCCTCTGTGACTCAGCCAAGCTGAATCTGCTACAGAAGTCCAATTTGCATAAAATTATCGTCGTTCCATTCAGTTTGCTGCCCCTTCCTCAGCCCCTTCTTTGCTCTGCTGGAAGATTTTGCCCTTTCCGAGGCAGGCAAGCCAAGGGAACGACAGCACATTACTGCTGCCTGCTGCCTAATTAACATCAAACCTCAGCAAGGAGCTGCTGTGGGGATTTACAGGTGTCCTGGAACCATTCTCCCTTCCTCCCTCCCTATACAAACCACTCTCACAACAAGGAGGGGACCTCAGGCTGCCTGACACACCAGGAGTTATCCCTTTTGGGGCTCCAGGTAGGGTCAGAGCCCACAGCAGCACGGCTGGGTCACTCCTGGCATCCAAAGATTGATGCCAGAGGCTGTTTCAGCAACCAGCCCACAGAAAATGCTTTCACTTTGTCAGAAATACAAGTTTTATGAGTAGATCATTGTAAAATTTATATTAGGAAGAAACCTCTACACAGTCTGATTGTGAGTTTGGGGTTCTTAAAAAAGCACTGGTTGTGAGCAGGGATATTTAACCTGGCTCTCACACTTCTAAATGGCTTCTACCTGCAAGCTAAGGAAGAGGCTGACAAAAAGGAGCAACCAAAATACCCCATAGATGATAAAACATCAGGAGACAGAAAAGGAGAGTTCATGCACCACTCCTAAGCCTTGAAATCAGCAACACCAAAGTCCAAGGAGGGCATGAACAGACATCCACAAGCACAGAGGGAGGAGATTCCAGGCAAAACCAAGCACAAGATCATTGAGACATTTATAGTGATGGAAATACCCTTGGATGGGGCTCTGAGCAACCTGGTCTAGTGGGAAGTGTCCCTGTCTACTGCAGGGGTGGGATGAGATGGGCTTTAAGGTGCTTCCACCCCTGGCCAGTCTGTGGTTTGATGGTGTTGATGAAAGACAGAGCAACTCACGCCCAGGCCTGAATTCCACCCTTGGAAGCACCATGGACAGGAGGATGCAGCCCCAGGAATGAATCCAGCCCAGACAAGGCATTTCCCTCCACATCCCTGTGTGCTGGGGGTGTGCATTCCCAGCTCCAGAGGCAGGCAGGGTGTGCTGGTACCACCCATCTCCTTTGTCCAGCCCCCAAAGGCACACCTGCCTTACAGCGAAGCAGGCTCACTATCCAAACTTCATCTGCAAGTGCTAAACCCTTCCTCACATCCTCCCTCCAGTGGCACATCCTGGTCCAAGATCCCTCAGGACATCTCAAGGCCAAGCTGGGGGTGTTCCATGGGACAGAGGGGAGGTGTGGGCTCAGTGCCCAGAGGGTTTGGGGAGGCATGGCTGAGCCAGCAGGGACCAAAACAAGCTGGGCTGTGTTTCAGTTTCCTCTGGGGCTCAACAGAGCAGAAGGCAGAGCCCTGGGCTATCCCTGTCACATCCCAAAATCTGGATACATCCAGCACCTCTAAGTCTCCTTGCCAGCACCTGCCTCAGCATCTGACACAGGGGGCACATCCAGCTCTGAGGAAAACAGGGCTCTGTCCTGTGGAAGCACATTCACCTCTGAGTTCTTCCCTCCAGCACATCTGTCTCCGGGCAAGGGGGGATCAAGGGGGCAGCTGAACACCCTGGCTGGGGGAGAAGGGAGGCTCCAGGAGGAGCAGGGCAGCAGCATGGCAGACAATGTCCCAGTTTAATTTAAACCTTACAGCTTCACACATAAGAAAGGCTGCTGGAAAGCAGGAGAGGAGAGGGGATTAGAAAAGAAACACTTTTGTTGAGAAAGCGCTGTAATTCCCTCTCCTCCACACACAATGTTTCTTTGAACGGGAGATTTTAAGCTAAGATTAGGCAAGGCCTGTTTCATGAACACCTCAGAAAGGCCTTTCAGTGCCTGTCACCTGGGCTGCCATGCTCACAAAGGCAGCTGAACTCTCTGAGCTCCAGTCAATATTGCACTGCTCCCCCTCTCAGCAGGGCAGGGCTGGCAGGATGAGCAGGGAGCGAAGCCCAGCTCTGAACAGGGCTCATTTCTTCCTCCCATCTCCTCTCCCCAGGCCCCTGGCTCTGCACTCAGCCCTTGCCTGCAGCCCCCTCTGCAGCGTGTGGCCATTGGCATCCCAGAGATCCCCTTGGATCCGAGCCTCCAGATTGGATTTGTGCTCGGAGAGAGCTCACAAACCCCATTTGCTGCCAGATGGTGACACTGCACTCCTCATCTGCCCTGCACCGGGCACAAGGAATGCTGATGGATCCATAAAAGCCCTCTGTGATTCCCATTAGAAGCTGTTTTCCTCCCTGTGACTTTCCCTTGCCATTCTTGCATTAGGACGTTTTCTGTTAAATTAAACAAATAATTCCCCAAACAGTTTCTGCCCACAAAACCCACCAGGAGCAGGCTGCACTTCTGTGACTTTGTCAGCAGCTTTAACAGCTTTTCTGTCCTCTCTGCTTCCCTGTGGGCAGCTGATGGCAATCCTTCCATGGCCAAAAATACAAAGTCTGAGCCTGAGCTGTGATCAGGCAGCTCAGAAGGAGTGAGTGGAATTGTTTCTGCCACAATTAAGTAAAGGCATAGCAGGGTTAAATACCAGTAACACAGAATTTAAATATAAATTTAAAATCCTAATTAGAATTTGAACCATTATCAGTTTGCTGCTTTCTCTGTGTGAATACTTGCTTCACTAAAATTTGGGCTCTCAAAGGTTCACAAAGTATCTGAGGAAGTGGTGAAAAATGTGTGGCATCATGAAACAGCAGCTCCCAAAGGGAATGCTCTCCTAAGGGCTCTCTGGCATCTGCTCCTGGTTCACCAGCCCTGCAGTGCCTCAAGGGACATTTTGGGATATTTTGGCTTTGGGATTTGCCCTTGGAACAAGTTTTTAGCTTTTGAGCCTAAGAATTGTGCTACAAAAGATACAGAAAAGCACGTGATGAACACAGACCATGGTCAAGAGCAACAAAGAAGACTTGAGCAGGACAAAGTCAGAGTTTTGAGATTTCCATGTCCTGGCTTTAACATCAGGCGTGGCTTCAGAGCTCCTTAAACCCACACACCTGGGCCACCACCAGCCCCTGGGCACCCTGTGCTTCCCCCTGGGCACCCTGCAGCCACCCCAGAGGGACAGCAAGAAGCTGCCCCAAGCACCAGCAGCCAAATTCATCACTGGCAGCTGGAGGCACCTCCAAGGAGCTGAACCTGCTTCCCCCCCTGCACGAGGAATACGATGCATTCTCCAGCACCCAGCAGCCTGAGGAGCAGAACTGAGCTCAGAACACTGTCCCAGCTGATTCAGTGCAAGGGGAGAGGAGATTTCAGGACAAAGAGCTGCTCCTGGAGCAGGGAACATCTCTCCCAGCTGACCCTGTCTGATGAAGCCTGTGCACAGAGCAGAGCAGTGGCCAGCACTGGCAGGCCAAAAATCCCTGAGCAACAAAGGTAACTGAGGCCAGCAGAGAAGAAATGGAGGAAGAGTGAAGGGTGGAAGAGAGCATTATAAAGGGGTACTAAAAATAGTATGCAATTATTTACAAATATTCCAGAAATGTAGGGACCAGATGAGCCCAAACATGTCCCATTTGTAGCAGGAGGGGCTGGCTGGGGACAGCCATTCATTTCCAGCAAAGCAGATCCCGAAAACCATTTCATAAAAGGTAGCGATGGATTCCCAATGAAGCGAGACTGGACCCCACCAAAAATAAAATCAGGGAAAAGCTGTTTGGAAACAAAGGAGGGAGAAAGGGCCGAGGTGGCCGGCACGGACCAACAGTGGCACCCGGCGGCCGAGGGGACTCACTGCGACCTGGGAGGCAGCAGGGAACGAACCCAACACCCGGCTGGGGAGAACACGGCACGGACCGAGCCCACGGACACCCAGAAACAACCTGCTCCGGTGGAAGGGGGCTGGAAGGAGCTGGGGTTGAAGTTGTAAGGTCCTTCTAAGCCAAATCACTCTGACTCGATGCTCCTGTAAGTTCTGATGACCAGGTTTTCTTTTTTTGAACGAATTTGGGATGTCACCCTTCTCTGGGCAGAGAGAGGTGATGCTTTTGGTTGTAGTCAAGAAATGCAAGACTGCCTGAAAATCAAATTATGCCAACCCCAGCATTTTATACAAAGCTCTCATCTCAGTCTGCTCTATCAAAAAACCCGTGTGCTGCAAACGATGCCACCTCATCCAGCAAAGCCAGGAAGGAGAAGTAGAGCCACACAGACAGACAGGGCTGGCAGGCAGGGCACAGAGACTGTTTGACTGTTCTGCATTAAGATTCCAATTAATTGATGATTCTGTCTGGAACTGCATCTTCCAGAAGGCTCAGGACTTAGCCAGAATTGACATTCTAGAGACAAAGTTACTCCCCAGGCTGAAGTTAAAAAACCAGAAAATACATGGGAACTGTCTCATGCTTTAAATGAACCCCCTTTCTCCACCAACCCCACTGCAAGTTTCCTTTTCCAGGGCAGGATGAGCCCCTCCCAACCCTCCAGCTGCAGAGGCAGGATGGTCTGACCTGTTGGGATGGGAGGTGGGCAGCATGAACTGGAACTCCACCACGCAGGTGTTGTCCTTCAGCTGGCGGTGCTGGACGCTGTTGAGCTCATAGGCGATGTAGGCTCTCCGAACGTACACCTGGGGACACAGAAACTCCATCAGCTGCACGGGGCTGAGGGCAAATAACACACCAGAGACCTCAAAAGTATCAAAAACCAAACAGATACCCCCCAAATGAGCAGCTGGATTAACTCTAATTCAACCAGAGTTTAAAGTTATTCTTCGAGGAAGGCCAGAACTATCAGGATTATGACCATGTCCTCTGACAGCAGCTTCACTTTCTCCCTTTGACCACCTCAGTTTTCACACAAACACAACTTGAATCTGAAATTCCACTCATTTATCAATGTTAGTGCTGTTAAATGCCAGATTCCAAGCATGGCAAATTACACACAACCCAGAGCTCTCTTGGATCTTGCATGGTGACAGTGCTCAAATAAACCAAAACCAAAGAAAAATTTAAAATAGTATTTTTTTAAAAAGTGGGAATAAACTTACCTCCAAAGCTGCCATTCTTACCACCTGATTACTGTGGTAGAAGAAGTTGGGAAGCACATCAAAGATGGATGTCTCAGACAAAATTAGTTTCTAGAAGAGATCACATTAAGCAGAGGTTTAAAAGAGATTTCTGTCTTGCAACCAGGATCATGCAAAAAAGAAAAAAAAAACAAATCAAGCCTGGCTAGTTCTGATTTCTAAGCTTTTGCTGTTCCTCATCAAGGATTAAGGCTTTTTTATATTCAACCACAGAAAACCTGAAGTTGGAAGGGACCATTGAGTCCAACTCCCAGCTCCTCACAGAACCACCCAAAACTGGACCACATGAGAGGAGCTCATCCAGATGCTCCTGGAGCTCTGGCAGCCTCGGGGCCATGCCCATTCCCTAATGTCCAGTCTGAATTTCCCCCCTAACTCCATTTCCTTGTGACCAGAGGGAGGAGCCAGCCCCTCTCCTCTGCTGTCCCCCATGAGGAAGGTGCAGAACCGGCACGAGGCGATTCCGACGTCGGCGTGGGGATGAAAACAAAAACCAGGGGAAAGCTGGACACCAGACCAGTACAGCTTAAAGCCACAAGGACCTTGGGACACAAAGGACAGTGAGAAGGGAGCCAAGGAGAGAAGGCTGGTGGGTACCTGCAGGTTCTCAATGCAGAACTGGTGCCCGTACATGTCGATGGCCGACAGGAAGATGGACTCCACCTGGTTGTGGCGCAGCTCGTAGGAGGGCAGGTGGGAAGCAATGAGAACCTGGGGGAGCACAGGCAATGTCAGAGAAAGGAGCCACGCTGTGCCATCAGCAGGGGGCTGTCACCTCCAGGCAGAACCAGTCAGCTCCATCCCTGAAGAGGCAGCCAGACCCCCTCTGCGGCAGCCGCGCGACGCCGCAAACCCTCTCCCCTCCCCGGCCTCATTTGTGTATCTGCTCCGTTTGTATTATTGGCAATTCCCCATTGGGAGAGGGAACAGCTTCAATCAAGTTCCATCAGTGCATGTGATTTAGCAGTGCAGAGCTGCTAGTCCTGGGGATTGCCTGCCTGGCTGGTAACTGGGGAGCAGAGCTGGCAGGGAGCAGCCACACTGTGCCCCCGAGCAGGGCAGGGAACAGACACCAGTGCCAGGTGTTTCTTCCCAACATGAAGGATGCAGAGGGAAGACACAGAAGCAGCTTGCAGGGAAAATGAAGTGGAAGAGCAACACAAGGACTGCAGCACCATCCCCGGTTGCTGCGGGGAGGTTCAACAGCAGAATGGTTCAAGGACACCAAGACAATCCTGAAGGAAACAGAAGGTCACTGAGCAGCTTCAAACACCCTGCTCATTTTCAACAGCCAAGCTTTGAAATGAAAGGAGAGACCCCCAAAGTGTGAGCTTTCCTGCTTTAGAGTTTTAGGCTGGAGAAAGGGAGTGAGAGGAGTGCTCAGACTCTGGGGTCAGCCTTATAAGGAAACCACTGCACTCTCTCACCCCTTCCTGGCAACAGAGGGAGGGTTAAACTGAACTGCTGAAGAGGAAGCTCACAACAATATCTGGGTGCCTGTGTGACATTCAAATTCCTTCTGTACCAGACTCTTGGAACTGACAGTATCAAGAGTTTTTCCAATAATTTCCAGGTTAAAACAAAATTGACAAAGCACAACTCAGAGATGGAAGAAAACCTGCAAAAGGCCAGGATGGTTCTTTGTGGTAAATCCTCAGCAGCTGCAAAGAGCAGCTGGCTCTCATGTAAATGGCTCTCCCTGTTCTCTGCACACGTGGATCCACAAGGATTGCAAGGCAGCTGAGGAACCTGGAGAGCACATCCCGGCTGTTCCTGCACAATCCAGGCGGCCTGTGCTGGTCAGGTTTGCAGATGACAAAGCCACCCAAAACCACAGTGACCACGCATTTCCACTTCCTCCATCACACAAACCATGGGCTACTCCCAGCTGCCTCCTGTGTGAGCCAGACAAAACTTTCTGGAGGAGCAGGGACAAGGAATGAGTGTTAAATTTAAATATTACAGCGATTGGGAATGCACCGCAACCTTCGCCTGCCAGGTTAATCACCGTTAATTGCTTCACTCTCCAAGTGCTGCTCACAGTAACCCTGCTCTCCCCATTTGCACAGGGATCAAAACAACCACCAGGAGACACAGCTTTCCCAAAGGGGGCAGCTCCAGGGGGGAGCAGCCCGCGGGGATCCGGGCAGGGATGCCTCACCTGCCGCGCTCGCAGAGCCACCTTGGCATTGGTTGTCTTGCTGAGCTGGGTCAGCTCGGTAAGGATATTGATCAGCTCGTCTGTCAGCGTGGGGTCACGGCCACAGAGCTGGTCCTGGGAACAGGGAGAACAGGAAATGCTTATAGAACACAGGGAAAACATCATCTGTGCTCCCTCAAAGGAGATGGAACCTGGAATGTGAGCACACACTCAGGGCGGGACCACACCACCCCCAGAAGTCCTGACCTGAATTATCCTGGAATTCTGTGCTGACAAGGATACAAATATTCAGCACCCAACAATTTTACACACATAAATAAAAGGTGAAAGAAGGGACAGGCACCATCTCCCATTCTCCTCTTTGTAGCACATGTTTTGGCACCCAAACACATGAGAAATGCTGACTTGTCAGACCATTAGCCATTACCCTGGGTCAGGTTTGTACCAGAAGTTTCTCCCAGCACCAGTGCAAAATTCAAAGAGCATAAACTGTAGCCAGACAGCTTGTGGAGCATGTAAAGGTCAGCAAACCTTCCCCATGAAGGGTGACCAGAGAACCTCCCAACATCCACTTAAAAAAACACCTCAAACCCCCAAAGTCCCCACAACTCCACAACCACAAACCACCCAAAAACTTTGTGCAGCTTCAGCCAACACCAGAAAAAAGATCTGTCATTCCTCTGACAAGGCTAAGCAAAGGCAACTAAACCCATGAATAATGTACTGCCATGGTACAGGACTGACTCCATAACATTTCTTCTAGCCAGAGAATCCTGGATCTGAGGAAATCCACAAGCTTACCTTACTGTCTAAATTGGCTGGATAAAACAACAAAACTGAAGAGCATAACTTCCAGTGTTAATGCTGTTCCAAAACTCTTCTGAATTCATCCATTCAAAAAAATGCAAACAGTAAAGGCTTTCTTCCAAAAATAGTTTCAATTCCCATGAATAATCCCACAGTCTCCAACACTTCTTGTGAGCCTCCTCCCTCCCACCCCGAAGCTGGAAACCCTCTAGGAGTCTCTCACATGCTTCTTCCACAACAGCACTTAACAGCTTGTCTTGATAAATTAATCATAGGAGGGAAATGTGAGATGAAACAGGGATTTGCCACAGGAAAGAGCTGGTGCCTTAAAGTTTAAAGAGATCTTAAACACCTACAGACCAGAAGAGGCCATTTGAAGATCCAAGAAATATAAAAGGATAAGGGGAGACTGTCTGTGCAGCAGGCTGGATTGACAAACCTGCCAGGAGAAATAAAGTGAAAACCAAACCCAGGTAATACAAAAGTCCCACAGAGTGACAAACTAAACACCAGCTCCACGAGATTCCAAAGCTCAACATCTTTTCCCTTAACACTGCCCTTGATCCCTTTCTCTCCAGCCCCACTCAGGTGTGGTGGCACCTCTAGGAATGATGGCACAGCTCTCCCAGGGACACAGACCATACTCAAACCACTGAGAAAACACCCAAACTCTGATCAGACTGCTGCTGTCCCCTTCCTGACCAGTCCTGGGCCACCAAACATGAGTGTGATTGTCCCCAAAGCAAGTTCTGTGCATTTATCCTCTCCAGGACACTGTGGGGGTTCCCAGTGAATAATTCAAGAACTGCCTTTGCTGGATGTCAAACACAAACTCCTGGGTGTTGTTATGTTGCTGCTCCAGGGAACAGAAATCCAACAGGACACGGGGCCCTGCCATGCCAGCAGCCATTCCATCCTGTTCAGACCAGGACGTGCATAAGTTGAGCTCAGAAAATGAACACACATCAACAAATCACACCATATTTCAACAGATGCATGAAGGATGAAGCAGTTCCCACCCTGCCTTCAGCGCCTGCTGGCTAAAAAAGGTGAATGATGGCAGCACAACACCATTACTGAAGCCATCCTCAGAGCCCCTGGTTAATGATGGATTCCTGGGACACATCAATAACAGCTACACAAGGCTGCCCTTGGACAACAGACTTACCCCACCTTCCCCACACAAACTGCTTGGCCACCCCTAAAACATCCCAGCCTTCACCATGGTGACACCAAACCTGCCACAAAACACCCCAGCCTTCACCATGGTGACACCAAACCTGCCACAAAACACCCCAGCCTTCACCGTGGTGACACCAAACCTGCCACGAGGATGTGAAGAGCCACAAGTGCTGTGAAGAGTTGTTCCAAGTCCTGGCAAAATTGGGAGGTTGGACTTTACTTGAGCAGAAATAAGTGGCAGTGGTGCTGGGAAGAATGACCCAACAGGAAGGGACAGGGAAACCTCTCTCAGGTCTCCCCACACTCCCCTTGCTCTCTCCCACGGCCGAACACCAGGAGCCAGCGAGGCACGACCCGCACAAAGGTGACAAACCAGACCCAAAGTTCCAGGCCCATTTCAGCAAGGAATAATCAGGGTGACAACAACAAACTAAAGCCAGGAGCTGGCTTTGCCTGCACTGATTGGCAAAGGCAGCAGCAAAGCCTCAGCCCAGCTCTCTGACAAGGGCTAACGCCTCGCCGGCACCCCCGTGTAATTACACACTTGAGTGACTGGACTCTGAAGAAAATTGAAGGCCTGAGCTGTGAACAGCTGCCATTTTCTCTCTCCATCACGCCAGCGTGATTACTTGAGAAATGAACAGCCCCAGCTCAAAGCTACTCCAGAATTCTCAGAGGAAATATGGCTCCGTGTTCAAATAATGAGATTCTTAAGGCAAGCGTTACTTACAATCACACCACACACCAAAAAGGGAAAGGGAAAAAAAAAAAAAAAGGGGGGGGAAAAGGAGAGCCAGAAAGAAAGGATGCCAGGGTCCTTACATCTTACAAATGAGAATTTAAGAAACCCAGCCTCGGTCTAGGAAAATTATGACACTTTTCTTTTGCTTTGCAGAGTTATTTCGTGGATGGCTACTTTGGATGTATTTTTGGCAGTAGCAGACCACATTATGCTCATAAAATAAAAGACAAAAGAGAGAAGGGGAGAGAGAGAGAAAGAGGCAAAGAGAGGAAGCAAGCAGCAGACACTCACAATGAGCATTGTCACCAGCAGGTTCTTCTTGGTGACCTGGGCATGGGAGAAGATGTAGTTCAGCACCACGTTCATGTCGCTCTTGTTCTCCTCCCGAAGGGTGAACACACACTTGTCATAGTGACCTGCAGGCAGAAATGCACATTTCTTTCCCAGCCTTCACACCTCCGTGGCAAGGAGCACAAGTTACTGGATGTGTCTTTGTTCTTCTGCGTGTGTTTTTTGAGAATCTCCTTGGCTTGAAGGGAGCTCACAAGGACGATGGAGAGAGACCATTTACAAGGGATGGAGTGACAGGACAAGGGGGAATGGCTTCACACTGACAGGGAGCAGGGCTAGATTGGCTATTAGGAAAAAAATTCCTCCCTGTGAGGGTGGGGAGGCCCTGGCACAGGGTGCCCAGAGCAGCTGTGGCTGGCCCTGGATCCCTGGCAGTGTCCAAGGCCAGGCTGGACAGGGCTTGGAGCAGCCTGGGATGGTGGAAGGTGTCCCTGCCCATGGCAGGGGTGGAAAGAAATGAGGTTTAAGGTCCCTCTCACCCAAACCAGTCTGTCATTCTATGGTCCACGCAATCAATTTGGGAAGGAAGCATTCCCACCATCACCTACTGCAAACTTTAATTCAAACATCCCACTCTTAATCAACAGCTCCAACACCAAATGCCTCCTTTGTGAGCAATACTGAGAGAGGAATAGGGGGCTCAGACTTTCATTCAAATGACAACCCAAATGAAATAACAGCAAAAAGCCTTGCACCATCCTCTGCTTCCAGCAAATTGAAGTGGAAATGGATCTGCAGTACCATTAGGCTGGGGCAGGTAATGGAGCAGGACAAAAGAAGAGCAGAATCAGAACTACCTGTAAGAGCCAGAGCCTCAGAATCAGCCAGGGCTTCATTGCCATCTTGTGCCTGGATACAGCAGTGCAAGGCATTGATTTCACCTCCCAGCTTCAGCTGAGCTTTGGGGACAGAAGCTCCTCTACAAACCCTCAGAAGCAAGCCTGTGCAGCTCACCCTCAGCTCAAAGTGAGAGCAAACCTCCTCCAAGGGGCCCACGTGGACTTTCCAGGACCAAACATGACTCTTTCAGAAATCAAATCCTCCATGTGCCCAGGGACTCACCGTGCTGGAACTGGGTCTCCACCTTCAGGTACTGCCGGAGCAGATCCATCACCACGGCCTTCATGTGGCCCCGAATCCCACTGCGGTACCTGCAGAGGGCAAAGACCCCAAACCCATCACTGAGTGGTGCTGAATGCACTCACAGAGCCCCTGCCATCCCTGCTGGGGGCAGCCCCTGTCCTGCAGGACCCCCCCTGGGAGTGGCTCACCTCTGCACGAGCTGCACGATGCTCTGCGTGTTCATGAAGAAAACCTCGCGCTCCGACTTGCGGTTCAGGGTGGCTGCGTGGCTGTCCAGGATGTTGGCAATCTGAGAGGGAAAAGCACATCCCAGTCAGAGACACACCAGAGACACACCAGAGCCCCAGCAGACTCCAGCAAAGGAAGTTCAGGACCTGCCAGTGACAAAAATCAATGCACGGTATCACACAGTGGAGAAATCGGCTCCCAGAATCTCCTTGCCCAACCAGGCTTCCCTTGGCTGCAATCATTGGTTTTTGAGCTTACCCTGGCACTACAAATTGCACTCCAGCACATGTCCCAGACAAAAAGCAAACAGATGAATGCCCACAAGGCCACTGCTAAGATTAAAGTGTTTCCAAAGTGCCCATTTAAAGCTGCACTGAGCAGGGAACACGTTCACTTCAGCACAAGCCCAGGGGACAAGCCTTGAGGTGGGACATGCAAGTGTCTTTCATCATGAAGACCCCACGTTCAAACACACCTTTCAGGTTCAATCAACCTCCACATAATTTAAAGGCACTTTCTCTCCCTCTGCCCCAACACAGACCAGTTTTTATCCCTCCACAGAGGCGTGGTTGGTCACCTGTTGGCTGGGAAACTGGCAGAGGACCGAGGTGATGTTGCTGGCATACTGGGCCATCTCCTTCTTGATGGACTTCTCTACGTTGGGTGGGATCCGTCCAGAAACACTGGTCATGATGTCCTGAAGTTCCAGCAGGGGCAAAGATGGATCCCTCAGGGTCTTCATCAACCGCTCAACCCAGCCCTTCACCTAGAGAGAGGCAAGGCAGTGGGAAGGCAAGCACAAAAAAGAGAATAAACAGCAAAAAGGATACAAAGGAAAGGGGTGATGTCCAACATCCCATCTCAGGGGTGCTGCCCTGACTCGGGGTCCTCTGGCTGTGGCAGAGAACTGCCCAACCGTGCCTTGAGCTGCAAGAACTGTGTGTTTTGGATGTGGAAGAAGAAGCCCCTGGTACCTTGCTGCTGAAGAAGGGCTCTGGCAGGCAGTAGCCATTCATCACGTTGACCAGGTTGTCCAGCACGTAGTGGAAGATGCGATGCAGCTTCTCACCCCGCAGCGCCGTGCTCTGGATCTGGGGCAGGGTGCCCATGTGCAGCTCAGCCTGCAACAAGGAACAGCCTCACTGACCCTCCTGGGGGGCACCAGCCATGGGGAACAGCCAGCTGCCCTGGGCTGGAGCCAAGGTTGGACTTGCAAGGATTCCCTCAGTGGGAAATGCACTTGGTTGGGAGACTCATCCCCACAATATTACTGAGGTAAGCAGAGAGCAAGAAGCTGCTTAGCCTGAGTTAGACAGAGAGAGAGAAGTCTCAGTCCCAGTCCTCATCTGAGACAAACAAACAGTGAAGTGACAATTCCAGTACAATGCACAAATGGGAAACTGCTTCACCGGACCATCTCGTACCACTCTCGGCATCACCCCCCTGTTAAAATCCCACAAACATCTGTGCTTTCTGCAGCTCCTCACCTGCTGAACCCTGCTGGGATCATCCAGCTGGAGCTTGGCAATCACACAGCCTGGATCCAGGACGGCCCCTGGGCGTTTGACATAGTGGATGCAGCCCGACTCTCCTGCCGTTATCGTCATCACCATTTTCATCACCTGCAGCAGGGAAAGCAGGTTACACACTCTGCTCCATGTACCCCACAATGGTTCTGCTTTTGGGAGGCAGCAGCCAGTGTCCCACCAGAGACAGGCCTGCATGAGCACCTCTGGCACTCAGGTGTTCCCAAAAACCTACAAGCACAGACATTGGGAATGAAACCCAGACACTAAAGTGAATGGGATAACGAAATAATTGGCCACAAAATAGTGCAGCAGGAACTTCAGGAATGTCACTGCCCACACTGCCTGAACCAAGAGGGACTCGGGAAGGTCCCATACTCAGGACAATGAACAAAGCAGACAATTTACTGCAGCATTCCAAAGGCTCCTCTCAAAGGCTACACCACACCTTCACCTCAAGCACAGGGAACCAGGATCACTTTCTAGAGCTCTTCCCAGACAGAAATGCTTCCTTAGGTCAACCACAGGAGCTCCTGCCTTTGGAACATTAGGGCATGTTCCCCCACTGGCATGGGGGAGCCAGTTTGGGTTTACCCTTGCTGTGCTCCACACCACTGGGAGCACAGGGATTGTGTGTGGGTGGTTTCTTCTTAGCCATGACCTGTTGCAGTGCAAAAGCTCTTACATAAAATAGCTGGATCTCTGTCTCGATATTTTTCTCCTACACATTGTCCCCATCTGGTTTAATTGCCCCTCTGTCATCACACACCCTCCCCTCCCTCAAATCTGTTTTGAGCCACACACTCCCACACAGCCCCTTGTGCTTTCCTCACCGTGATGCAGAAATTGCTCATCCTCCTCCTCGGTAAAGAGTTAAGTAACTTGCCAGGGAGGAGAGAGGAGTGACACTTATTAACTTATGGGATCAACCCAATAAATGATCAGCTAATCAGAGAAGTCTTAGTTTGTTACTTCATCCTGGCATGTAACTCTGAGTCAGAACTACAAGGAGAAGGCCTTCTTCACCACAGCTGGGTAACACATGGGTCCCACCTTCCCCTGGCACCACAGGAAGGTGACAACCATGGTCTCACTGCTTATCACTTGAAGAAATTTTGCTTATCACTTGGTGTACAGTCATTATTTTCACCCAAAATTCAGCTGTTAAGTAATTTCTTCCCCACCCCATCATTGATGACTCCCGCTTTAGTTCAGGTTAAAATCTGTAAATTAAATACTCTTAATGGTCCCTCACGCTCACCTCCCAGTCCCAAAGCACCCAACATCCCTCCCCCTGAGCTTCTTCCTGGGCAGCCAAACCAGTTCTCTGAGACTTTTACCTCAATTTCAGCGAAGCACTGGCCTGCAAACACGTGTCCCCCATCCTCCACCACGTACTGGATCAGCTTCCCGGCGGAGGGCGAGCGCAGGATGGAGGGGTCGTTCTCCTTCTCAAACACACAGGTCTTGTTCCCAATGGTGATGCGGTACCTGGGGCAGAACAGGACAGATCAGTGCAACACAATTCCCTGGGGAAGGCATGGGAAGGGGAAAATCCAGTCTCCCTTTCCCTGTTCTGCTTCGAAACAAAACTAAAGGAGAACAGCTCAGCCAGCTGAAAGGTGGAGATTCAAACCAAGAAAGTTACCCAAATTCCTCGTCCTCCCGAGCTGATCCATTAATTTTCCCAGAAGATAACACAGCAGAGGGGGCAGAGTTCACATTCCAGACCTGGGGATGCCCTTTGCTGCCCTTACTGCTACGATCCTTGCAGGGAATTTTGAGGGGATGCACTGAAACAGCACAACTTGTCTCTATTTCTACAGCAGCTGTAGGGTATTAAGAATTTTCAAGACTTCCAGGTTCTGTTTTTTGGTTTGTTATAATCCCAAAAGTCACTTTTAAGGACCAAGCAGAGGAATATGGACTCCACGTGGTGCACAGCCAGATCCTTCTTCTAACAGTAGCCAAGATCTGCTGTGTCTCAGAACTCACCCACAGTACAGCTGGTAAACTCTTTCTGGGAGAAAACTCCATTGCCAGCTGATCTTTTGGGAAGCAGGAAGTTACAGATACACCTCATTTTGGCTGTGCAAACGCTAAACATGAACCTGTACAGGTTGCTACCTGTCCACCTCCTCTTTCATGTAGGTGGTGTAGCTGCTGCCATCGTAGGAGAGGAGCAGCCCCCCGTCACTCAGGCGGTGCACATCGACTTCCACGCAGGAGCTGTTCATGATGACCACGTAGGAATTGGGAGATTGCCTGGTCACCTGCAAATCCACAAGAACAGGAGTTATCCAGTTTGAATTTGACACAGCATTGAGTGCCTTGGTTAGCACAGGTCAACCTGTGGTGGTCTTTGCCTGTAAGAAAGTAATTTTCACCCTCCTTGGAGCAAGAGGCTGAAATGTTTACAGAGACACGGCAGTGGAGCAAGGTGAGGGGTGTTATCCTAAAGGAGGCTGTGCCAATTTCTTCACCCACTAAAGCAGAGAAAACAAACCCTGCTCAGCTGTAACTCCCAGCACAAATCTGTGCAAAGATTAGGCCATGTCCAGCCCAGAGGCAGGAGGGTGGGTCAGCCCCACTCTGTACCTTCAGCACGTACTTCCGTCCCTCGTAGATGAGCTCCACGTCCACGGTGTTGAGCAGAGTGTGAGCAGGGAGGACTTGGCCCCTGGAAAGAAAAGTACAAAACAAAACTGATCTTCCACAAGCCACCAAATGGCTACCAGGGGTCCAAAGAGATTCAGAGATGCACGCAAGGCTTTGGGAAACACTAGCAGAGAGAGGGGAGTAGGTTTTTAGAGTCTCTTCAGAGGGACATAAATAAGTTTGACAAAGTCAAAGTCCCTCCAGCCACACAGGCCGGCTTTGCTCCCCTTTCCATTCACTCCTGGGTGATTCAAGACTCCCCAGTGCTGCCCTAGCAGCACGTAAAGAGAGAACTCTGTGTTTCTGAGCCATTTCCTGGAGCTCCTGCTAGAAACCAGAGCATTCTGTGCAGACAGCAGGGGATATTTTGAGGAGATGCAGATACCTGCCAGTTTTCTCAGCAGATAAACAGCCCCCTGGGGCCAGGGAACATTCAGCAGATAACAAGCCCTGAGCATTCTCAGACTGGACTTGAGCAGAACTTGTAAAGCAGGAGTCATTACTGGAGAGCACTTTTACCTTTCCAGGGAGTGCAGGAAGTTGGAGACGCTGTTTCGGAGGCTCACGTCAGCCACGTGCAGAGCTCCACACACCACCCCCAGCATGGTGTCAGGCCTCTCAGCCTGAAACAGGGGACAGACACAGTCACACCTCCTCCAGCTTCAGCCCAACCCAAACACCCAGCTAGAAGAATCAACAGCCTCAGCTCTATTTTTGGTTCATGGCCAACCTCTCTTTAAAATTAAGCTGGTGAACTCTACATAGAAGTCACTATCTCTGTAACTCCTTAAAACTACATTTTCTTCTGCCTGGATCAAATCTTGAGGTTCCAGCAACATTCCCACTGTCATCTGTGCCATATTCCAAACACTCCAAGCTCTCAGTGCTTTTCTGGACAACTCTAAGCCCAACTTTCCCCAGCAGGGATGACGTGGGATTTTGATACGTGTAAGAAGCAATGCCAGTGAAAATGTGTATTCACTAAGAGGACATTCACCATTCCCAAACCCTTTTGCACCAGCAGGCACACCAACCCCTTCCCCTGCTCATTCCCACCCGTGTTCCTGCACGGGGAGCAGCTGCACCTGCACTTTCTCGGCGATGAGCCGGTCCAGCCAGCCCGTGTCAATGCGGTTCTGCTGGAAGCTCTCAGTCTCCAGCAGTTTAATCAAGTACTCCACAGTGGTTCTGAAGTCCCCTCGGATGGACAGCTCCTTCAGAGCCACCACCATGTTTCTGCAAGGGGAAAGAAGCCCTGTTATCTATCTCATACCAATGGCAGAGTGCAAGCTGGCAGCTCCAGACAGAAAAGCACCCAGAGGACAGAGAAGAAGAGCACAGGCCCTGGAGCAGGATCCTGTAGGAATGTTTGGGAGTGGGAGAATACTGATTTCCTTCAGCCTGCTGCTGCTGTGAAGAGGAGCAGCTCAGTGGGATCAGGAGTTGCCCCTGCTATCATCACCAAGGCCCCTTCCACGTGTCAGGGGGGTACAGCAGACAGACAGACAGACAGACGTGGTGTCCACACCACCCAGAGTGGAACTGGGGAAAGGCTCTGGATGAAAAATGTGGATGACAGGTCAGACAGGTCTGACTTAGGAATGCTTTAAAATCCCACACCACAGAGGACACTCTGTGGCTTGCAAACAATCCTGAAACGTTGGTAAGTCGGGTTAGCAGTGTTTTTCCTGTCAGAAGTTTTCACCTGGATGCTTTAAAGAGGGATTTTCACACTGTGGTAGCTGTGTCATAGCCCAGCAGCAGGTGTACAAGGCAGGGATGAAACAGAAAGGAAAAAAAAAGAAAGAAAATCAAGCAAAAAGTGCAGAAATGTAGGTGCAATATAGTGGAATTGCAAAGCAGGACAGGATGAGAAGCCTGACCATAAAATGGAAAACAAGATAAAGACAGGGAAATTTCTCTTAGAACTCCTAGAAGTAAGGAGCCTTGCTTTGTCACAGCAAAAGGTTTGGATCAAAGAGGACAAACCCAAGCAGTTCCCACATCTCTGACTTACGAGATGGCTTCTTCACGGTTCTCTCCCCAGGAGAAGCAGTGGCCAAACTGGGAATCGGCAAATTCATGGAGCCCTCCTGCAGCAGCAACACTGAAATAGCCCCAGACATTCTTATTGCTGCGGAAATTCAGCTCCTGAACCGTGCCAGAACTGGGCTTAAACCCCTGCAAAGACAGACAGGCATTGCTCTACACCCTAAAGAAAAGGTGAATAATCCAGAATTAGGGTTCTGAAGGCTCTGGGGACACCTCTTTGTGCTGCACATGGTACAACAAGTTCGGGCTGTGTCTAACCAGAGCCTAAGTGAGGTAAGGGAAGAATCTTTTTTAATTTGCTGCCAAAAATTTTCAGCAGCAGTAGGGGCTGAGCCTGTGAAGCCCAGGGTGAGCAGCAAGCACAGAAGGTGAAGCCTCACCTCGTCAGGGTTCTCGCTGGTGATCCGGGCAGCGATGACGTGGCCACGGGGACTGGGGACATGGGCTGAGTTCTCAAAATCAATGGTTGTGTCTCCCCAAGGAGAAACTCCATACATCACTCTGATATCCTTGATCCTGTGCAGGGGGATCCCCATGGCAATCTAAGGAGAGAAAAATGAAATATTCAAAAAAGCCCCCACCACGAAGTTTCTCTCCTGACAGACCCAAATATTCCCATTTCCCAGGACGACTGAGCTCAGTGTAATATCCACCTTAAGCCCTTCAGCCAGTATTTTCCATTGACTGGCTGAGGCTCCAGGGAAAGCTGACAGTGCCAGGTCAGCTGAGGATGGGCACGCATTAGGCCTGTTAAAAATACACTGAGGTCCCAGTGAGACAGAAGGGCCCTAATTAGTTCTAGAAAACTGTGGAATTTTGCAGTTAGAAACCATGGGGAGAGTAACCTGCAGAACCAGCTGCTGGCTGCACCCTTGTGGAGCAAAATCCCACTTGTCTTGTTCACTGGAGGTTTTTTTTATAGATACAGTTCAAAAGGAAGTAGAAAAGCACCCAGAGCCTTAATGAGGTGTGAGGGGACTGTGGCATCCACCCACAAAGTTGGGGGTCAGGACACTGGGGGGACACACAAGGGACTGACAAACCCCAGCACATCCAACAGCAGCTCTCTACATGATCTCTGAAGGATCCCCTTGTAGCTTTGGGGAACTTCAAACAACTGCTGAACCTGCTGAAAGATGAGAAATCCAGTTTTCTGTGCTCACCTGGAGCTGTGCTGCTGGCAGGTTGACATCTGCCACCATCTCCGTGCAGGGGTGCTCCACCTGCAGGCGTGGGTTCAGCTCCAGGAAGTAGAAGCTGCCATCCTGGCTGTACAGGTATTCCACAGTGCCTGCACTCACGTACCCCACCATCTTGGCGAGCTTCACTGCACACTGGGACATGGGAAAAAGGAAAATCTCACTGCCAGTCACCTGTGCTCTCTCTGCTCATCCACCACACCCACTTCAGATTTTTGCTGGCATTCTGAAGCATCCCAAAACCTGCACCAGGCCCAAGAACTGCTCAGAGAAAAGCCTGTGGCACAGGAGTTTTGATTCCCAACCCACTTAATTTATAGTTTACAGAAGGCAGAGCTTGAAGCAAATATTTACAACACTTGTCATTAGGCAATTCCTACAACTCCTGCAGCTTGCTTTTAATACGGTAACACACACTTAAATACACTTCCCTCCCCTTTTTGGGGGGACACAGCTTTGAAGGGAGCTCTGGAGAGACTCAGTGTGGAAATGTGAGTGGCTGCCCACACTGTGCAGCTCGAGACACGCAGCCCTGTATTGCTCCTTGAAAACATTCAACAGTGCAAAACTCTGGGAGATGTAAAATAAAAACATAAAGCCCTGCCTGTTTCTGGAGCCTGGCCAGGAGAAGGGAAGCTGCAGAGCCACTCTCACCTGCTCCATGTGCTCAAACACTGCTGAGGTTGCAATAGAGGCTGGAGCTTCCTCGATGATCTTCTGGTGCCGGCGCTGCACGGAGCAGTCCCGGCCGAAGAGGGAGATGGCATTGCCATACTGGTCTGCCAGGATCTGCACCTCCAGGTGCCTGGACTGCTTGGCCAGCCTCATCACAAAGATGGGAGAGCCTGGGACTTCAGTTTGAACCTACAGGAGGGATGGAATGAACAGGCAGAGCATCGTTTGCAAGATGTGTCATGGATGTGATGGTCAGAACCAGTCAGCCCGAACATTTAGAACAAGGCAGCACCAATCAGAGGGAAAAGTCACCTGTCTGAAGAGATTGGGGAAGTCATCTGCATTGTTAACTTTCCTGATTCCTTTCCCTCCTCCTCCTTCAGAAGCCTTGATCATGACAGGGTAGCCAACCTCCTCAGCAGCCTGGAAAGATGGGCAGAACAACAGGGTGAGTGCAGAAAGGCAGCAGCCTGCAGTGAAAGGATCATTATTTCCCCATTGATTCACATCCAAGCCTCCAAGTCTGACTCTATTTAGCAACCAATGGGATAGAAACCAAATATCCCAGTTGGAGAGGGTGCCTGTAGCTGAAAAAATCAGCAGGGATTTTGTGATCACAGAGAACTCTGACTTCTCCGAGTGACCACAAAATCTTTGTCAGTGCTTCAGTGCCATCAAATCTGTGAACCCACAAAAAAAGCTTTTGTATGATACAGAAAATCATTAAGCTGGGTAACATGGAAAAATCATACACTCCACTCCTGCTCTTCACAAAAGAGCACTCCAAATCCTGTATTGTGCCAGGAATATTTCTTAACCAAAAAATCTTCCTCAAGGAGGAAACTCAAAAGATGAAGTCAAGCGTGAGGCTGAGGGCCTTTATTAAAAACACCTTCTTCCTGCACTAAACAAAAATTAGATGGCAGCTTTTAATGCAACACAACCTTGGTCCCATATTTTGCCTCTCCCTGCTAATCCTCACCTAACCCTGCAGGCTGGGGCCAAAGATATGTGAATGATCACTTGCCAGCTCCCAAGACCCAGCTCTGGGGCTGCAGTCTGGCTGCAGTTTGTGCTGCCATGAGGAGAAAGCTCCAGCCCAGCCCTCTGGGCCCCCAAAGAGCTGCCCAGACCCACCCGCAGCCCGTCGTCGGCGTCCTTCACGTAGCCCTTCTCGTAGAGCTCCTGGGGAACGTTCAGGATCCGCTTCTGGAGATCGTTCTCCTGCCAGTCCACCCGAAGACCTGAAACACAGACATCACCCTCTGAGCTCCTTGTGCTGCCAGGCTGTGAGGGGTGACACAGGAGAGGTGACTTAGAGAAGGGGAATGCAGAATGTAAAGGGACATTGCTGATTTCTGGGCAGCGAGTATTTTCATACAAGCCATTATCTCCTCCTCCATTTCTCTGTGAGAAGCAGGTTGTTCTTTACAGTGTTTTGAAAATGCAGAGGACTTCCAAGGAAGCAGAGAATGGGCTCCAAGACTACACAGAATCATGGAACGGTTTGGGTTGGAAGAGACTTTAAAAATCCCCTTGTTCTAAGGCCCTGCCAAGGGCAGGGACACCTTGCACCAGGCCAGGTGTCTCCAAGCCCTGGGTGTAGCAGGTGAGCCTGTGAGCATCAGCTGCTCTCTAGGAAACAGCCTCTCCTGTGTTTCCTCACTCCTCCTCCCAACCCCTCTTCCCTGTCCTGCTCTGCCAGCTCCTCCCACCATCTCCACGCTCATTCCCTCATCAGTAGAACTGCTCCCAAAGCACCTCCCTGGTGTGGTGGGCAAGCAGCACAAATGTGAAACCCTGAGCAGATGGAACATCTCCTGGAACACACTTCTGAGCATGGAGCTTCTTAAAAATTAGACATGTTGGAGGAAGAAAAAAAGATTAGGATGATCTTGATAAACAATTTCCTTCTTACCACTGCCACTCCAAGGAAGAGTTGGAATGCCAGCAGTCTGAGCCACGATGGAAGAAGCAATTTTATCTCCTAAGGCCCACATGGCTTGGCTGGGAGGACCTGCAAAGAGCAAAGTACAAGGCATGAGAGACACAAGGGATATCAGACATCAGAGGTCTGATTTGGGGACAAACTCCACTCTTCCCATAAAAATGAACCCTCTTTAAATGAGAACAGGGACATTCAGCTGTGAAACAATCTCGTTTAACAGGAATCTTTTCTGGTTTTTAATCTCAACATTAAAGGCTATTTTGGAGAACTTTCCCCTTCTTCCACACAAGAACTAAAGAACAGATAATCCATCTTGCACTGCAGGCCATTCCTCATGGCTCTCTCTTGGACTCAGGATTTTCTACCTCCCTAAATATCCCCACCTTCAGACAAGGACTATGCATTAGATGAGCAATCCATCTCCTCACCCATGAAAGCAATCCCATTTTTATGGAGAAGTTCTGGCAGTTTTGGGTTCTCTGATGCATGGCCCCAGCCAGCCCACACAGCCTGCAGGAGAAAAGAACACAGTTTGCTCTTTGTTTGAATAAAACAAGCAAGTGAACAGAAACAGACACACTCCCAAGTCTTTTTTTTTCCCCTCATGGAAAACAGCCTCAGAACACCCAGGAGCCAGAGCAGCCTCTGAGCTACAGGGTGTGCTGAGTTTGAAGGATGAGTTGATGCAGACAAGTGCAAGCAGGCTGCTGCAGCAACTTGCTGGGGAAGAGCTGGGTGTAGGGAAGTGCAGGGCTGCAGGGAACCTCCCTGTCCTGCAGATACTCATCCTGGGACAGCCACTGCACTGACACACGCGTTGCCTTTGGCTGCTAATACAGGTTTGCAATGTCAGTTTCTTTGCCCTGCCTTGCTCCCCAGGCACAGCTCCTCACTGCAGGAGGGAAGATTGCTCAGAGTCTCACCTGCACTGGAATCCTCTTGGCAATATCGAGGATGAGCTCCACGTTTGCATAGTTGTTGTTGTTGGGTCCTCCTGGGACGGGCACGTAGTGATCTGCCATCTTAATGTACTCTGCAAACACAGGGGAGGCCCCATTAGGCTGAAAATCCAACAGGACTTGGTCCAAAATCCTCCTTTTCCCCAGGCTGAGCCCCCCACAACTCCCCCAGCTGCTCCTCCAAGGCTGGGAAGCGCTGAACTGCTCCAGAACATCCCACCACTGACACATCAGGTGCTTCCTGCACCCCCAGGGCTGTGCAAGGAGGAGGCTGAGAGCCTCCCGCAGCTCCCCAGCTCACCTGCATTGGCTTTGAGGTCCTCAGGAGTGACCATGACCACGAACCTGATGGCCCTCTCGTTGCGGAACATCTCGTAGGACCAGCGCCGGATGGACCTCATGCACTTCACTGCTGCAATGCCATTGTTTGCTATCAGGACCTGGGTGCATTAGAAGCTAGGATGAAATAGAGTCTAAATAGCACAAAACAATAAACAATCATGAAAGCAGGTTGGTTTTGGTTTTTTTTTTTTCCCTGCAGACTCTTTGCCCAGTTTTGGGCTGTGCAGTTTTTCATCCAGTTCATGGTCCATCTGTCAATTCAGAGAGCAGCTCTTGTTTCACCATAAAATTTTAATGTGTTATGCCTTGGTTGGATTAAAGAGCAGAAGGACTCAAATCAAATCATTATTTATTTTTAAATATATTTCTTAGTATTCTTTCTTCTGCTTTTGTTGTATCAGTCTATGAATCCTTCTGTATCAGCAGAAGTGTTCTGGCTCACTCACATTTTTTTCCTTATCACATTAAGCTAAAATAATGAGAATTTTATTTAACACACAGAGAAAGGAAACACGATTCCAAGCAGAAGTACAACTTCCAGGCTCAGGAATATCAGTCATTTGATACCTGCAATGCACAGCCTTACAGAGAGACAAGTCACAGCTCCAGAGAGGAGTTGTAATGTGCTAAAAAAGGTGAGGAATTTACCTTTTCAATGACTTTATTCCCTCCAAAACGGGTAACAAATTCTGCTGGAGAAGCCACGGTGAAATCCCGCTGCACATCCACCTTCTTCCTGTCCCGGCCCTGCTTGACAAGGTGCAAACCAGACATGCTGGGCCTGAGGAAATGGGGGGAGACAGAAACAACCTGTCAGTGCAGCTGCACACCTATAAAAGAAAGGTGGCAATAATCTGGAAGCTCTCTTTGACCACCCTCCCCAAGCAGACGAGCAGAATCCCTCCTTGCCTCCAGACCCACATGGCCTGGTCCTCAGTTTTACATGGATGACTCCTCTTAAAACACTTTTCAGTTGTTTCCATGCAAAATCCAGGTTATCTGGAAAAATTCCAGCTATGCCAAAATATAAATAGGTAAAAATACGTTGCTGCCCCATGCAGAACAACAACGCTCCACTGGATTGCTTTCAATCCATCCAGAGAAGCTGGAAACAGCAGTGATTTCTGGCTTTGGCAAAACAAGCTACAAAGATCAGACTCCACAAGGAAATCCTCTTGGCAAGCACAGCAAATTTATCTCCAGGTGCAAATGAGAGACTCAGACTGGCTACAGAAATAATTTTCCAAGAGTTTTCCACCACCCAGTCTTCAACATCTTCCTCAAAAGCTCTGAGAGCCAGAGGACAAATTAATCACATTACTCCCACTACAAACACAGAAAGCCAATTTTGTGCCTGCCAAGACCAACCCCGTGTCCTGCCACAGCCCTTCTGTGTGGGAATGGCACAGCCACTTCCCCTCCTCCTGCTCCAGCCTCCCCAGCAACAGCACAGGGACAGATCACCCTTTGGCTTTGACCTGCTGAAGTTTGTACAAAGCTGAAACTGTGAGAGGAAATTCCAGGGGAAAGCACAGAGCTGCTCCTCGCCCCGAGTGTCTGCCACGGCACAGCACGACTGGGAATCAATGAGACACTTCTGATTTCACAGGCCCTGAAGCTTGGCCTCTCTGCTCACCCCACAACTCACTTATTTTTACTGTATTTACTGTGCTTTCCCAAGCAGTTTCTCTCCCCAGGAGCACGGGGAAGCCCTCACCATGCCACTGGCAGGATGACAGAACCCTTCTGTAGGAGTGAAGACTGGGAAGCTCAGCTGAGAGCTTTGGAAAGCCCCAAAGAGCACCAAGGGGTGGGTGCTGGCCACTGGCAGATCTGTGCCCAGGAGCCCTGCGGGTGGAACCTCTGGCCTAATCAGCTGCTGGAGGGCTGCTCCGTTGAGTAATTCCACTGGGAAGTGGGATGGACACAGAAATGGCTGTGCTAGGTCAGACCAGCTCCATCCAGGGGAGGATCTCATCTCAGAGAAGAGCAGGGAGCTGACAGCCAGAGGAAGGCACAGAACAAGCTCTGTGTGCACAGGTTCATCCCCTTGCCACTTTCCCTTCTTCCAGACATTCTCACTGAACTTAGAACGTGTCCCTGTGAGCAAAAGTTCACACACTTGCCTGTGAACTCAGCCTGGGACTACGAGGACAGGAGCCAACAGGCAAAAAGAAGAGAGCAAATGTGTAGCTAAGGTTGAATTTCTACTAAATTTGTGCATTTAGGGGGTCAGGGTCTTCCTGGCAAGGAAGGAGCACAGTCCAAGGAGTGAGAAAGGTTTATGGATTGCAGGTTTACTGAGAGCAGTCTCAACAAAAATAGGAAGAGATAAAAATCCTGAGGTGAGAATTTGTGGACATGTTTAAATACGAACTGTCCCACCAAGAAATTGCTACACACAAAGATACTGCTACAGGCAAAATGTCAACAGAGCCTGAGGTTCATCATCCAGAAAGCAACAAACACCTGTTTATAAACAATTTTGTTTGATTTGAGAGCATACCAAGAACATTATTTATCAATAATCACAGACTGCACATTGTAATCAAAACAGAGGAGTTGGGGTTTTTTTGCAGGGTAAAATGAGGTAGAAGCTGGGCAGCAAGGAAGACAGCACAGAGCTCTAAACAAAACAGAATAAATGCTGAGTTAGTGACTGTCATCCCTATCAACCACATGCTCACATTTTGTGATGGAGGAATTTTCAAAATGCTTTTCTACCCTTCTACCCTCACAGGGGGGCAGAAGTTGTGCAGAACCTCCAACTTGAACAACCCTGATGCCCCAACTGAGCTGCATCCCGGCATCTTTGTCAGAGGCTGCATGCATGGAGAGCCCACAGGCTCCATGAGGCTCCAGAGGATAAAATGAGCATCAGAAGCTCGGTGAGCATCTCCAGCACAGAGCCCAGGCAGGAGGAGACAGGCAGGTCTGTGCTTCTTACCTTTGCAGCATGTGGTACCTCATCTCCTGACTCTGCTCTGCAGAATCCTCCATGCCGAGTGCAGGAATTAATGGATTTCGGGCTCGCTCACGGCTCCTCTCTGCAGCTGCAGCTCTTTAAATTTCGCCAATTCTGCAGCTCAAGCCGCAGAGAGCCTCGTGCGGTTCCTCCTGCAAGCAGCGGCGCTTCCCCGGCCGCTCCAGATCCCTTCACCTTTGTCCCTGGCTCCCCCCACGGCCGTGTCACCCTCCCCGTGACGCAGCAGGGCAGGGGACCGGCCTCCCCGCCGTCACTCGGAGGCGAGCAGCTGATCGGGAGAGGCACACAAGCAGCCACAGGTTACGTAAGGAGCTTTAAACGCCGTGGCGGCTGCACGGCGGCTGCTCCGAGCCACGGCAAGCCCGGCAGGAGCTCCCAAACTGGGGGGGTACCCCGGGGATGGGGGGCACGGCTGCCCGCATCCTCCGCCGGCATCCGCAGGGATGCGGCCGCACCCACGGGGGATGAGCGGGGGAGCGCATCCCCGGCTCTGCCGGGCTCTGCCGGGGCTCTGCGGCCCCCAGAACTCGGTCCACTTGTAGGATTTAATGTGGGGCTTTCGGGAGGCGGCGGGGACGGCGTTTCCAGGGCTGCGGAGAGGAATGTCAGCTTGTGCAGGCATGCAGACACAGTGTGAGGGAGCTGGCAGATGGAACTGGGCACCAGCCTGGGAGCTGGGGGACCCCAAACACATCAGTTTTCTGTGCCTGCTTCCCACCTATAAGATGGGGATGAGATCGCTCCACGTGCTGGAAGAATAAATATCCTCACAAGCAAAGTGCTACAGCATGGCAGGGTCCAGTAACATCGCTGGAGGAAGGAATGTTTACTCAGTACCAGAATCGTGGAATATCCTGAGCTGGAAGGGACCCACAAGGATCATCTAAGTCCAACTCCCAGCCCTGCACACACACACACACACATAAATTGTAAATCTGGGGGTAGAGACAGGATAAGGAAGGGCAGCGACTGCAGCAGTGCCCTGATGGTAAAACCTGTACTGGAACTAGGTACAGCAGCCAAAAATTTTTAAATCTGGGGATATTTGAGTCTGTCCTGGTGTAGGGCCACAGCCAGGCAGCACTGCTTTGATTTGGAGCACAGAATCCCAAAATGCAGCCAGCCAGGAGGGGATCACTCAAAAAAGGAGCAAGTATCCAGGGGAGGGAGAAGTGCCACGTTAACCTGGTGACAGGGGGTGGGTGACCTCCCTGCAGGGCCAGCACAGGTGACACGGTGAGGGGCAGCAGCAGTGCCATGTGCTGCCAGCCCCAGGCACATCCAGGGAGCAGCAGGGAACAGGGACAGCGACACGGCGTGGAGTGAGAGCAGCCTCCCTCTGCACACAAACCTCACCAGAGCCAGGAAATCACAGGGAAAGAGCAGAGTTTAACAATCAGGAGCACCCCAGCGTGATGGCTCTGCCCCAGAACTCAATGCCTTTCACTTGCCAGCCTTTATTCCTCTTGGAAGAGCAACTCAAACTGCCCAGCCATTAGGTACCCCACATATCCCCCACTTAATTCATTCCTAAAAACCCCACCTGCAGCCCCCAGTCCAAGCAGGTTCTGCCCATTGTGGCTGCAAGGAAACAAATATCCACACACACAGCTCCATGTGGCACTGTTAAAAATACTCTCTGTGCCTTCCACCAGCTGAATCCACTGCTGTGAGAGAAATGGCCACGATTCGCTGCTGGAGGAGCAAACCCAGAGGAGCAGCCTCAGCATTGGTTAAAAATATTCCTTTCTGCCAGCTGAATTCGCCGCTGAGAAATCAATGGCCACGATTTGCTGCAGCACCCCTACAGGAACAAGCTCCACCAGGATGTGTCACCAACTCAGGGCTGCCCACCCAGCACACACAGGCTGCACAAAGCCCCTTTCCTGCGGGCAGCGCTCCTCAAACCCCACGGAACCCACCCCCTCGCTACCCCACGGA
>VXAC01003947.1:139301-149810 GCA_013399225.1 Rhipidura dahli
CCACCCCCTCCCCAGCACCCGGGCTGCTGTCAGACAAAGGGAAAGGCTGCACCTGCTCCTCTCTTGGCAGCCTCCAAGGAAAAACCATTCCTCCTGGACACGTACCTGAGGCACATCCCAGCCAGGAGCCGGCACTGATCCCAGCACTGCCACATGCCAGGGGCTGTGGGTGACGCTGCTGTGTATTCCAGAGGCGGGGATGCATCAGCTGCCTGGTGTGGAAGGCAGCCCAGAGCAGACTGCAGCACACACACACACACACACTCTCTCCACAGAGAAAGGGTTGGGGATGGTTTCCCTCTGGATCTGGCCTGGGAAGGGTGTGGAAAAGGCAGCTCTCCCCATGCATTTGGGCTCTGTGTTTTGTAAATACGATGAGAACACGCATTTGATCCGGGTGATAAGACTCGGGCAGCCGAAGCCTCCCTGAGATCTGCTCCACTTTTAGCTCTGCCCTTGCATCCTATTTCACAGGAAGGCAGGGGGAAGGAACAAGCAGAAGTGCTGCCCAGCAAGGGATGCAGAATTCCACAGCTGGAATAAATGGGTCCCCATGCCTCAGGTAACAGGCATTGGAGGCACCCGGTCACAAACTATTTTGCCCATGTTTTAAGGAGCCAGAATTGGCTTGAACACAGACACTGTCAAAACCAGGGCTTCACCTAGGGATCAAAACAAACAAAACTTGACTCAGCTCTGAGAATGAATTGAGCCTCAGGATTTCAGGAAATTAAATACAGAATGCAGCACAGAACAAAACCAGCACTCCCTGGTAGATAACTTCCATTCCATGCTAACACAGAATTCCAGCATCAGTACAGGCAGGTCTTTGGCCTAAAGCAGGAATTTTTACAGAGCCCAAATGGGTTGCCAGGATTCCTCCCAAATAACCAAGTGCCAGCAGTTTTCCAGACATTCCTGGCTGCTTATCTGCCATGCTGGATGCATTTGGAATTGGGCTGTTCTCAGGGTTCACAGCCCAAATCACTGAGGTTCCTTCCAAGTGCAAAGGCAACACCCTGACACTCAAAATACCCACTGAATCCAAACATCAATCCAAATAAACAGCCAAGTTTAAATCAAATTGATATCCACACCCCAGTTCCTAAACCGACAAAGTACCAAAAGAGCTTTGTTTTTACATCCTCATGAAGTACAAAATTCCACATGTTCCTGGAGCAGCAAAGAGCCTCACACTCTCCAGGTCAAGCCCTGACACCAAGATAGAAGTGAACAACAACAACACCACCACAAGATAGTTCTGCACCAGAGAGTGGAGTGGAATTGGAGTCCCTGGCAGGGAGCCCTCCCCATGCTCTCTGACAAAGTTCAAGTGTTGAACAGATCTGATCTGCAGGAACATGAGAATGGACCTTTTTAAAGCAGAGTTAGGGGGCAGGTGGGGGAGTTTCACATTAAATTTACCCAAAGGAAGAGGTTTGTTATCTTTCAGTTAAAAGGATCAGATCAGTGAGCACACTGTGGTATCTCAGCCAGGGAATCTCTGCAACATCTCCCAGCAAATGACTGAATTTAGAGAGGGCCCTTCCTCTGTTAACTGATGTTAAAGGGAGTGAAACAACACCAAAATAAGAATACAGATTCTGAGAGGTATGCAGAGGAGAAATCTTTACTGTGTGTTTGTTCAGGAAGAAGAGGAGCTTTCAGAGAAGGACAGAGCAGCAATTCCCACTCTATCAGTACAACCAGGTACAGCCACAAGTCCAGACCACCTCCTTTCTTTCAACAGAGAGGGAAGGAAATTAACTTTTCACTCCAGGCAGATGAAGTTCATGGCCTTAAGCTGAAGGAGGGCAGGTTTAGATCAGAAATTAGGCAGAAATTCTTCCCGTTGAAGGTAGTGAGGGCCTGGCACAGATTGCCCAGAGAAGCTGTGGCTGCCCCATCCCTGGAAACATCCAAGGCCAGGTTGGGATAGAGAAAGGCCTTCCTTCCACACAAATCACCCTACACAGGAGCCTCAGCAGCACAGGCAGAGCCAGAGGAGGATCAGGCCCCACAGCAGGACCCTGCAGACAGCCTGGCACGGGAAGGACTCAAAGGAGAAATCCTCTGTGGTGCAGGCAGAGCAGTGCTGGAGGCAGCAGCAGCCCTGCACAGCCCGCAGCACATTTGTACCTCCCTGCCCTTCCACAGCTGGGCTGGAACCACAGCAGCACCACTGATTCCACAGGGCAACCTCCCAGCCACAAACTGCTGGCTGGAAAGGAGGTTTTTTAGATTCAGAAGAGGCTCAAAAGGATCTTTCATTACGTTCAGGACTCTGTGCAGTCACTCTAGGGCTGGTTTCTAAGCAGGCACCTTGTCCCAGTGTCAGGTTGGGCACACTCAACCACTACTATCCAGGCTAAAATTGAGGCATTTGTCCAAATTTCCTTTAGTTCTGCTTAAGCATCTCCGTAATTTATTGAGACAATAGACTGAGAAGTCCAACCAGTGTTAGGAGCAAAGGGATAAACTCTGTGAGCTTCATATGAGATAACAGCTGAACTCCATCCAAAAATTTGTCTTTCAGCTGATACAAGTGGATTGTCAGGTGACTCTGTACACCCATGTCATTGCTTATGAAACCAGAGCCCTGATGTACAAATACCAGAAGACATCCAGGTTTTGTTCTATTTTAAACAAGAATTTGACACAAGATACCGTCTTGGAAGCTAGAAATTAAATTTAGCAGTAATCAAGAGCAATTTATTAAACAAAACAGACGGGCCCAAAGTACTTTCCAAGTGGCATTTAGGGAGGAGTTACTTAATCCACCACTGAAACTTCAGAAAGGAGCATAGCAACTCTTTAACAGCTCACAACAATACAAGGAAAACTGTATCTATCCCAGCAGGACTGGCTGGAAGCGCTGATGGAAACTTCTGAACCCAGAGACAACACAGGCCATAAAAAGGGAAAAAATGGCACGCTTGGTTTCATTATTTAAAGGTGCAAAATGCAGCAAGGACCCTCAGAACACTCGCTCTGTGTGGCTGCTGTCCCCACACACCAATTTTTAAGCGCCGCTGTTCCACGCAGCGACTCAGGGTTCATTCCCAGAGCGTGGCTTTCCCAACCCTGCAGAGCAGCAGCCAGCTGGCACAGCTGAAGGTCTCCATGGATCTCCAGCATCAGGAGAGCCAAGTGCACAACCTATCCCAGCAAGAGTGTCTTTACCAACAGCACAAACACTTCTCGAGATCAGCGAGGTGCCCTCACAAAGCCTTTGGCAGCTGAGTAAACCCTGCATTGAGATTGTAATTGTTCCCTGAGAGCTGCTCTGCAGCAAAGCCCCTCACCTCAAACACGAGCTGTCTCTGGTTTTCACCCTGTGGGAAAATAACCAGCAAACTGGAAGATTTTTGGCAATTTCTTCCAAAAGATATGCTCCCTTGGAGCTGCACCTTGTGTGACCTGCTGGCCAAAGGGTACAGAGCTACCTGTGATTTTACCTTCATCACTTCACAAAGCGTGGTACCTTTGTGATCACCAAAAGGAAGCTGGAAGCAAGAGCACCTCTGTTCTATTAACTGGCTGTCACAGAGTGACTCCAGGCAAGTTGTTGAACTTGTCTTTGCTGTTGTCTTTGTCTCAGTTTCCCCATCTGTAAACATGATTTAGAAATCTTCTGATGAAAGGGACAACCATCCTGAAAAGTATTTCAA
The DNA here is from genome assembly GCA_013399225.1 of Rhipidura dahli. Classification (NCBI taxonomy): domain Eukaryota; kingdom Metazoa; phylum Chordata; class Aves; order Passeriformes; family Rhipiduridae; genus Rhipidura; species Rhipidura dahli. The sequence continues at coordinate 142,973 of VXAC01003947.1, forward strand.
CTCATCTGAGTTTATCTTAGAAAAACAGCCTATAATGCTGTAACTTTTTTATTTGAATTGGCATTTCTCTCCAATTTAACTCAAAAGTCAAGTGCTCCCCAAAGTGACTGCCAAAGTAAGCAGGTTACAACAGAGGTGCCCAAGGTTGCACACCTATTGCACTGAGGCTCTCTGGTGCCAAGCACTGCCCCAGAAGTTTCTGTTGTCCATTTACACACTTGTGGTTAGCTGCTCATCCAATTTCTCCTGTTCCTAAAATACATATAGTTACAGTTTCCTGCTTCAAAATTACCTTTTGTGCTGCCAAGCCATGACAACTGGCAGGCTCTGGAAAGGTAACCCTCTGTAAATTTGCTTTAAGGTTTCACATCAATTGTGCAAGTGCCAGCTGGCTGAACATGCCCAGCAGCCTGACCATGACAGCTCTGTCAAGTACAGACCAATGTCCCCCCTTTTCCCCCAGCCTGAGGGGTTTTGGTTCTGTGTGTTCCCAGAGGCTTCTCCCTGAAGTGGGAAGGAAACCACCAAAAAAAAAAAAGGAGAGATTACAATTCCTTAATCTGCCCAAGCAAAGAAACCAGTAAAACACAAGAACAAGGATTAGCTGGCTGTGTAAATACCTACTGCTGGTCAGTAAACCTTTCTGGAATCAAGCATTCCTTCAAAAGCAACACAGCAGAGGTAGTGGGGGATTGTGCAGTAAAAACTGGAGTGAGATTCACAGTCCTGGGTGTTCCTGGAAAGGGATGGCACAGGCAGAACGAGCAGACCTCCTGGAATTCTGCAGAATTCCTCCTGGAATATGGCAAACAAATGAAGGGCACATGGCAGAGTGAAGCAAGACTGACCAAGAAGCTGTGATCTGTACATGAGAAGTGCCCAGAGTACAACAGGGAAAATCCAGCAGGCACATCCCACCAGTGGAATAAAAACCATCAGCACCTGAAAATAAAGAAGCCTTTGGACAAGGAGATACCATCACCACGACCTCCAAAGCCCAACTCATGGCTCATTCACAAAGAATCAGGAGTGGGGCAGCCCTGAGACGAACCCTGAGCTCGGGAAGCAGCAACCACACTGAATCTTGGCTTATCACCACATTGCAGGGCTCCAGTCTTTACTACCACACAGTTTTCTCTACCCAAACCAAAAAAATTCCAGCATGGAGCCATTGATCCTACCCACTGGCAATTCTCTGGCTACATTAAAAGCAGCAAACCCCATGCAAAGACAAAATAAGCAAATATTGTTCTTGCTTCTCAGCAAAGAGGGCCCCAAAAAAACCACACACAAGTGAAAAGTTTAAACATCTCAGTGAAGCCATTTCCATTCTCTGGAAGCCAGGACAACACAGACAGTACAGGCAAGCTGCTTAAGGAATTGAGACACAAGTATTTCATTAAAACCAAAGGAAGACTGAAGGGTTTGATATAGATAAACACACAAGAGGTCATTTAGAAACAGAATGCTGGAGCGTGTCTTGGCACAACAAACACCACCACTTGAAGCCAAACACGGGTATAAAGCTGAACCTTTGGATTATCTTTGGAAGTGACAGGGTAGAAAGATTGGAGAACTACTCATCCATACCTCATATGGCTGGCCAGGCCATCCTGAGCGTTTGGAAGTCCCAGGTCCGAGAGGGAATCGGAGCAGACGGACACAGGGGACAAAGACCTCTCCTTCTCCTCCAGCAGATCGAGTTTCACCAAGGAGCTGGTCTCATCCTCTGAGTTATCCTCTGACACGGAGCCAATAATGAAGCGGGAGTGGGCGTTCATGTCCAGGGCTTTGTTGGCTGGGGAAGACTCCTCCATGGCTCCCACAAACTGGGCTCTCAATACTGGAAGGGGCAAAAGAAAGGGAAAAAACAGACCTGAGGTGAAGACCTGCTCTTGGAGGACAAAGAGGAGGCCAAAGCAAGGTTCACTGGTGGGAAATGCAATGTTAAAAGGTCAGAGCTGAACCCTGAGTCCAGGACCAAAAAGAGTTCAGCTCTAAGCATTTACTTCTCTGTTGGCAAAAGGACTCTGAGATCCACAAGCTGCAGAACCTCCCACCTTACACAAAGCTGCAGGAGTCACTTAAGGGGAAAAAAAACCCCACCAAAAAAAGCCCACACACCAGATCCAAAACCTATAGACAAAGGCAGGGAATTCTGAGTATCAAAAATCGTAGGATCAGAGAATCCCTGACTGGTTTGGGTTGGAAAGGACCCTAAATCTCATCACATCCCAGCACCTGCTATAGGCAGGGACACCTTCCTAGACCCCTAGACCAGGTTGCTCCTGGCCTTGGACCATTCCAGGGATGGGTTTGAGCATTCCAGTATTCTAGCAGGGAATTAAAGCATTTTCTTCAAAATTAGAAACATAATTACAACTGAGAAAGAGCCATGAGAGATGTGGAAAACAAAGGAACACCCCACAGCACAAAGAGGGGATGGGGAATAAACATTTGATACCCCCTGCTCTGCCCAGCTTTGCTGTATTTATACCACAACTATACCCAGCTGGAAACACATTGTTAGGAAATGAGGAATGCACTAACCTCTTGTTATCCGTGCAATCTGAGCAGTCAGCCACTTCCAAAACGAACTGAAAAGAAAAGAATTAGGAAGTAAACACTAGGGTTACAATGAAGCATATTCCATGTGTGTTTTCCTGTTTATACCATCAGAACCGTCCTGAAAAAAAAAAAACCACAGGCACACCACGGGCTGGCTCACTTGCTCCAGGTACAGCTCAGCCCAGGAGCTGAACCTGCAGTGCCCAAGTCCAGCTGTGCCACCTCCTGCTGGCCCATCCCTCTGGAATCTTCCCAGAGACCCGACCGTCCCACCTGCCAGTTTTGCTTCTAAAAAGGAACAACGGGCTGTGCCAACACAATTTACTCCTCTCAAACCTGATTCCAGCAGAAACCCAAGGAGTGAATCCCAGTGAAAGCCCCATCAGCCCAGCTAATATCAGGGCCTCGTCACTCCAAGCACAAGGATGCGGCACGATCGGCTCGGCAGGAACGCCGCGGCTCTCGAGCGGCACAAAAACCTGGCCCGTGGTGTCACACAAATGGGACATGCTGGTGCCTTTGATGAGGGCCCAGACAAACATTTTTAGCCAGAGCAATCCCTGAACACCACGCTCCTGCTTCCCATCAGTAACTGAGAATTAAAAACTCATCCAACTGGCTCATGCACTTTTGCCATGAATGTACTTGAATGAATTATTTAGATCGAATCCTGTGTTGACATCACTCCTCCCACAAACTCCAGTCGCCCTGGGGCCACGGGCACTTTATTTGACAGAGGCATCGTTAACCATTTTAGAACTGAAAAGCCCCAAATATCTGTCCAACATGAACATTAAAAGCATTAAAAATCCCCCTTTTCCAGGGTAGAGATGAGAAGAAGGGGAAGCATGATCATAAAGCCTTCCTGCCCACCTGTGATGTGCAAACTAAACCACGCAAGGAGACTTCTTCACCTGAGTTGCTCAGATAGCACAAATCCAATTTTGTTTGTGCAAAGATGCAGACAGTATTTACGTGTATATTTATCCTGGCATCAGATCACTCCTAAAGATTTTCATCCAGACAGATTTACTGCTGGCACAATCGCCAGCGCCAAAGAGGCTGGGATGCAGCCAAACTATCTTCAACCCCACTTCACTGAAGAAAAACCTTTTCTAATTTCAATAACTAATATATTAATAAGCAAGTTTCAAGGTGTTTGTTTTTTTTTCTGGAAGCAGAGGAACAGGAAGTGAAGTGTTTCACTCAGGTATTCCATGAGAAACCATCCACCTAAGGCCATGCCTTGCCACGCTCACACAACTTAACACCTTGTCTGTCCGATTCATTACCAAAAAAATCAGTTGTTATCCATGAAACCCCACTCAGATCCATTTCCCAAGGCACTTCCAAGCCCTGGGAACCCAGTCCCACAGCCAGGAGTTCCGCTGGGGTTGTGCAATCAGCGTTGGGCTGAGCGATAAGCTCGGCTTGTTCTCAGCACGCCGAGAGCCCTCGTTCATATTTCAATTAATTTCAGCATTGTCTGGGGCTAAATTACACAGGGACTTTCTCAGATATCTCCTCACTGGAGCCTCTGGATTTCAGTGCTGTGCATGGAATGCACAAGGCTGTGCACTGTACACCGGTATATTGTACATATAGAAATATATATATAAATAATTTACCTTTATATATATAACTGTTGAGGTGAATTTTATATAAATATAGAGGTACATTACATAAACAAAGATAGATCTATATTATCTATACAAGTATAGAGATATATTTTATATATACAAATACAGAGGTATGTTATATATACAAATAAAGGGGTATATCATATATATACAAATAAAGGTGTATATTATACTTATGCACTTCTGCATGGTGTATTGGCTCTCTGAAATGCAGCTGCCACAGCTCCATTTTTACACAAGTACCTTGAATTCAGCTGAGCACCAATTTAAGTTTGTGTGCCAGGAACCACTGCACACACACTGTTTGTCTTAATAATAATGCTGAAATAGACCCTAAAACCCAAAATTACCCAGACCCTCTGGTGTGCACAACCCCTACACTCCCTGCCTGCTGCAGGTGCCAACAGCCTGTCAAACAGGTAACTTCTGCAGAGACTGAGAAAAACCTGGAGTTCATGGAAGGATGAGGATGGAGAGCTCAATCCTGTGAGGATGTAAGGACAGGTAACAGCACTGAGCCTGCTCAGCTGCAGAAACACATTTAGGCACAGCTGGATTTACACAGACTGAGCCTCGCTGTGCTCCCTTCTCCCAGGGAAAGCAGCTCCAGCTCTGCAGGTATCCAGGTATTTAATGCCCAAATCGTGTCCGTGCTACGAGCAATGAAAACTCTGCAACCCAAACTCGGAAGCTGCTAGCTCTGGTTTTGCCTGAGGTGAAACAAACCCCACGTCACTCCTCCACAGCTCTGCTGCTACCATTAGTCACATCTTCGGCTTGACAGTGCAATGCACTCGTAAAAACACCAGACTTTGGAAGTTTTATAACAGCTTCACTTTAAAATCACTATTAATATTTTAAGATACACCCAGACGTGAAACTTGGACAGTGACAGCTGGAAATTAAGGTTTCTTGTTTTTCTCTAAACCACCCCATTCAGAAGACAAATCCACAACTGAAGAGAACATCAGTATTTCAGTGGGCTCTTTCAAAGGATGAGAGTAATACTTCTACAACATTGATACGGCATATAAAAAAGAAATCAATAAAACTAGTTGTATTCAAAAGTCTCCTGATTAAAGCCCAGGGAGCTGTGGCATTGCTGATTAACATGAAATCACTTTGAAGTGACGAAATGCTCTCACAGCCCTGCCTGGAGGAACGCAGAAAACAACGGAGCCAAAAAAAAAAAAAGGTAAAACCAAATTAAAACAGAGTCGCTTCTCTTGAAGCTACAACAATCAGCAGCGTGCTCACCTATACCAGAGCTGAGGGGGGAGTTCCAGGTTGGGAGAAGGTGAAGTGTTGGTTCCTGCTGCAGAGGGTCCCCAGCTCCGGACACCCCTCGGTGGCTCCCCGGCCGCGCTGTTTTAACGCCCCCACGCAAGCGCTGAGCCCGGCTGAGCCGGTGCCGGCTCCACCTGAGCCTGCCTCCTGGTTAATCATTGGGCATTGCTTCACTGCCAGCCCAAAACGGCCTCGGCACACACCGAACACCCCGGCAGCTGCTGAGGGAAAGGCTCCTTCCTCACAAGCCCCGCGCCCGCTGAGCGCTGCCGGGGGCGGGTTGGGCTCCACCGCACGAGAGGGACCCAGAGCCGGGGCAGAGTGACCCAAAGAGGGACACGAGGATGGGGAAGGGTCTGGAGGGGCCTGTCAAGGAGCGGCTGAGGGCACTGGGTTTGCTCAGCTGAGGGGACACTCACCGGAAGCTGCAGCTCCGATTTCTGCTCCCTGTGACAGGGACAGGACCCGAAGGAACGGCCGGAGCTGGGCCAGGGCAGGGCTAGGCTGGACATCAGGAGAAAAACAACTACCTAGAACTTTCCACCTGTGGATGTAGAATCCTGGGACCCCCAGGATCATCCAGTCCAACCGCTGGCCCTGCACAGACACCCCAACAATCCCACCCTGGGCATCCCTGGGAGCGGTGTCCGAAAGCTCCTGGAGCTGTGGCAGCCTCGGGGCCCGGCCCGTTCCCTGGGGAGCCTGGGCAGTGCCCAGCACCCTGAGTTTCCTATTATCCACCCTAAACCTCTGTAGAGACCAAAATAAGAGCTTGTATTTACAGCTATCCCAGTTTGCTAAAACACGCGAGCCTGTCTAAATCCCACTGTCTTTCAGAGAATTTGGCATCACTTAAACAGTTTGCTGCATATTTCCTGCCTGCTGAAACCAGAACAGACCCCACTCACACTTCAGATACTTTCTAACACAGTACTTCTTCTCATTTTAAACTTTTTAGAGAATATTTGAGAGAAGGGAGAGGCGAGAGCAACAATTTAGTTCGCTCAGCCAATTTGCTTTTAAAACTTCACTGGTTTTGAGCATCCCAGGGCTGTTCTCAGCCCCTCCCTCGGCAGAGCCAGATCCAAACCCTTCCCCAGGATCCTGAAACCCCCTCAGGGATGGCAGAACGAGATGGAGGAAGGATGCCCCGGGATCCAGCCCCGGAGCTGCAGCCCCCGGGGGTGCTCGGTGCCGGACTCCCCGCCGCCCACATGTCGTTCCAGGGTGCGGGGGGGACCGGCGAGGCCACTCGAGCGACGGGACCGGCGGCACCGGGGGCGGCGCTGCCCGCGCCGGCCCGGACGGAGCGCGCGGTACCGGGAGGGACGCGGGCGGCGGCT